>SRMA01026679.1:391028-562699 GCA_007224835.1 Danionella cerebrum
CCAGGGAGTTTAATCCCTGACCCTAGGAATTTAGTTAACTCCTAGCTGTTTCCATAAGTTTAGTTTAGTCCTGATTTTAGCTTAGTTTCTTAGTCCTAAGTTTAGGATCTGTTTTGTTTTGATCTGGATTTTTTTCCAGATTTACAGACTATTAATGATATTACTACAATTTACTATTAATCCCCTTTTTCTAATAGAAGCCATTTTGTTCCTGTATATCCCTCTTTCTTTCTCCCACTCATTTTAGGATATTTGTGGGGATGTTCAAAATCCAGTGCCCATCGAGTCAATAGTTTCTTGACAATTGAATTTTGTAATTGTTTACCTGAGATATATGTTTAAATATAAATGCACTTGTGCTTCAAAATGTGATTTTATTCCTTGAGAATCTGAATAAAACCAAACTCTTGAAGTGTTTAAATTAGTTCTGATCTTGATGAGCTCAGTCATGATCCTAAATAGTTTTGTTTAGTTCTAATCTTGACGGATTTAGTTTAGTTTGATTGTCAGGAGTTTAATTCTGATATTGAAAGTTTAGTTCTGATCCTTGAGGAGTTTAGTTTAGCCGTTTTTTTTTGCTGTTTTTAATTTGTTTTTTTTTTAATGGAGGCCATTTTATTCATGTCACTGTCTCTTTCTTTCTTCCTCTTTTTTTAGCATCGACTCCCTGTTTTGATGGTATGTACAACAAGAAAATTGTTTCTACACTTTCCTGCTGATCATTGTGTTCTGTGTAATTGTTCGGTTTGTTATGTGTGACTGGTTGATTGAGTTTAGGAGCTTAGTTTAGTCCTCATCTTGAAGAGTTTAGATTAATTTCTGATTTTGAGGGTTTTTTTGTGCTAATCTTGAAGAGTTTGGATTCACTCTGATCCTTAATAATTTAGATTAGTCCTGATCCTGGAGAGTTTAAATTAGTTCTATCGTTGGTGTTCTCATGCTTTTCCAGTCTGACAGCTCCAAAGAAGCAAAACAGCTCATGTTCCCCCGTCTAGCGTTTCCAGGAAAACTCATACAGGTTCCCGCATAATTTCCTAACACAGGCTTAGGTCCTCTCGTAAGCACCAGAGCCCCAAGTCAAACTAAGCCAACAGCTAGCTTCATAAACGCCACCACCAACACAGATCAACGACCCCGCTAACACCGCGATCGAAAACAACTGTTCTCGCAGAATCTCCAAGGGATCCCGTGACTCTTTCTCTTTATAAAAAATGTATTATTGTCCTTGAAACATACCTCTAATCATAACACCACATTCCTCATTTCCCTACTACCCGCCTCCTCCAAACCATATTCAGTTGCCTGCGCAGCATCCCATCCCGGTGCTCATGCACAAGAGAAGGGACAGAGCTAATGTTTAAGCCCTTAGTTCAACATTCACTCACTATTTCTTTTCAGAGACAAACTACGAAGGTACCCCAGATATTAGGGAAATGTACTTGAAGTAATTCAGGATATATGCTCCAATAGAAGCCTTTTCCACCCAAAAAAAAAAATGCTGCTACTACAGCCCCAGCCATATGTCAGGGGCTCATACGTTCACATTCAACCATTGCCTGTTCCAATTACAGCCCTCAATTGTCTCAGTCCAGGTGTCATCAAGTGAAGCCTAAGTTTCAGACCCTGCAATTACTCTTAATTTTGATCTTGTTGTTTCGTCCTTTCCTTATCTTGGAAGAGTTTGGTTTAGTTCTGATCCTCAAGAGTTTAGATCAGTGCTAATCTTGAAGTGTTTGGTTTAGCTCTCATCCTTAAGAGTTTAGATTAGTTCTGATCTTGAGGATTTTTTAGTCCTCATCTTGAAGAATTTTGTTTAGTTCTGATTCTCAAGAGTTTAGAATATTCATGATCCTGGGCAGATTAGTTCTTTAGTTACTTAAGTTCTGAACCTGGGGAATTTAGTTTAGTCCTCAACTTGAATAGTTTTATTTAGTTCTGATCCTTAAGTTGGGTCTTGGTTCACTTGGGCACAAGAAGTTTCTTCACAATTGAATTCTGTTATTGTTTCCCCAATAATGTATATTTGCTTCAAAAATTTATTCCCGTTCCTTTGGGGTTTAATCCTGACCCTTTTCTTAGCTCCTAGCTGTTTCCAAGTTTAGTTTAGGTTAGTCCTGATTTTGAGCTTAGTCCTTAGTTTAGGATATAAAAAAACTAAAATCAGGACAAATTCTTGTAAAAAGTGCCAAAAAATCTGCTTAAATCCAAACCAATGGCAAATGTAACATCAAAGTTTTTCAACACCATACATTATATTGTAGTAAAGGGGTTCAATGTGGCTTCAGAAATGGAAGAGGCATTGATCAACTGAGCAGACTAAAACATTACATTAGAGGAGGTGGAAAAGGCAAATGATACAACCTGGAGGTATGGAATCCTGCAAGACCTTCACCAGTTAGGATTTAGAGGAAATATGCTTATGACCATCACATAATTCTTATCAAAAAGGATCTTTCGGGTCCAGGAATATTTGGTATAATAGTGGAACCCAAGAACAAGGAGTACCATGGGGAGCATCAATAGCATTAGTAAAATCATCTGTCCAAACATCTTCTGTAGTTTATACGTTAACGACATCTGCATTGTAAATCACATTGAAGAGAAACTCCAAACATGCATAAACAAAATGGTTTTTAACCACTGGTTTCTAGCAAATGACATCAGATTCGGAAGGGAATGGAAGGGAAAGGGAAAAACAATTTGCATCCACTTCTGCCAACACCAATCTCTTCACCCTGACCCAAAACTATTCCTTGACGACATAATCATTCAAGTAGAAAAATAAGTCAAATTCCTAGGTGTCATATCGGACCACAAGATGAATTTCATCCCACATATTAAGGCAAATCGAAGCAAATGTATGAAAACTAACTATTATACAAATTCTGGCTAGAACAAAATGGAGCGCTGACTTCACAGTTCTCAAAAGATTGTACAGAATGCTAGTGAGATCAAAACTGGAATACGGAAGCATCATTTTTGGGGTTGCAAGGAACTTTTACCTTAAACTTCTGTATGTCATTCACCACACTGGCCTAAGGCTTTGCTCTCAGTCATTTTATTTTCAAAACTGATTAACCATACTTGTTTTAAAAGTTAAGAAAATAATTATTTAGTTAAAGCTGATTTAGAGTTTGACACAAAATAAAACTAGCTGCTAAGCTGCAAGCAAGCTCCATTATTTGATGACTGGACTTTCCATGATGTTCTCAAAGGTTGCATATTTGGGTGGATAGGACTGCTGCCTCACAGTTAAGAGATTGTCAGTCAAGGAGAGCCGGGGTCTTCCTGAGTGGAGTTTGCTTGTGTGTGTTTACACCAGTTTGCCACACTTGCTTGAGGCTACTTAATTAATCTGACATATACCTTAGGCTCTGAGATGGATTCCGGAGTGTACCCTGCCTTTCCCCCAATGTGGCACCAGCACAAGCATGGGTCTCAATCTCAATGAACCTAGGGGCCGCTAGAGGCAGAATCTGGGAGAGACTGGGCCGCATCACGTTTTCCACAATAAAAACGTTTTTTATAAAAATTCCATTGTTTTCTTTTTTTTTTCTTTTTAAAGCCTTGAGGGCATCTTTATTTTAATAACTAATCTCTATTTAAATGTTCATGAGATCACCATTAAAATCATTTAAAACTTTAACATGTCCAATCTAAGTTATAATTCCCAGCACAAGTCTGACCTTGGTAAAAATTTCATTAGCACTTTTTGGTTAGCATAGATTTCTATCAGATCTCGTCCAGTTAGGAACCTTGTCCGGCACCTCTGGGGTCCGGGTCACTGGTCGTGTCGTTCAGTGGGGGGCAGACTGGGCCATCAGGTTTATCGCTCACATCACACTTGGGTCACAGAAGACTAGTTATTACACCTGGTACATTTGCTTGCTTATTGCTGCTTATGGATTTGGTCTCCTGGCCTAGGAACTTCATACTACATTCACTTATTTATTTAATATGTCTAGGTAATATGTTAATATTACCTAGTGTTCAGCCTTATAATATGAGGGTTCCTTACTTATGTTTTGTCTTTGTTATCCAGGTGAAACTAAAACTGAGCCCCAGTCAGATCCTTTCCTCCAGCTGGTTTCTCTCCAGAAGGCTGCTGGCTTCTGGATAATCAGCTCATCTTTTGCTAATGTGTTGGCTAAGACCCTCGATGAACTGACCAATCACAAGCCAGCACAGGTTGAATTAACATTCTCAAAGATGTTCTGTTTGAGGATCTGTGTGATTTTATGATGTTTCTGGATATGTTTCAGGCGGACAGTTCTCTCTGGGCCACTGTCCTTGCTCTTGTCTGGTTGAACGGCTTTGAAATCGATGCTCTAATCGAGTGGAAGTTTGTGGCCCTGAAGGCAGTGAATTGGATTCGCTCTCAGAATTGTGAGGCCCAAATCCCTTTATTATTGTACCATGATGTTACTTTTAAAGTTTACAGTTTACCTTGAAGGACAGATGGTGGTGGACTTTGCCAAGAGGATGGCTGTAATTAATACTTATTTCCAGAAGAGGGAGGAATATAGAGTTACCTACAAGAGTGGAGGTAGGAGTACGCAGGTAGACTACATCCTATGTAGACGAGCCAATCTGAGAGAGATCAGAGACTGTAAAGTAGTGGTAGGAGAAAGTGTAGCCAGACAGCAGGATGTCTCTGGTGGTCAGGAAGAAGAGGGGAAGAAAGAAGAAAAAGAAGACCAAGTGGTGGAAGTTAAAAAAGGAAGAAGATTGTGAGAATTTCAGACGGAAGCTGAGACAGGCTTTGGATGGTCAGGAAGAGCCATCCAGATGACTGGGAAACTACAGCAGAATTGGTCAGGGAGACAGGTAGGAAGGTGCTAGGTATGTCAGCTGGAACGAGGAAAGGAGATAAGGAAACATGGTGGTGGAATGAGTAAGTACAGGACATCATCCAGAGGACGAGGCTAGCTAAAAAAAAGTAGGACATCGAAAGGACTGAAGAAAGTAGACAAGACAAGGAAGCCCTGCGATGGACTGGCAACCTGTCCAGGTTGTACCACTGCCTCTCGCCCAATGTGCGCTGGATATAGGCCCGGGAGAACCCTGTGACCTCAAAGAGGAAATAAGCGGGTTGGAAAATTAATGAGTGAATGTTCTCCCCTTATGCATATTCAATCAGAGTCAGTTCCTCTACACCCAATGTCTTTAAATAGAGTGAGCTCCTCCAAGACAAGACAAGCGTCAAAAGACAAGACAAGTGTCAAAAGCTAAACAGAGAGCATATGATGAGTTGTATGCCAGGTTAGACACAAGGGAGGGTGAGAAGGAATTGTACAGATTAGCAAAACAGAGAGACCGAGATGGGAAGGATGGGTGATTAAAGATAGAGATGGAGAAAAGTGTCAGGGGTGTTGTGTGACAGAAGAGTGTCAGCAAGAATCAAAGGAAAGGTGTACAGAACAGTAGTGAGACCAGCTATGATGCATGGGTTAGAGATTGAAGCAGTGCAGCAGAAGAGGCAGAGATGGAAGTAGCAGAGATGAGGATGTTGAGGTTCAGTTTAGGAGTGACGAGGATGGACAACATTAGGAACGAGCACATCAGATGGACACCTCTGGTTGGTTGTTTTGGAGACAAAGTCAGAGAGGCCAGATTGAGATGGTTTGGAGATGTGCAGAGGATGGATAGTGGTTATATTGGTAGAAGGATGTTGGAGATGGAGCTCCCAGACAAGAGGACGGCCAAAGACAAGATATATGGATGTGCTAAAAGATCTGCCTGTTCAGGAAATGAACAGTGTCCAATCCTTCCATCTTCCACCTCTGCCATCTTTAAAACATTTAGTTACACCAGACTCCTAAGAAAGAGCTCTGTACAAACAGTGGTCAAAGTCCACCCCAAAGGAAAGAAGAACCATGGTCAAAGTAGGAAGTGGAAATCTTGAGGAAAAGGGGAGACAGACAAAATCCATCTATCTGTAGAGGATTCCCAGCTAAATCTGTTTGGGATCTCTTCATCGAAGTATGACTGAGAGAACAGTTAAGGAAAGTGGGCACTGGGATAGCCTACTGTTGGCTCTGGCATTAGAGAGAGGAAGCAAGCTATAAGCCCCGATGAACCTGTCCAGTCACCACTGCCCTGCAAACTAGAGGCTGTTGTGATCAAAAGATGAAAAACCCAGGGAAGTTGGAGACCAGCTGATGCTCATTCGTCCAGGCCAAACTTCACCCAATGGAAATTAGTGTATTTGTGCACCACATATTTATTTTACAAATTTCAAAGTAAAACATTTTGTAAACTGACATTTAAACAGCTGTTGTTTGATGATTTGTGTTACAGTATGTGTTCAATCTCAGTTTATATTTCCAGTCAATGCCATGCAACCATTCTATGTTTCTGTGTGTTCCAGTGGAGAGCCTGCCTCAGTGTGTGTCTAATGCGAACAGCTTGTTGGGTTGCCAGGTACCAGAAGAGGCTCTGGGAATATGAAGCACAAGTTCCTTATCTTTCAGACGACCTCTTGTGGTCAAAATGTTACACATTGATTGAACCTTTGAGCTGTTTTCCTCATCAATTTACAAAATATGGTGGTACCCCGAGATATGAATGCTTCGAGTTATGAAATGTTCGAGATACGAAAGGTATTACGGGAATTTTTTTGCTACGAGATGCGAAAAAATTTTTGAGATACGAACAACCAGAAACAGTTCTGCTCTATTCTCTGCTTGTTAAGTCTCCCATCGCACTGCGCTTCCGGGTCCTGGCTCTCCTCTCTCCTGTTGCAAAAGTGCATAAAGTGCAAAAAGGGTCTGATACGCTTTAAAACACTTTAAAGCCGTTTTAAATCGAGAAAAACATTAAGTATAAATTACCAATAATGCACTATAACAAAAGTTAGAGTTTCACATTTTTGTACATATTACATATTTCGCTTGTGTTTTTTCTTTTTTTATTATCATTTATTACATTAACAATGTGTAGATTTAAGGATTGAAGAAATGTTACTTGATTTTTCTATGATTTTCCATTTTATTTATCAACTTATACTGTTGTTTCTGAGAGCCGTTGCACGGATTTGGCATTTTAAACATAAAACTTGCTTCGAGATAAGAAAGCCACCCTGGAACTGATTAATTTCGTATCACGGGGTACCACTGTATTCCTAAAAACGTTATTCCAAAATATAAAAATTTGAGAAATGTTGAAGTAGATTTTCAAAAAATAAAGGTGTTTAGAAATGTTCCCAAAAGTTGTGCATTTGCTTTATTTTTCTGTTTACAGCTAAGATGAGTTTAGGGTCGAGGTAGATGTTAGAATCGAGGGTAACATATGAACATGCAGATAGCACATGTTATTTAATCTCAGCTACTGGTGGACCCACAGAAAACATATTTATCCTGTGTGTTAATCCACAGATGGTATCCCTCTAAGACTAATTGAAAGTTTGGTTTGATATGGTTTCCATATGAAAGCACCTTCAGATGTAACTGCCAAAATGTGACCAAAGTTTGTGAATGGTGTTTTTCATTCAAGCAAACACAGCAATTAGAAAGTAATACAAGTTTGGAACACAATGAACATACATTAACATAACAAATACACTACGGCTATGGAACTTGAATACAGCAACTGACGGAAAACTTTTTGAACAACCATTGTTTGTAACTGGTAAACATATCACATGTATCCTTGGTGTTCTAAAAATGCTATGTTGCGCTGCATGTTTAGTAAAAATAATATTGTTTCCTATTCACTTTAATAATCCACATCCTATTAGTTTTAAACAGCATTTATACAAAATTTCCAAATATATTAACCTATTTGTAGTTTTGTCCTTGAAATGAGTTATAGTGAATCAAATTTGTTATATAGTTACGTTTCACGCAATTATTTTTGTAAATTGATATGTTTTATTTTTAAAATCAAATAATCTGAAGAAAGCATATTCTGTTCAGTTGCTACCTTGAGTCTTAAAAGTATAAATAGATGTTTTTAATTCCGTATTTTTTGTTTAATAAAGGAAGATGCAGAAGTGAGGTCAGACATTGTTTTAGATTTATGATTAACGCTAAAAAATTAGGCATATTTAGTGCAAAAAAACAATGTTTATTATTGTTGTCATTGTTGTATCCAAATGCATTAATTTAAAAAAAAAAACATTACGATTTCATGTTAAAATGCTAAATTACTGTACATTATATTTAAAGTTCACTGAAATGCATTTATCATAATCTAATGAGCACAATTGTATCATCAATCAAATAACCACACGTTTCATGCTTTTTAGTTTGTAAATTATCAGTGGCTGGGCGGCACGGTGGCGCAGTGGGTAGCACTGTGGCCTTCCAGTTAGAAGGTTGTCAGTTCAAGGCTTGCCAGTGAAGGAGTTTGCATGTTCTGCCCGTGCTTGTGTGGGTTTCCCCCACAATCCCAAAAACATGCATCCGGTTAATTGAATAATCTAAATTCCCCTTAGGAGTGAATGTCTGAGTGTGTGATGCCCAGCGATGGACAGGGTGTACCCCCGCCTCTCGCCCATGTGTGCTGGAGGTAGGCACCGGCAGACCCCCGTTTTTAAAATGAAAAAAAAAAAAAGTGGAATAAAAACTACAACATTCAGTGGTCGACATCATTGTGACGCGCCATGACGTTTTGACAGCTAGATTCTGATTGGTCGTTACTGTTTGAAGCGTAAGAGGTGATGTTCATGGCTACCTGACTGTATCTACTCTGTATGTAAATGTTTTTTTTTCCATAGCCTTAAGTGTTTGAATTGTTCTAGTCACGTATATTGTGTTTCTTTTAGTGTGTATTTTGAGAATAAGGGAGTTTGAGTTACTTTAAAAACGGTGTTACTGGGATAATGGTCAATAACCGCTGGTCGTATGCTAACAATGCTAACTTAATGAACTAATAGAGCTTGTCTGTCACAGTGTTTAGCTAATTATTTTTTATTTTTAATAGATATTGCAGAAATGATGAGGCATATATTCCGAGGGGTTCGAATAAATCGCTTATATTCCCTAAATGAGCCGGGTTAGTGTTTGATTGACTTTATTTGTAGCTTTAGCGTAGCAGCTAACAGTCATTGTTCTCAGTGCAGCAGCTTCAAACATACCTACAGTATTTAGGTTTTGTTTATTGTGTCTGTGCTGAATGAATACGTTTCTGACACTCGGTGGTTTATATCCCGTGTGGTCCAAATAATTACAGTGAACGTTGAGTTAGTTTGGTGTGCAAATTCTGTATAGTGGTTATGTTTTCTTGCTTTGTTGTGTTTGCATTTGGAAGTGATTTTAGGTGACAATCATGAGTAACAAAACTGTCTGCAGGAGACGTTACATGTTTTTTGTAACCCCCGCAAGATCTCTCATTTAATAATGTAGAGCTAACGGTGTTCTAAATGTAATAAATTGTGGTTTTGAGAACACTTTTTTTTTTCATGTTAGAGCCCAAACTTGCCCCCCCCCTTTATTGAGAAAGTAGTTTAACATTTGCTTTATTATTTCTAAAAGCAAGTTAGAATTTTTTTATACAAGCCAGAATTCTCATTAGGACTTTTGTAAATGGAACCCAGGGGCAGTCTGTGAGTTAAACCTTCTCTCCAATATCAGCGTCTGAATCATAGAAAATCAATGTGGACGATGTGCCAACAGCCATTGGGCTAGTATGAAGCCATTTCCGAGCTGGAGAGGAGGCTGCCATTGACGGCTGCACATCCTGTCGTGGAATCTAACTGTCGTGGTTTCAGAGCTCCGCCTCAAGTCTGACTCACACACGCCCCTCTCACACTCAGCCTGTTATATACAATTTATTTTGTAATTTTAAAGAAGAATTTTAGAGTGACTTCTCTGAATTTGATCGTCGACAGCGTAAATGATCTTTCTCACGACATGATGACAGAGATAATCAGCTCTTTTCGGTGTAGCTGTCAATCATAGTTGTTAATCACATGGTCCTGCCTAGTTTTTAAGGGGAAAATGAAACCATTGTGAACCACTCGAAAATAAACTTGTGCCAAGAAAATAACTTGAAGTTTGTTCACTATATAGATAACTTTCGAAAACCGTTTGTGTAAATACCATACTTTCTGAGGAAATCATTTTTAAAGTTCACCGTTTCCCATTAGACTTGTATTGGGTGGTAAACATTCTGCAGCCAGGGCCATGGGTGTGCACGCTGCGGTTCGGCTACACTCCGCCAGTTATCTGAGACACACTTGGTCTGAACTCACAAAAGTGCTTCTAGAAGAACAAACAACAATTTATATAAAATCTTTCTAAACTGTGTGTAAAGCCTTCTCTGGAGAATTGAAGCTGTTATAGCTTCAAAGAATTGGTTGCCTTTGTATTAAACCCTATTAACAAAGACTAGGATAGTACTTAAGTTAATTTTTGCTTGAGAGCAAATGTAGCATATAGGAGACACTTGTGGTTGTCCCAGGGTCAACAAAACCAGTTTTTTAAAAGCTGCATGAATAATTAATTGCTGTTTTAGACACATGTGTTGTTTATTTCTCTGAATTTTTAGGGTGGATTTCTGAAGGGGTGACTATGGGCTCAAGACACAAAGGATGTTGTAGATCGACAGCACATTTATGAATGGTAATTTCAAATTTTGATATTTAAAATTGAATTTAGGGACATATTTAGGTTAAGATGTTACGAAATCCAGTGCTTTCCCAATGTTTTTGTCCTCCTAGTGTGAGCATATGTGCACTGTGTGCGTAAAGACGGATGTCCATTGTGAAAAAAAAAATGTTTTCTTGCTCTAAATGAAAGCTTACCTTAAATTTCCTACTTGTCTTAATCTGGTGCTGTATAGATTGTATTTGTATTGTAAATTGTATGTTGTTATTTTAGAAAAATCTGAAAAATACAAGATTAAAGCTTTTGAATATCAACACACCACGAGTTATGAGCAGCTCCTTATTAACATGTTTTTTTATGATTAATATTTGTTTTAAAAGTATAACATTTTCTCTTATCATAATCAAATATTTAATTTTAATGATCCAGTATTTTGATATTAACCGAATACATCGATTAAAGTTATGCGTTTCATTAAAAAATTTAAAATGCTTTCTAATCTATCCTGTGGTTTACCAAATCATCTTTAAAGCAACAACACATTATAACTCTATGGGTATAAACAAGTATTTTATTCATGGCCAGCTTTTTAATCCAATGCTTGCATTTTCAGCATAAGTCTGACATTTTACATTAAAAACATTAGCTTCTGACTTTTCTTGCAAGAAAGTGTGAATATCTTAAAAAAATAATACTTTGTACTCAACATCAGATTTGGAAAAGAATATGATTACTTAATATAATGAAATGAGGAAAACAGGGAAAGTAGGCTAATTACTAGGGTAAGAATGCGGAATGGAGAAACAGCTGAGTTCCAGAAATAGATTTTTTTTTTTTAATTGAAAATGGATGACATTTCTATAATAAAGGCATGGGTGAAAGCAATTGATTTGCTAAGAAACTCCACATTGCTAATTAAAAATATGAATTAATTTCTGTTGTATCTGTCAAATATACAACTGTAAAGCCTTTAACGCACTCTTTTTTATCATACTTATAAGGCCTTTAAAGATTATCATTGCATTTCTTTTTATATGCTACTATTTTAAATGTTATATTGTAGATCGAGGGCCGTACTAACCTTCACTAATACTGCACTAACCTCTGCACTACTCTAACCCTCAATATAATGGAAAGATGGAGCAAGTGCTGCTAAATGACCGGAGTGTATGGATTGAATGGTTTGCAGAGGCACGTGAGGTCCTCACTGCGAGATGTGACAGGATGCTGAACCATCACTGTAGAAGGAACCCCGAGCCTCAGGAAGAGCTGCAGATACAGGCGGCGGTTGCAGCCGGTGATGTCTGCACCGTCCGAAAGATGCTGGAGGAGGGGTACTCACCCAAAATCAGAGATGCCAACGGATGGACGCTCCTGCACTTCTCTGCAGCCAAGGGGAAGGAGAGATGTGTGCGCGTCTTCCTAGAACACGGAGGTAAACTGTTTTAGGTTGTGTTTGTCAGTATTACTAGTTTAGTCTGTCCTGGAAATGATTAATTGAAAATACCAGATTCTCACAAACGTCTAAAAATGGCCAGGTTTGCTCATGTCATACTTTAACAAACTCTTTCTAGAGATTTTATCTGTTCATCTCAAGCTCCATCAGTCTTATCTTAAGGCATATGGGATATTAAATTGCTAAGCTTTTTTGACTTTGTTAAACGAAACAATGCTCAAAGAGGAAGTTGTTATAACTGAGTTGTAAAATGTCTGATTGGTCAGTTATTTTTTGTTTTGCTAATGAATGTCAAATATTTGGCAACCTTAAGCTTCCTCACGTTCTGACGTCAAAGAAACAGAGAGCAGAGCATATTCAGGTTTATACCATGACCGTGGCGCTGGGTGATTAATCCGTAAAATCAAAAAAAGCGTCACATTTAACTGTTTAAAGGTACTGTTGAGGGACAAGGAAAACATAAATGCAAGCTAATGGATCTTGCGAATAATCTAGTGCAATTAATCGATGTATTGTTTTTTAGGTCTAGTTACTACCAATCTCAGTCTTTGTGGCAAAATTCCGAATGGTGCCAGTTTTCAATATACCTGTTTTGATTTATGATTCCTGGTGGTGGTGAGGCTGGTTTGTCAATTTTTGAATTGACTCACCAGCTTCCAAATAGCTTCGAAAACATCTAGCTAAAGCAGGGCATGCATTGCATTTTTCAACCAGTGCACTAACGTAATTAGTAAGGATTATCCAGTTTCACCTAATTCAAGTCTAAACCAATCTGGTCTAATGGGGTTCACAGTGGGTCAGTAGAAATATAAACAAAAAAATGCTTTCTTTGTGTTTTGTTGTTTCTTATTTCAAGACACTTTAATAAGAAATGGCTTTATATTGTCATTATAGGCTTACAGAGTTATATTTTTAAACAGTACTTTCTGTAATTTTAATTTCCTAAACTTTCAGTACTTTAGGAGTGACGAGGATGGACAACATTAGGAACGAGCACATCAGAGGGACAGCTCAGGTTGGTTGTTTTGGAGACAAAGTCAGAGAGGCCAGATTGAGATGGTTTGGACATGTGCAGAGGAGGGATAGTGGTTATATTGGAAGAAGGATGCTGGAGATGGAGCTGCCAGGAAAGAGGTCAAGAGGAAGGCCAAAGGCGAGATATATGGATGTGCTGAAGGAGGACATGAAGGTAGTTGGTGCAAGAGTAGAGGATACTGAGGACAGAGTTAGGTGGAAAAGGATGATTCGCTGTGGCGACCCCTAAACTGGGAACAGCCGAAAGGAGAAGAAGAAGACTTTCTGTTTAAGGTTTAAAAATGCATTTCTCGCATATCTGACAATTCCCAGCTCTGAGTTCGCAAAATCGATCTGCACTCATGGCTTCAAGCTCTAAATGTACATTTAGTTTAAATACAGTTTGTTACAAAATTCCTTTTTTTCCAGTTTAAATTCTTGACCTGAAACTGTTTCCCCTCTGTGTCCTTCAGCGGATCCCACAGTGAAGGATTTCATTGGCGGCTTCACGGCTCTCCACTATGCTGCCATGCACGGCCGCGCCCGTATCGCCCGCCTCATGCTAGAGTCAGAGCACCGCAGCGACATCATAAACGCCAAGAGCAACGATGGCTGGACACCTCTGCATGTGGCTGCTCACTACGGCCGTGACTCCTTTGTTCGCCTCCTCCTTGAATTCAAAGCTGAAGTCGACCCACTTAGCGACAAGGGCACAACGCCGCTCCAACTGGCAATAATTAGGGAGCGGTCGAGCTGTGTACGCATCCTGTTGGACCACAGTGCCAATATTGATATTCAAAATGGCTTCCTGTTGCGCTACGCAGTCATTAAGGGCAACCACTCGTACTGCAGGATGTTTCTTCAGAGAGGGGCGGACACCAATTTAGGGCGACCAGAGGATGGCCAGACACCCCTCCACCTCTCAGCCCTTAGAGACGATGTACTGTGTGCACAGATGCTCTATGCGTATGGAGCTGATACAAACACACAGAACTATGAAGGTCAGACACCTGTTGCTGTGTCTGTTAGCATCTCAAGCAGCAGCCGACCCTGTCTGGACTTCCTGCAAGAGGTCACAAGTAAGTTTGCCTGTCTCGTTCTCTGTGTTCCTTGTTTTTCATGGTTACTTTAGGTATTTATTGTGTACTCAGTGTTCCCAATTCAGTTTAAAGGAGGCTGCTGGAATCCATCGCACCCCTTGACCATTGCTTAGCCCTGCTCCATGAGCACATATCCACCAATTGCAGTTGAGTGATTAATAATAGATCATTTTCTAAAGGACATTCAATAAGCTTCTTATTAGTTTCTCATTAGTACAAGATGTCATTCCGTGAAAACTACATTTTTTTTTCTGCTCACAATGAAATGCTATTTCAGTAAAGCAACAGTTTTCTCATTATTACATTATTATTATTACATTATCATTGGTATTATTTAAGTAAAGCGACATCTTTACTTATTACAAGATTTGATTTTGTTGCAATGACTTGATAAAATGAGGTTTCCGTTGTTATTGTGATTTTATTTGTTGAGATGTTTTATGCAATGTTATAATGATAAAGATGTTTTAAATAAACAGTGTAATGTAATGGAAAATGACATCATTTTAATTATATAACAGATAATGTTTCGTTACATTTGAAATGTGAAATAGATTTTACCCATAATAGGATGATATTTATTAAAAGCATATTTTATAACATTTATGTTTAGTTCAAATGACATTTAGCTAAAGTTAGCTATTTTTTTACATTTAGCTTTTTTTTCATTTTAATGAGATTTCGTTTTAGATAATTTTTTTGTTATTTAATAACATTTTATATATTGTTGCATACACACATATTCACAAATGATTTCCATTCAATTGATGCTTTCAAAAATGTAGTGGTTTAAAAACAACTTGCAGAAGTAAAACAAAACAAAAAATTAACCAGTGTGCTTAAATGAAAAAAAAAAGAATATAAATGTTCTTTCAGCTTTGCGACATCTAAATAAAGAAGCCTTACATTTAATCAAACATGATGAACTTTGTTTAATAGCCTATTTTAGCTCATATATATATATATATATATATATATATATATATATATATATATATATATATAGTATATATATATATATATATATATATCATTAGATATAGTATATATATATATATATATATATATATATATATATATATATATAAAACCATAAAATGAATACTTTTATTTATTTATTTTTTTATGGTAACACCTATTAGAAACAGCCTAACAAGTCACTAAAAAAACAAAGAGTTGATTAGTTTAATATCTAGTGTCAGTACTAACTTCACTGGGAGTTTTTGGTTGGGACACAAACTGAGGCTTCCTCACGCACTGACCGACTGAAATCTAACAGATCCTTTCATGGTTTTAGCATAATAGTTGCTTGTTCATGTTAAATTCTACACTATAAAGATTCTATGAAATGTTTGAGATCAGCTGTTACGAGAGTTTACAGAATGTTCAGGTGACTATTTGAGACTCTGCTCTGTTCTGCTTTTATTCTCAAACTGGTTTTGAGCCACTGGATTTTACCGTAGCTTTCTTCATCTCTTAATCGGAGATGTAAACTGTCAACTCTGATCAATGGCGGAGTGAGCAGTGTGCAGAGGGACTGGAGATGTGTCTACTTGTGTGTACTTCCACTGTTAACAGTTGCCGTAATAAACCGGTTAAACAAATGCAGTGGTAGTGAAATTTTAATTTAGTTTGATTCAGTTAATACTGTTTGTATTTTCCCTGGGTCCATATCTGTACCGAGTTTCGATATTCCGTTACACATCGATATAGTTGATTGAGGTTCACTGATCAGGTTGAGTGATTATAGTACCATATTAATTTTTTTGCTAAATAAGCACCAGTTTCACAGTGAAACGTTTCTCTTGATGTTTTCAGTGTGTGCTATTTGTTTTCGCTAGATCCAAACCCGAATAGTTGTTTTTCTTTGCTTTCTTCATATGTCACCAATGTTAGCTTATATTTGACCAAAACTCAGCACACGTCTAGTTGCCATCTCACTCTTCTAGATATGAAGACTTGTTAAAGCCTTTGACTCTGATCTCTCATGCAACTGGAGCATTCTAAATGAGATGACCGTCAGAACGTCTGGCTTTGATACGGTGATATCGAAGTTGAAGGAATGTCTGCCATTGTTTTGCTCTTGATATCCAGTGCTCCAGGAACCAAGGGCTGGTTTGTCAGACGCTCAATTGTTCTGCAAGAGGGATAGAGATCATAAAGCTCCCTTTTTGGGACGTTTGTTCATTCCTCGGCTTTCACAATCATAGAGCGGGCCACAGATTTGACAGATTTCTGGAGAAAAGAGGGAATTTGAGCTGCTTTGATGATGCTCCTGTTATAGAGCCAATTGTTTTGATGCTTGGTGTGTGAACTGACTGAAGCTCTTTTTGATATTTAACACTAATGTGAAATTTCACAATCCAAGTTTTATTTTAAACTATTTAGGTTGTAATTTTGACCGAGAATAGTTCTAAAAACTATTGCCCAGTTTGATTTTGTCGTTCATTAAAAGCTCTTTATCACTATTCATTGTTCCGGTTCTACTGGGCTTAAAATCTGTGAAACATGGGATAAGAAACAAGTGTGTATTAACATGAATACCAGGGGTATAACCGAAAGAACAAACTAAAAAATGAAAGAAGAGAACTAAGTACTAAGACAGAAAACAGCAAGAATGAAAGATTAAATAGAAGGATAAAAAGTAAGAAAAACAAAGAATAATCAAAACAAAGAAATAGAGAATGAAAAATGGAATGAAATGCCAAACAAAGGGCAAAGAGAGAGTAAAGGAAAAAAGGAGTTAATGATGAAAAATGAACAAGCTAAAGAAAGACCAAAAATGAAAGAAGATATAGAAGAAAAGAAATACAATCGAAAAAAAAATCAAATAATGGATGGATAAAACAGTCTTCAAAAGAAAGTAAAATCAAACTATTTGAAGAAAGTAAAGATAACATTGTGACTTAGAGAAAAGAGGATTGAAAGGACAAATGAAAGAAGGATAAAATTATACAGAAAAGATAGAGACAAAGAATTATGGTAAGTACTTAGAGAGCAAATGAGAAAGAAACAGGAAACTTAACAAAGAAAATTGACTGAAAGCAAAGTAGAGAAATGCAAACAATTAGAATGAAAGACTATATGAGACAAGAGAACAATCACAAGATAGAAAACATAAAAAAGATAAATAAAGTAAAGAGAATAAATGATTAACAAACAAAAGAAAACATGTGAAGGAACAGTAAAAATAGATAGACAGAAAGATTTACATATAAAAGATCAGGAAAAGAAAGGTCAAAAGAAGTGAAGATAAAAAATGAGCAAAAGAGGGTGGGTGGAGTGATGGAACTAATGACAATGCATTGAAAGAAAGAATTCCAATGAATGAAAGAAGAAACAACAAAAAAGAATTAAAAAGATACAGGGACAATAGTGAGAAATTAAAAAATAAACACAATTGAAAGAAAGAATTTGCTGAAGGAAAAAAAGAATCAAAACATAAAGGGAAATGTATTAAAAGAGAAAAATCTAACGATAGAGATGTGGAAACAAACATGTGGAGAAAATCTAAAGGAAACCAAAGAAAGGTAGCCTTTCAAAACCAGTTTGAGAATAAGAGCAGAACAGAGCAGAGTCTCAAATAGTCACCTGAACATTCTGTAAACCGTATATAAAAATTGTAACCTTTTTCGAAGGTTTTGAAGCCAAAAATGATCCATTAAAGATCCATTTTAGCCTGCTGGTGCCAGGCTTTTAATTGAGCACTGTGATGTGTTTATAGTTAGACTTTTTTTGAGACCAGCCTCCAGTGACCAGTCAATGAATCCACATTTCTCGGTCCCTGGCTTCTCTGATTAATTGCTAAACCGAACTATTTTTAAACGTGTTTCAGGACAACCCAGAACACTGCAGGACCTGTGCAGGATAAAGATCCGGCAGTGCATCGGCCTCCAGAGCCTGAGACTTCTGGAAGATCTACCCATCGCTAGAGTCATGAAGGACTACCTGAAGCACAAGTTTGACGGCGTTTGACGAAAGCCCTCAGTAGGTTCAGCACTCAAATGAAATTGGCATCTAAGTCAGAAGAGTTACGAAAGCCTGCGTTTAACTGAAGGATAAACTCAGTACGGAGAGAAAACAGAAAAAAACTATTTAATTTATACAATTTTTTTTATACAAAATTAAACAAATGCTTTGTTTTCTCTCTCTGTGTACACAAACCTGTTTGGAGCATTAATGAAATGGCGGGAAAATGCAGTTAATGAAGCATCTCATTTGCTAGGGTTTGTATTAGAAACACAAAATACCTATTTATTTCTTGGATGAGCTATTTTGTTTTTTGTATAAAATGTTCATCACCAGTGCTTCCATTAAAAGCTGAAGGAAAGGTTCTGAACACAGGAAGCAATCATTTCAGAAACATTTTGTAAATAACTGTTTTATATGTACAGCAGATGTTTTGGACTATTTAAATCACAGGTTTGTTTTTGTCAGTGTTGTTTTTTTTACACGATAGTCAGCATCAAGGGCTTGATTTCATGAAATCCGGAACCGTAGTTAATTTAAAGAAATCTCTAGTTAATAAATCCCATGTAGTTTATTTTATTGGTATTCCTCATGTGAAGGACATTAAATGCTTTGAATTTAAACATTCCGTCTTTGTTTTTCCTAAATACTTAAAAATAATTTTTATACAAATATTATAATTGAAGATATCTATAGACTTCTTGGTGTATTGAGGTGCTTCCATGATGTCTCAGATGTGCGCTGTCTGCTTTATCCAACTTGATAGTCATTTGAAGAAGATTCATGGCACATTTCGGAGGTGGGAACGGGAAGAAAATCACACCAAAAATCAAAAGGGCTATAAAGAAGTGTCCAAGATTTATTCAAGTTTTCTCCTGCCTGTTCCAGTCAGAACTTGACGTCATATGCAAAGATGGCACCTCCTGATTGCTCTGTTGCCCTAAGATTCACACAAAAAATGGCTAAAGTAAAAAGTGGACTAATACAATTTACTTTTTACAATGTCATTTTTAAATATGCAAATACAAATGAACAACATACAATCGCAAAAACCTACTGATGATAGATCGATTGATTAAAAATAAACATTGATCTATCCTGTAGGTGGCAGCATTGTTCCTTGAATAGAAAATTTGTCACAATAGAAGCTGAAATGGTTTCAGTGGATTGGTATCAGAGATGTTTAACAATAGAAACTTCAGATCAAATACAAGTAATGGACTGGTCATTCGCTCTAAGACCATAAACATGCAGTAATACTCTTTATCCTGAGAAGTTTCTATGACAAGTGCTGGCATCCCTTTCTCATAAATACATTGTTGGACAATCACCTGTGAAGTCCATCCGCAGAGGATCACCGGATGTGCTTTTCTTCTCAACCATTTGTTACTTTCTGCGCTACACTAATGGCAACTTTGTCAGTCATGTTTGTTTTGCTAACGCCCATGTAGTTTTGCTAGTGCATAATATACAGAAAACAGAACATTTCAATCTGGATTACATCATTATTAATCTCTCACTTACTCCTGCAGTCAACATGCTCTCGTTTGGAAACCATCAAACTATAGGAGGTACACTCTTCACAAAGGAACAGAGAGTGTGGTGGAAACCATGGCAGCAATACTGTGACATTGTTTATTCTAGCAAAGCCTCTTGAAGCAACACTAAAATTCAACGGAGACATGAGCTTGTGGTCATTTCCCAATGCCCCTTCTCTGCCTCATTTGCTTTCGTTAATAATGCAAATGAAAAGCCAGGCAGCCACACTGAACAGAACAGTATGGATCCGGAATGCACCATGCAGTGCAGAACTTCCATTTGTGGGATTAATACGTATCTTTTTCGTTTCGTTTCGAAACTACATCTTTGAAAGGCTGAGAGAGTCTCGTACATTAAATTATTTCTTTGTCCTCTAACCTCTGTTTCTCATTTGAGACTCGCAGGTGACTTGCTAATTTTACAAAAAGCTACAATAAGACTTTTAACACTCTTCCAACAAATATAATGTGACACATCTACAATAGAGAGGAATTAATTAATATTTTTAATAATAACTAACTAAACATGCGTATTAATGAATTATTACTTTCTGAATATTGGGTAAGTTAGTTAATAGTTATGAGTTCATGCCTTTACTTCAGGGGCACGTAATTATTAACTCGTTATTTAGTTACGTCAAAGTGCAAATGCATTCACTGTCATTCAGAAATTAATGAAAGTTATTCTTGTAAAGTGTTACCAATATAGCCGTATTGGAATGGTTTCAGTTTCATTGTCCAGCTGATGACATCCTCAAGTAATTGTGTGACATTGTTTTCTTTGCTCACTTTTCCACTCGTTCCAAAGGATACCTTGTTTCCATCTAAACCGTGTGCCAGAACCCTGCAGTGACCTTCGGCTGATATGTTTGCACGGTGCTGCCTCAAAAACACACACACCCCAGCTGCTATCATTCGTCCAATCACAGGTAGCATTACAGAATAAAACAATGGCATCTCTCTGGAGGCCGTGTTTCCTTCTTGAACAATATGTGCATTGTTGCTGCTTGCAGTATGTGGATGGTGTCCACGCTATAAAACACTGGAGGGAAAATCCCTCTATCTGTGATGCAGGAGAGAGATTTATCGGGATGTGTGGGCCGTCTGGAATCACAGAGCGCAGGGAAATATGCAAAAAGGTTCAACTGAGCTTGATGTCACTTGGCTTGTGGTTAGCGTTTAATGCTAAGAGTGTAGGCAGCAAAGGTCATTTCTGGAAAGAAAAGAAGCTTTGTGAATTATAACTGGAGCACTGACCATCATATCAAGCCTTTTGATTAAATTTGCTTTGCAAAAGGTTCTAATTATTTGAAACTTTACATTTAGGACTTAAGATCATCTTTTATTTGATTAATTTATTGTTGGGGTATACAATGAAAACACAAATATATGTACAAATATATATAGGTGTTGCAAATCTAGTTTGTCAAAACACAATTTAGAGTGTGGTCACAAATGAGACACATCACTGAACTTTTCCCCCACAGAGTAGCCCCACAATGTATTTGTAAAAGTCACCCAGGGAGTTTCCTACATTTGATGAAGTTGATATAAACTCTTGGCAAAAGTGCTTTTCTCCGCACACATCCTGGAATATATGGCTCTCCATAGAGCTTTTTGATGTTGCATTTTTAAGAATTATTAAGAAATTACTCAAGTTTGCTTGAATCCCTTGCATGCATCAATCTTTATCACCCGGAAAATGTTTATTCAACACATAAAGTGTAACCTTTAAACTGAGGTAGTGTTATATTACATCCATAGTGTAACATTTAACACTGGGCTGGTGTTTATTAAACACATAGTTTAACGTTTAACACTGAGGCAGTGTTTATTCAACACATAATGTGACATTTAACAATGGTGGGGTGTTTATTCAACACAGGGTAATGGTTAACACTGAGCCAGTGTTTATCCAACACATTTAGTGTAAACTCTACCACTGGGGCAGTGTTTGTTCAACACATGTAATATAACGTTTTACAGTGTTTATTCAACACACATAGTGTAGCATTTAACACTGGGGGAGTGTTTATTGAGCACGTATAACGTAATGCAGGGGTCACCATAGCACCACTTTCCAGTCAGCTGAATCTAATTTAATATGATTGCTATTCTTGTTTAAATGACACTTGCACGTAAGCTTGATGTGACAAAATATAAATAATTTAAAAAATTTGAGTTGCAGAGATGCATGAGATGCACATTTGCAAGACTCTCTCGGAGTACAACATACTGGTAAACCGGATAATGCCAGGCCTCCCAATAACTGAAAGAAACAGAAACCAGTTTTGGTGTCCAGTTCTTGTTTAGTTCACAGTGTTTGAAAAATGTAAAAAATATTTGTTAAAATGTTAACAATGTAAAAAAAAAAAGTTTTACTCTCATCTCACTTTTGTATTTATATGGTTTATTATTTGTATATTGGATATTGTGATTTCCTTGGACTGTTGTAGAGGTGATCATTTTGAAGTGTTTTGAACATTTATTTATATATTTTTTTCAATTTAAAAAGACACTTGCACTAAAACACAATGGACTGTTGGAGACTGTTGGAGTTTATAAATGGATCCAAGCTTTTAACAAAATTGGTTCTGATATAACTCAATGAAACACTTTTATTGTGAGTAGAAGGGAAAGGTTTTCCTGCAACAACTCCTGTGGAATTAATACGGAGGTAACTACTTGTTAAAGTAGTCAAAGAATGAAATAATCAATTTCCTGATTTCCTCTTGAAAGCACTTTTTCAAACACATTCCAGCTCCCATGATTCATCCCGAAGCATCGGTATGTGGCACACACACCTTTAGGTCGCGTTTCTATCATCTTGGCCAATAGCAGCACAAAGCATATTTTTATCCTCTTTTTTTCCCCCCGGTCTGCTCATATTCCTCAACTCTGCTGTTCCGGTGCTGTTGTTCTCTCTCAGCTCTTCATTACTCGGCTGAAAGGCCCGGCTGGAGCGGATTCGGGACGTGGCGGTGCAGAACGGCCTGAGAGTCCCTTGCTCCCTCCAGGCTGAGCTCGAGAATGGCCCACGGCACACACACTGCCAGCCTTTGTGCTCACACAGGGGTGTAATGTAAAGCCCTTACTTTAAGAGCAGCGTACAGGTGCATCGGGGGAATGAGACTATAGAGGGTCCACTCTCATTAACAAGAGAAAGAGAGGTTTGGGGGTTTGGTGGGGGCACGTGGGAAAGCAGATGTGGAGTCTTAATAACAGCAGTGTGTGTGATGCCAACAGAGAGACTCGGCTATACTGTAATTACACAAAAACAGTTCTCCAATAAAGATTCTCATAAAGCTGAACTATTTGAACTTATTAAAAACTCAAAATCAGAATCTATATGCCATGATGACAATTTACCCTTCAGCCATACACGATTGTCTGCCACATAACATACATATGTTATACATATGCCTGGTTTACAGACCTCTGTTCTTACCCAGCAGCAAACTCACCCAACTACCATATCTCTAGGGTATTGTGAAGAGGATGATGTGATACGCCAGACCCAACAATCCAGAACATCTTATGGTCAATATTAGTGCAACCTGGGCTCTCCGAACGCCTAAGCAGTGTCACGGGTTTATCGACCCCATTCTTTGTTTCATTCTTTGAAATATTCGAATTTCCAGAGTTGAGGTTTTCGTCTGCTCTCAGTTACGATTATCAAAATTAAAAGAAACCCTAACTCTTGAAATATATCAGTCTGTGTGAAATTATTGTGTACGTTATGCAAGTTTCACTTTTTGAATGAAATGACTGAAATCAAGTTTTTCATGACATTCTAATTCTATGACCAGCATCTGTAGCGTGAACACACGCTGCTCAGATTCAAGCCACTGTTCAAGGCTTTAAACTCTACTAGCATTATTTTAGAACACTGCGAGTGTTCCCCACTGGCTTCTATTAAAATGACATTTAACATCATATACCAGTCAAAAGCAGCAAAACCTCAAAGGTTATTTGTTCTAAATGGTGATCAACAGTACAAGGTTGTTATAATGGAAGTCAATGGAGCACAAACATTAAATGAGGGAGAAAAAGGGAAAATCTGGAGCTACACTAAAACTAAAAATCCACCAATGCACACGTTGATACTACTGTTTGACATGTCCAAGAATGTGAGAAAAGGTACAAAAATCCATGCCACAATCGTTTTTCACAATAAAAATGAGCCGTTTTGGTTTTGTTTCCCCTCTGAAGACAGTGACATCATTAAAGGGTAAAAAATCCTGTATTTGGAAAAACTTGGAAAATGCGAAAAAAATGTATCTCAGCAGTTTAATTTATTGTCTTTTAACCGCCACAAATGCTTTTTCAAGTTTTAAGACATTTTCTTAAAATATGTGTGAAAATAAGATTTGTCATTTAATCATTTAATTTGATGAAAGCTGAAGTTTTGGCCAAATCTAGACTGAAAAAACACCCACCCACTTAACACGTAAGGGTTAAGGAGGATATTGAGCAGCACCTAAAAATGTGTAACAATCATCTATTCTAAGGTTGTCTATTATTTCTATATTTTGATTTTAAATTAATTGCGAAATCTTGTTTGAAATAGCTTTTTAAAGCTTTAAAAACTTGCCTTACTGCAATAGATTTTTGAGTTGAGAGGCTCCTCAACATGTAACACACATTTAAAAAAAACCGGCTAAAAGCTGCACCATCTAGGTTTCTTTAGGTCAGGAAACGTGCAACAAAGCATACATTTCTCCATAAAGAAATGAAAATTAATTGGTGCATCCTTGTGAAACATTTTCCCCTTATAAACCTCAAATGTCAAAACTTTTTTTGCTGTAATTGTTCTAAAAACTGGTATCTTGTATGTTATTGAGTCTTTAGCATCGAAGATGATTGAGAGAAAGATCAAGAAATTAAGAGGACTGCTTGAATTATTTTTGGGTTAAATACCTGCACTGTTTCTGCTTGTGCAGAAGTAATGCATTTGTGCATTATACCCATTCACCTGGATCCTCTTGAGCCAAAAATGAGTAATCTTGCCATTTTGTTCAGATATAAATGTGAGAAAAGTGACTGGAGCAATTTCACAAAACCTTCCTCAAGCAGCTCATTTCATCGAGTCTGAAACACGATCCTGGAGTGGAGAAACCCAGCGATGACAGCCTCTGCAACGAAGCGTCTTTTGTGGGACAGTTTTCCTCAATATGCTGCAAATTGCTGTGATCTTGAACACAATGCGTCCCTCATTGGAGAAATAGTGGCCTTTATAGATGTGAGAAAGCATCCATTTCAAAGAGCAACGCTACAGAGCGCAGTGCTTCTTCTGAAACTGATGAACATTCAGGTCTTCTCTGGATTCTGAAACGTTTCAAGTTTTTCCTGAGCGATGAGTCATTTTCATTATCTGTAGGAGGCTGGATGAAGTCACATCATTTGATTATTCAAGGATTACTTTCCATTTATTGATTGTATTAAATATATTCTGTACAGACTGCGATGGACTGGTGACCTAACCAGGGTGTACCCCTGCCTCTCGCCCAATGTGCACTGGAGATAGTCGCTGGAGATCCCGTGACCCCAAAAAGGGAATAAACGGATTGGAAAATGAATGAATATTCCGTACAGAGACCATTAATTACATTATCTTGTACATACTCCTCCATACTTGTCTTTTACAGAGTGTCAGGACCTTTTCAGTCTGGGAACATTTTTGTCTAAAATGGTTGCTCCTCCTTTTGAATCCACCCCAGTTTTTATGTGTAAACAGTAACTTTTGATTCATTTTAGAGACACTCAAATTTTTCGTATTTAAGTCAGCGGAATCATGTAGCATGGGCAGTGGAAGAAGACAGTAACTGAAAATTCCATAAACCTATTTTCTCTGCCCAAAAGGCAACGGACTTCCTCACTCCTTCACAGACCTCCTTTCCTCACCTTATTGAATTGTGTACATCATTTGTTGCATCAAGTTGAGCAAAGTCTAAAGACTGTTGAAGTGGTTTTGGAAGCATTTGGATTGGATTCATGCACACAAATAAAACCTTCCCTGGGCCAAGTGTGGAATACAGATGCCAGTTTGAAATGGCCCTCAGCTCCCTTCAAAGATCTTCTTTTGGGTTCAGGTTTGAAGAATGGCTAGGTCAATTCAATTGTTTCTAACTAAGAGAAGCCCAGACACATCAAGACAAAACTAGGCGCAGATAAAAGCCAAGTGTGTTGTCCTTCACATGCTCTGATTTGCTCTGGTTTGTGAGATATTTGGCGTGCTAAATATCTGGAGATGTCTGAGCAGTGTGAATGTGTTCCTGCTTTAACGGGGCTTCTTTTCGGGATATTTGGACCCAATAAATGATATAAAAACTCCAGACAGCCAGCCCCTCAGTGTGCAAGCATTTGTGAAACGATCGCTCTGATAATTGTGCAGCCTTAACCCGGCTTTACAGTCACTGTTTTGTTTTCTGGGTGACTGATGTACTCTACAGCTCATTGCAGTGGAAGACCACTATTGGCCTGCCAACTGGTGCCAAATTACCCTACTGCATGTGAACCTCTCGCACTCTTGTGTTGGCCGTGTCACCAATGTCTCTTCCAGTTCCACAGCTTCCACAAGCTACAATAACAACGCTGGGTTCCTCATGCCAACTGTGCACCTTATGTACTCTAGAAGAGCCAGAACAGGTGGTCTATTATTATGTGTTCTGCCACCTGCGGCACTTCCATTGAACAACAACCAAGTGTGCCAATGCCTCCATTTGTCTGCCCGTGCTCTCATGAGCAATTCTTGTTAAAGCGATTGATAAAAGTCAGGTTCTGAGACACCAACCTTGTTGGTTTGAGAATCATTGAGAACTCTTGTCAATGATCAATGGCTCCTTAATCCTTTCTCTCCATCGGAAGTTCCAAGCTCCAGAAGGAAACTCAGAGAGGATTAACCCTTAGAAGTCTCTGCATGCACCAATCATATTGTCTGTTTTGAAATAAGTCGGAGTGATGTGACCCACCTATTGTTTAATATTGATTTAAAAAATAATGTGTAGGTTTCAAAAAGGCTATTAGCTTTGAATTTTTTGGTTTTAACTGAACATTACAAGAGTTAAGAAATCGTCTTTCAATTCCATTGTAGATCCAAAATCTGTGCCATCTAGTGATGAAAAAAAGGGATAACTCTTGCAAGTACAATACCTGTGAGATGGCTTGTGATTTTCAAAATTCATTTTCACTGTATGCTGGATACAATTTTCATTTTGTCTCAACGACAAAGTATGTTTATGTTTATTATAAAACATAAAAACTGTTCCTTCTCTATCTTTTCATTTTTGCAGTAAAAAAATACCAAAATGTAATGAACAGAATTATATTTTTGTACAATTTCAAGGTTTGTTGTGGATATATTGCATAATGTAATGAAAAAAAATATTTGTAAAAAAAGAAGCTGGAGTCCGGCCCCATGGTATAATAAATGGGCAAACTCATGGTCATTTCCCGGCCTTCCCCCCTCACTACCCGCTTCTCTTTTGGACATGTAACTTTCCTGTCTGTTCAAAATAGAAAACAAAAAGGTAGAAAAATTATCTTTAACAAAACGAACCTGGAGTTGTATTAAACAAAATGATATCAAGCATTGGCACAAAACTGTTTTCAAGGTAATTTATTCAAACAAATTGTAAATTGTAATTTATTACACTCAAAATGCCACGGACTTCTATGCGTTAAGCATTTTAGATTGCTTCGTCAAAGATCTGGGATGCTTTACCACCATACATCAGACAGTCATTATCTGGTTTTAAAATATGTCTTAAATTCCATTGTTTTTAACCCAATTTGAGACTTTGCTTTGTTCAACTCTGCCGATTGCATTTAAAAAAGACTAAATGTACGTTAGATTTGATCCAACCACACATTTGTTTGGTGTTTTCCTCCGGATGAAAAAGGGTTTAACTGTCACATCGTCATGCTCCACTGACCTCACTGGCCTGTTTCTGTCTCTTAAAAATCAAAGTTGCATATCATTAGATGTGCTTGTGTTTAGCTTTGCTTTAATCCAGTGTTTTGCAACAAGCTTGAGCGTCTTCGCTCTCATCGTTGTGACTGAAAGGCTCTTTGTGGGGCCTCTGAGCACCTGCAGGGGTGGAATTCACGATATTTTCAAAAATAATGTTAAACAAATAGGCGATTATCCTTACTGACTTCACAAGTAGCAAAAAACAAACCGTTTTGAAGATAATCAATGGAGGCATTCCAGAATAGCTCAGAGCAATTCATGAAGAGTTGGCAGAAACCGTAGCAGTCATTAAGAACACAACACAAGTGAATGTTGTCGGAGGCTAAATCTCTGTATTGTAGTGAGTTGTTTTGAATCATCACCATTGAAGCAACTGTCTGCTGTTCTGTCTCTTTGAGAACAGGCTTCATCTCAATTAGCCGGCTATCACTGCTATAAACACCAGCGAGGCCCGGTGCTCAGGGGAGCTCGACCTCCATTTAGAAGGTGTGTAACGCTAATTAAGCTGTGCAGCGACTGAGCCCGGAGACGAGCATCTGTGTCTGCGTTCTCACAGAATATGTGACATGTTTTGGATTTTTGGGTTTTGAGTTTTTGCCACAGAAAACAACTTAATCTGGATAATGGCACACAAACAATTTAACAGAGAGATCAAAGAAATACAATTCTTCAATCTGTACGCAAACACATCCCCTAAAAATGCCAGTCTGCATATGTTTAACCAGCGCTTCAAAGAGTTAGTATTAGCTGCCATCATAAACAGCTGTTTCTCTTCATGACGAGTCCTGACTGTAATCCTACAAAATTTTGACTTTATAATAAATATGAACAACAAAAAAAAGTTTGTGAGACTGACTTTAAGGTTGTGAATGATGGCTTGTTTTCTGTAAAGGAAGGGAAGAATATTTTTTCGTGTGTAAAATACAAAATTCTGAGTTTTTTTTTTTTGTAAAAAACTAATTCCCTTTAAATTCTAAAAATCAATTCAATGCCAATTACAAAAGACCCTAAAAATCAAATAAAGAGCTATTTTTAAAATAAAAGACCCTTTAGACTTTAAAAATGTATTGCAATTTTTCAAAATATAAGACACTTTTGCACTAAAAATCAATTTAATTTTCTTTCAAAATAAAGACATTTTAGGCTCTAAACATCCTTCATTCATTCATTTATTTTCCAACCCGCTTATTCCCTTTCACAGCGCACAGTGGGCGAGAGATAGGGGTACACCCTGGACAGGATGTCAGTCCATCGCAGGGCAACATTCACTCACACATTCACACCTAGGGGGAATTTAGATGATACAAATAACCTAACAGCACGTTTTTGGAATTGAGAACCTGGAGGAAACCCATGCAAGCACGGGGAGAACACGCAAACATGTCACCTTCTAACCAACAACCTTCTGACTGGAAGGCCACTGTGCTACCCACTGCGCCACTGTGTGTAATTTAATAAAAATCAATTAAATTACATTTATTTAAGACTTTTAAGACCTTGCAACTGAACAACCGAAGATGTGTAAATAATGTGTTCTGGCTTTTACACACTTTAAACATTATTTTTATATTTTAATTCCTCAATGCTAAAAGAAAACAAAAATTGTCTGAAGGCACATCAAGCTTTAATTAAAGTTACAATTCATGTTATGTAGTTTTTCTAATTTCTTTTGTTATTAAAATGACATTTATGTTTGTTAAATTGTGACATGAAACGTGTATATGCAAAACAATGGTTCTTTGAAATTGACAAAAAAAGCATTTGGGGGAAAATGTTTTTGGGGAAAAAGATGTACATCACATGGTCTTTGTACAAATTAGGTGATGGCGTCATGAAGCGACTTTGGGTCCAACCAATTGTGGCTTAATGAGGAGTTACTGAGGACCACTGCTTTAAAGTTCTGTAAATTCTCTGTATTTAACAGCAGATGCTAAATCAGATTTCTCCAACAAAATAACTGAACTGATTTAAATTTGTGCTCAGTATTTACTTGTCATTTTTATTCATTTGCTTCCAATCAAAGGCAATTTCCTCCTTGATTCCTTTATTTTTAGTGTTACCTTGGAGCTGCTCTGAAACCATTGGCACTGTAATAAATTTACTGGAGACTCCCAGAGCTCTGTGTGTGGAGAGCACTTCTAGCATTTCCCTGTTCTTCACCAGCGAGTTTCTCTCAGCCCGTCTCTCTGAGCTGTAGCCTCATTAGGACGTGTTTAGAGAGCTGCTGAAGTGAGAAATGGGCCCGCGAGAGCTCGTTGTCCTAATTAAACTTTGACAAGAAGAGTGACAAGAAGCAATGGAGGGGAAACAATGGCAACAGTGTCCGAGTATGAGCCTGAAGCTGGGAAAGTCTTTGTCTGGCTGAACAAAAGCATTTGTTTGCACATATTCAACTCCACTCAACTTCACCAGGCCCAGGTGCAAAAACCAACATGGTGATGAACATCAGAACGCATCACACCTTAGGCCATCTGATGCCCGTCCCACCGTCGCTTCCAATCCGTCCCACCACCAGCTGATCAAAGACTCTTTGTTACAATGTAAATATTGCTGGCCAATTAAACGACTCATTACAGCTAGTGCCAGGCCTAAAGACCCAGCCAATCATTCTTCATAACTGTGAGAGAGTCTACACCTTTCGAAATAGTTGCATTTTATAGGATTAGAAAAATTATTTATTCCAAAATTGAAATGTAGTTTTCACCCAAAATGAAACATGAAATGACTTCAAAAACTTTCAAACTAGTAACATACCCAAACTTTTTCCTAAAACTGTACTGATTCACAATTGCCATGTTTAAAAACTTCAACATTTCGAAACGCTCCAATTTTATTCCATTTATGACTATTAATTTTGAATTGAGTAACATTTCAACATTTTTTAAAAACTGTAAAGTTTCAGAACAATTTTTTCCCCAGAGCAATAACATTTAAATGTTCCAATTACAAAAAAAGAATTTGCAATTGTTTTTTTCTTCTAATACTGAAATTAAAAAAATGTATACCAAAAATAGCAACGTTACAAAAACATTTTTCTAAGACCTATGATTTTCTATTATTTTAAAAATATATATCTGAATTTAGTAACAGTCCAATTTTCTTTTTCAAAACTAAACAAGTGTTTAGGAAAAAATTACAAACATTGTGGTTGTGATTTTTTTTAAATCAAAACTTTTATAGAAACATTTCATTGTTATTATGAAGTTTTATTCCAAAACTAACATTCTGAAATTTTAATTCCAACTGCTGAAACACTAAAAATATTCATTTTATTAAAAAAAAAAGTTTTAAATTGTTTTAACCCAAACTGTTAAAATCCAGCTTGTTCAAAATAAATTATTGAAAATCAAAAAAAAAATATATATATATATATATTGCTGTAATAAATGTAATTTTAATGGCAAATCTGCAAACACAGCACAGCAATCTTAACCGCAAAGTCACAGAGATCTGCAGGAACTTTCTCCAGCTAACAGTGAGTGACAGAAAAAGATACCACCTGAGATACAGTCTGGGTACTCCCCTGTATGGCATAATGCAGTCAGAGGTCTCCGGACTGGACTCGGGTTGAAGGAGAAACAGGAGAATTCTTGTAGTGTAACCAGGTGTAACCGACACCAAAACAATAAAAATAAAAACAAAGAACAGTGGCATAAGCTGCATAAATCTGCCTAATTAAACTCAGTAGATCTCGTATGACGGCACCTATATACCCCCCTATGAGTGGTCTTCATCACCACTCTACCTCTCACAGCAGTCATTGGGACTGGAATTACCATGCAAGGCTTGGTACCATTACTAAACTCAGGAGGTGCTCTTGGTAGAGACACAAACCCCACCCACAATGCTTCAATTCCGCATTTCCAAATCTTTTTGTCGATCATTTGTTTCTGTCACAGTCAATTAATTTACTTAAATATCATTGGACACTTTCTTAAATCAATTCATCTTAACCTGGGTTCTCTAAAACACATCTTGAAGTTTCTAAACATTTACTCAATTAAACTTCATTAGTTCATTTCCATTATTCTAAAATAATATTTTAAAGGATAGATGGCTAAAGTTTGCACACAAACCTTTATGTTGGCTTGTAAAAGTGCTGTTTAAAACTATTTAAAATTCCTTAAAAGGTACCCTTCTCATTATGAGTGATACCATATCTTCCTGGCATTTGCTGAAGCTGAAAGATAGATCTGCTGATTTGGTTGCGAGGGTAAGCATTTACGTGACATAATATTATGTTCCCTGTGTCGCTATGAATAAAATAAAGAAAGTAAAATTTGCTACAGTAAACAGTGTGGCTGCTATTGAAAGGTCAGTAACATAATATAATGTATCCCTTTGTTGCTGTGAGTTATATAAGCCAACCCCCACGTCACTATCATTTACCAAATCTGAGATTAATTTGGGTTGCTAGAGTAAACACTGGTTGCTAGGGAGCTGTCAGTGATAAAAGATACTTTGTTATTATGTTTTTTTTCTTGAGGAAACGACCATTATACGTCAATGGTAAATATTTAACCCCTCCTAGAGAGTGGAGTTCAAATACTTTTGCACAATGTTTGGTATGTTCTTGCACAGACTTTTTACCTCCACAAGTGTGGTGAGATTAAAGTTTCTATGAGGTTTTCAGTTTGAGTTTTACAAAGTTAAGTCATAATCAGAACATTTTCCAGAATTCTCAACAATTTCCCAGAATTCTTTTAGTGGTAAAAGTCTGAAAAGATGTAGCGAACAGAGTCAGACCAGTTTGGATGTCTTGGTCAAGTTTGGTGGCTGTAGATCAAATGCTCTAGGAGGCCAAAGCACAATGTGAATAACAACATGTCGTTTTTTTCAAGTCAACATAAAAATATTTCACTGAACCAATGTCTGTCCAGACATTTCATGATAATCATCAGAGTCTCATTTATATGAATGAAGGGGTTCGACAAAATTCCATCATTTGGTTCCCACACTGTTGAGATGAGTTTCCTAATTGTTCTCCTTTTCTTTTTGTTTCTAGTCCATCCTTCAAAGGGATTTCCAAGTTCCATCAGGATAGATTGTGTTAAATCTTCCACTCACGTCTCTGTCATCCCCAAACCCCAGCTGACTCTCAAGCACTCGGGGTGATCGGCTGATAAAGCACGTGATCCAGATAATAGCCGCTATGATCTTCCCATCTCCCAGAAGCACAGAGTCTCGGGCCTGACTCACTGGCAGGTGGGAGCCCATGTGTTTGTGTCTGGAGGAGGCGGAGAAGAGCGAGAAGGGGAGGACCTTTGAAAGCTGCTATAAAGTAAGCAGGATGTGGAATCATGTTCAGTAGATGTTGAGTGATCAGTGATCTTCATCTCTGCAGCTCCTCAGTGCTCCTCAATGGCTCAGAACGGGACAGCAGAGAACGGGGACAGTCGGGATGCCAGCATCACCCCACCGCCTCTGCCCCAGCCGCTCAAAATCAGCCAGGTCCCACACACCAAGGTGAGAGAGTGAAACTGGTTTTACACTAACTGCAGCTCACTAGAGTTTAATTTCTTACGACACTGCTTTAAAAACAATCTATTAAGATGCTCCTAATCAGAGGTTGCTTGGGAGATCGTGGTGTTTAGGTTTCTTCTGGCCATACTGAGATTTTTAGGTATGCAAGGAGTTTCAGAGCATTTGTGAAAGTGCCGTTTCATTTTAGAGCATCACCTGTGAGAATCCCTGTGGAAAACAAAGTTACACAATAAATTCTACTGCAAAACCTACCACAACAGCAGCAGATCAATTCTGTGTATTTCTATGTACATTTTCAGAGGATGATGTTAATGTTTATCCAGTCAGACATTGTTAGTTAAAAGAAATATTTCTCAAAAGCGTTGAGAAACGTTAGTCAAACGTTTGAAGCGAGGTACAAAAAAAATTATGTTAAAACCATAAAATAGTTATAACTGTAAAATAGTAAAGATGCACTGTTTATTTTGTTTGTTTTAAATTATGCTTTTTCCAAATTAACTACAGATGCATCAAAGCATTCGAACTTCATGTTCACTTACTTTAATCTTTACTTTGAGTGAATCATTTTTACAATCAAGGGGTTTCAAACCTTTTCTGAAATTCGTTTTATATGAAAACGTCCTTTAAAAATATTATAAAGTTGTGTGTTTTTTTTTTTACTTTTGAAGAAATCAAACACAAATTTGCTGATACTCAAAATTCATTCTAATTATATTACATTTAATTTATAATTGGCATTAGTTGGTAAATACATGTAAAAATGGAGAAATAATGCAAAAGAAAGCTAAAATAAATCTGGGTTAATTTGAAATATTATTATTGAATATTAACAGAAACATTACTCTGTAAAAACTTCATAGCAATGCAAATTCATAGCTGTTTTGTTAAAACTGTGTCGAAACATTAGACAACTGAAGAATGTACATTTTTTGACTCACAAACTTTTATAAATCTTACTGCTGTGCTGTTTAAACAGCTTCCGATTGCTTCAGTTTTTCACCTCATTCATTGTGTATGTAGCAGGTTTCGTCTAGTGGTGCATCTTGATATTAAATCTTTATATATTACTATATAACAAAGTAATATACCAGCCCTTTATATATGACTATATAAACTATATATATTATATAACTTTTTCATATTACAAAAATAATTCAGATTTCTACTTTTCCTCTGCATCAACTTTTAGGAATTAGAAAGTTTGGCACATGCTGCCATCTTTTGACAGAATATAAAAGAGCTCCTGCTACTTGTGTGTTTCATGCTGTGGGGAACAGTGTTTTTGGCAACAAATTTGAATACTGCGAAAACTTTTGATCGTTAAATGATATTTGAGTTTGTGACAATTAAATGGCAATGACTATGTGACTGGCAAGGCTTTGTTTTACTTTTAGTTTAAATTATTTGTTCAAATTATAAAAGATCTGAACTGAAACAAATGCAGCATGTTCAGGAGGTTCGTATCAGATGGGTAAGATTACACCCTGGAAAAAGTACATTTGACAGAGGCTCATTCTCCATCTTTCCCCACAATAAAAGCAATGCTTTCCTTTATGAAAACTAATCAGTTGCACTCCGTATCTGGTGATAGCAAACTTAGCATTAGCTTAGAATAGAAAATTGAATCCTATCAGACCAGTAGCATTTCATTTAAAAATGATCAAAGATGTCCCAGATCAATGCTACATTTTTTTCTTCTTAATACTCGATTCTTTTATAGTTGCATCACATTGTAAGACCAGTGGAAAAATAAAAGTTGATAATTTCTATGATGATTTTGTTAGGAGTTATGCTCCCTTCTGACATGATAATCTCATTCTACAAAATATCCACGTTTCATTTTCTGCTGGCATTTCAACACAATGATATTTACATTTATGCATTTAGCAGACACTTATGGTGTCTGCTAAAAAGCGACTTACGGTTCGGGAGTAAACATAAGCAGTTTCTTACAGGTCGAATTAATCATAAGACATACACATAGAAGATATTTGAGAGGATACAGAATACATTCAGTGCTTCAGAGGTTTTTTTTTTTTAGGTAGGTAAGTTAGTAAGTGATGTCAACAGAAACTGTATTCAGAGATGCTGAAATGCTTTCTCATGTTAAATTACAAATGAAATCTCAATTGCAAGGCCCACAAGCTCAACATCATCTGCTATACACTGTAGAATTTCATTTAAAGCGGCTTGTGCTGATTTGAATAATGAAGTATGACAATGACAACAGTCAGCGGCAGGTGCCGCTATCGTGCCAGACTGGCTACATAATCAAACACAAAAAGCATTCACTCGAAGTTTATTCAGCACTTGCAAGTTCTTTACCTTGTGAGGGTAAATGGATCCAGTAAGAAAACTCACTTTGCTTAGTGGAATAATGTTTTATTAACAGTTTATCAATATTGAACAGCTGGTTTAGTTGTTGTATGTTGTTTAATAGATCACGTGTTCCACTGCACTCCCCTGTCGCTCCTTGTTGTTATAATGTTCTTTATTCATGGTTAAATGTGCTCTGGTTCATGCACAGCTCTTCTTGCAGGCACAGATGACCTCAAAAGCTGGCATATGAACCAACTAACTGTTGTCAGAGGCCAGGCATTACCTGAGCACTCTACGGTTCCCATATCTCTTGGGGTTCATGTTAGTCACTAAACTTAGATTTGAAAGTGGTCAGTGTTTCTGCTGCACATGCATCTAAGAGAGTTGAGAACTGTTTTGGACAAAGGTTGGCTGGAGTGTGTCAGTCATGCGCTCAGTATATTTTGCATAAGGAAATCACTTAAACTCAGCTCAGAGGCAGCGAAAAATCATTATCGCATCACGAATATTTTGCTGGCTTCCAGTTGAAAATTGGATCAAATATAAAGTTATCGTTGCTTTAAAGCCCTCTATGACACTCAACCCTCTTGAGTTTTGCCGCGGCAGGTTGTTAATGTGCCGCGAGTATGTTATAAAACACAGGGAAATCTGGCATTTTGTGTTTATGCACCACAGCTTTAGAATCCTCTCTCACATGAGTCGAGGTCCACTTTTAATTACGTCTTGGAAAGGGGTGGCGCAAAAAATACTCTGACGTTGGCTATTACAACAAACCCCTTCTGACACGACACTAAAGCCTATGGAAAAGCAGGCAGACTGAACTGAACTGAGCTGTACCATGCACTGGAAAAGCACCATTAGAGATCTCTGAATATCTTGCTTCAGATTTGATCAAATTATTCCTGCATTTACCGACCCTTTTATCCACGGTGACTTAGGTACTGGGAGAAAAAACACATATGGTTTCAAGAGCTCTTAAAAAATATGTTTTTAGTTCTTTTTAAAACTTGAGAGTCTCTGTTTTATAAACCATCACAAATGGAAAAAGAGCCACCATTTACCTCAAGAAAAGAGTGCCAGCCCAGAATAGACTCTAAGGCCTCATTTTAATTGAAATATACTGAACTTTACGACATTTATATGATGACCGCTTACACTATTATGATTAAATAAATGAAATCTGACTTTTCTTCTTTTTTTGGTGTTCAGTAGCAGTAAATCCACATGTTTCCTATTTATTATTTTGAGGTTTCAAAATAAATTTTTGTCAGGATAGACATTGTCTATGTGTTCCAACATTTTTCATAAATGTCAGTATTTAATGAAATATGAGCGTTTTTAGATGCTACTAAATCGATAAATAGATGAAGACTTATGGTACAGATATAAGTATCTCTCATCTCCTTTCAGAATACACTCATCCTTCCGTTTTCTTTGCGCTGCACGGGTCACAAGTTCACTGGGAGCTTCAGGATTGAGTTTAACTAGCACTCTCAATCATCACAGATATTTAATAGTCTTTGGTGAAAACAGTTCTATTGTAATTATTTGAATGTTTATAAAATAACTTTGTTGGCTAAAGCGTTTGTATGAGTTGAGTGTTATGAACACGCTGTCCCCAGCTGTGTTTCAGAGCTCCGTAATTCGCTTACAGGTTCAACAAACACAGCATTTGTAAAATTTAAAGTTTATCCAAAAACAACTAAAAAATAAAGTGAAGGGTACGCCCAAGTCCAAGTCAATGCAAAAATAAATAAATGATTAAATTAATAAATAAACTATAAAATGTAAACAAAACATTTTTAATGTTGGTTTGTTTAAGTTTGACATTAGTGCAACAGCTACTGCACTAATGCATTAGTGTATTCAAATGTAAATAAACGTGTTTATGTGACGCTTTATTGCTTTCTTAACTCCAATCTCCTCATACACGCGCTTTATTATACAGTGTAATTATTTACATTTAAACGTGGTCTTTCTTAAATGACAAGAAACTTTGTCACCCATCCAAAACCTACGCCTCGAAAGATATCTCTAATGGATTTCTGTTCCTTCTCATCTATCAATCCCCCTCTTCATTTTACATGTATGTTCACACACATGCACGCACGCACACACACACATACGGGTTTTTGTGGTTTAGAGGGACACTTATTCCCAAACCAGTAGGATGGTGGTTTGAGGGGACACCCTTTTAAGAGTGACCCACAGCGATAAAACCACCATCAAAAATTCAATCATCATCTGTAGATTACATTGGTCACTTTAGATTTCCTATACACACAGTAAAACTGATAAAACAGTAACACGATTTTTTGGTGGTACACAGGGACTGCCACGCCCCTCACATTTTTGTCCCGCCTTTGACTTAATAAGTGTTTACAGGGTCTAACCAGTTTATAGAGACTCAGTTTTTACACTACACTAAATATAACTTTTTAGTGGACTACATGGACCAATGTGATTTACAGGAGCACAATCCCACACAATACACAAATTCGACAAAATGATGCTTTAGCAAGACTAAGGTGATTAATAAGTACCGAATATCAGCACACATTCCCATTAAAGAATTAAATGTGATTTTTCAGCACCTGATCATATGTGATTAAAATAATCAATTGAATGAATGTATGAACATTAACTTAAATTGTTATCAATAATATACATTTGTTCTATTAATCTCAATACCCCTTAACAGTCTGGTGTGGTACAAAATAGAAAAGTGCAAACACAAACATGGATATTCATAACATGAACCATTGCTTTTCAAAACCCAATTTTAAAAGGGGAAGATCTATAAAAAAAAGATTCTGAACCAAATACTTTTGTAAAATATTTTATATCAACTGTGTAAAAGTTAACAGTCAAACATGTAACATGAACAGTAAAGTAACAAAAAAAAAAGGCTGTAATGTTTTTCTTTGCCCCCACTCATCACTCTAAAGTCCACCATTCATTATCACCATCACTGTTCCAGTGCAACATTGCCCCCACATTAGTAATACTGTAATAGCCAGTAACATTGTCACTACATTACTAATAATAGCTAGTAACATTGTCACTACATTACTAATAATAGCTAGTAAGATTGCCCCACATTAGTAATAATACAGTGGTTCTCAAACTTTTTTAGTCGAGCCCCCCTTTAAAAGAATCTGGGCACCCCCAGATGTAAAATAATAATTATTTAATAATTAATTAATAATTATTTTAATGTAAAATAAATGTAACTACTCCTTAATGTTAAATAACTCATTATTTATAGCTTATTTAAGTGACAATTTATTTAGGTAGGAACACTACCCAGTTGCAGAGCACGTTACTTACGTTTGTTATCTAGTATGTACATGTGTGAGATGTACCATTGAGAGATGATTTGAGTTTGAATTTATTAAAGAAGAGTTTCAGTCATTGAGAGTAAGAGAGAGAGAGAGAGAGAGAGAGAGAGCGCTCATCTATGCACCTGACGTCAACACATGGAAACAATTGTATGCTTGCTGTTCTAATATAAACCATTTTGATTTTTGTCAGCTTATAAAAACCCACATAACTCCATTAATGAAGGATCAAACTGTCTAAGTTTGTGAAACTGTCCAAGTGAATGTTTAGCGGAAAAAAAACCCTCACAGACTGAAGACGATGCATATCGATCATCATCTTATCGTCAGGCTCAAGAAACATCGCAGATAAACTATTAGCTGTGCCCATTTCACATCTTGAAATGTATTTTAGCGTGAGAAATCGGGTTTGTAGCGTGAGAGATCACTCAAATGCGAGAGTCTTACGTTCAATGTGTGAGAAACGGCAGCTCTGTAGCCCGTGAGTATGGATGCGGAAGCACCGCTGCGGCTACCGTAGCCAAAGGCATTGTTGGAAATGTAGTTTTTTCCGGAGCTCTTACGTCTCTCATACGGCCGTGACCGGACTTCGCGGCACTCTGCATTTGGTCTATAAGACGCATCAACTTTTCCCCCTCAGTTTTGGGGAAGAAAAAGTGCGCCTTATGAGCCGAAAAATACGGTATTTGGAACCTTCATTTGAGGAACTTGTTTGTTGTTTTGTATTTATCTTAAGAATATATTTATGTCACTTTGGATTATGGGTTACTATGTGGGAACTGAAGCTTTATGAACTGAAAACTCTTGGACCTTGAAATATTCAGAGACATTAAGGTGTTTTTGTATCCAATTCTTTCACGTTTATGTTTGATAAGCAAAAAAACACAATACACTTTGACCAACAAAACACAAACAGTCTAAGAGGTCCTTTTATTTTCAACAATTATTGTGTAACGAATTGTTACATAATATTCAAAGTTCGTAATACAGACATTTACATCGATGTCAACTTATATTGAATAAAAAGAGGTATTGGGATTTCTTTTACAGCTCTTTTCTCACAAAATCTTGAATATTTTGTGCACTGTGTCTTGTCAGAACAGGTTCCTCTGCAGATTTGCACTGCTTGCACTCTATCAAAGTGGTCAGTTTTCCTTTGGTTATGTAAGCCCTTCTAATTGTAGGTTTAACCATCTGGCCAGTCAACTTTCTGACCTTTCTTAGGGTTTGCTGTTCCTGCCCCTTTTTCACATGCTGGAATGAGGAACACATATTTTAGGACATCCTAAAATATGAGAACTTGTGTACTTACAGACATCGTGCTATAGTTATCCAAACCTCTAGTACCTTCAGAACGTTTAGCAGACTCCTCTCACGACATCTTGGGAAAATCTGCAAAATTTTATTCTGTAGTTAAAAGGATTGTGATGGACTAGAGACCTGTCTAAGGTGTACACCTGCCTCTCGCCCGAAGTGCACTGGAGCTAGGCACCAGCAGACCCCTGTGATCCCGGAAGGGAATAAGTGGGTAAGAAGATGTTGGAAGTTACAAAAATACTGCAAGTTTTAGATATAAAACACAGTATATATGTATATCTAAAAAAATTTATTTCAAATTGGAAGCAATGTTATGGAGGCAATGAGCCTTTGGTGCAATTAAAGTCCAGGTCGCTTTGACAATGAAGTCATTGACATGGTTGGGTCTTCATATTCCTCTTGACAATACATCAGGGATTATCCACGAGATTCACTAATGACATTTTTGTCGCCCAACCAAACTGTAGCAAGTTGTTTATTTGGCAGGCACACAGTCTAGATCAAGTAAGGTTTTGTGTAGACTGAAAAAGCTAGACAGAGACCAGAAAGAACTTAGTTTGAGGCTTTGCCACATGCTGAGCGTCCAGTAACACAGCAGATAATTAAAAAAAGGTAAAGGAAGACTAGTGGAGTGAAAATACAGGGTAAAAAATTAACAAATACCTCATCATCAGAACAGAGATGTTCAGGCTCATTATAGATGCCCGATCTTCAACCAGTGACCTCTAAAAACACATAAAAATCCAACAATGTTAAAAAGAGTCAACATTATAAACTCTAATACAACACAAAAATGTTATTTCACACACAGTCCTTAGAAAACTGGGTCCTCATAAGACACATGTAAAACTACACACTACAGGACAAGTGAAGTAAACTCATTTGTGATTAATTAAATAAATACTATGAAGTCCCCATAAAACAGTGTCCTCATAAAACAGAAAGCTATACATCTGACGATGTGGAGTAAATATATTTTGCCAAAACAATCATTTTTAATCATTTAAAAAAATTACTGCATTGCTTAGGATTATCCCCTCATCACTACTGATGGCATATTTACAGCTTCAAACATTTTCATCTTGACCATTATTTGGCAGGCACACAGTCTAGATCAAGTAAGGTTTTGTGTAGATTGAAAAAGCTAGACAGAGACCAGAAAGAACTTAGTTTGAGGCTTTGCCACATGCTGAACGTCCAGTAACTCAGCAGATAATTAAAAAAAAGGTAAAAGAAGACTAGTGGAGTGAAAATACAGGGTAAAAAATTAACAAATACCTCATCATCAGAACAGAGATGTTCACGCTCATTATAGATGCCCAATCTTCAACCAGTGACCTCTAAAAACACATAAAAATCCAACAATGTTAAAAAGAGTCAACATTATAAACTCTAATACAACACAAAAATTTTATTTCACACACAGTCCTTAGAAAACTGGGTCCTCATAAGACACATGTAAAACTACACACTACAGGACAAGTGAAGTAAACTCATTTGTGATTAATTAAATAAATACTATGAAGTCCCCATAAAACAGTGTCCTCATAAAACAGAAAGCTACACATCTGACGATGTGGAGTAAATATATTTTGCCAAAACAATCAATTTTAATCATTTAAGATTTTACTGCATTGCTTAGGATTATCTCCTCATCACTACTGATGGCATATTTACAGCTTCAAACATTTTCATCTTGACCATTATTTGGCAGGTACTCAGTCTATATTGAGTAAGGTTTTGTGTAGACTGAAAAAGCTAGACAGAGACCAGAAAGAACTTAGTTTGAGGCTTTGCCACATGCTGAACGTCCAGTAACACAAGCAGATAATTAAAAAAAGGTAAAAGAAGACTAGTGGAGTGAAAATACAGGGTAAAACAATAAACAAATACCTCATCATCAGGGACAGAGATGTTCACGCTCATTGTAGATGCCCGATCTTCAACCAGTGACCTCTAAAAACACATAAAAATCCAACAATGTTATAAAGAGTCAACATTACAAACTCTAATACAACACAAAAATGTTATTTCACACACAGTCCTTAGAAAACTGGGTCCTCATAAGACACATGTAAAACTACACACTACAGGACAAGTGAAGTAAACTCATTTGTGAATAATAAAATGAATAATATGAAGTCCCCATAAAACAGTGTCCTCATAAAAAAGAAAGCTACACATCTGACGATGTGGAGTAAATATATTTTGCCAAAACAATCATTTTTAATCATTTAAGATTTTACTGCATTGCTTAGGATTATCTCCTCATCACTACTGATGGCATATTTACAGCTTTAAACATTTTCATCTTGAGCATTATTTGGCAGGTACGTAGTCTCTATCGAGTAAGGTTTTGTGTAGCCTAAATAGCTAGACAGAGACCAGAAAGAACTTAGTTTGAGGCTTTGCCACATGCTGAACGTCCAGTAACACAGCAGTTAATTAAAAAAAGGTAAAAGAAGACTAGTGGAGTGAAAATACAGGGTAAAAAAATAAACAAATACCTCATCATCAGGGACAGAGATGTTCACGCTCATTGTAGATGCCCGATCTTCAACCAGTGACCTCTAAAAACACATAAAAATCCAACAATGTTATAAAGTCAACATTACAAACTCTATTACAACACAAAAATGTTATTTCACACACAGTCCTTAGAAAACTGGGTCCTCATAAGACACATGTAAAACTACACACTACAGGACATGTGAAATAAACTCATTTGTGATTAATAAAATAAATACTATGAAGTCCACATAAAACAGTGTCCTCATAAAACAGAAAGCTACACATCTGACGATGTGGAGTAAATATATTTTGCCAAAACAATCAATTTTAATCATTTAAGATTTTACTGCATTGCTTAGGATTTTCTCCTCATCACTACTGATGGCATATTTACAGCTTTAAACATTTTCATCTTGAGTATTATTTGGCAGGTACGTAGTCTCTATCGAGTAAGGTTTTGTGTAGACTAAAAAACCTAGACAGAGATCAGAAAGAACTTAGTTTGAGGCTTTGCCATATGCTGAACGTCCAGTAACACAAGCAGATAATTAAAAAAAGGTAAAAGAAGACTAGTGGAGTGAAAATACAGGGTAAAACAATAAACAAATACCTCATCATCAGGGACAGAGATGTTCACGCTCATTGTAGATGCCCGATCTTCAACCAGTGACTTCTAAAAACACATAAAAATCCAACAATGTTATAAAGAGTCAACATTATAAACTCTAATACAACACAAAAATGTAGTTTCACACACAGTCCTTAGAAAACTGGGTCCTCATAAGACACATGTAAAACTACACACTACAGGACAAGTGAAGTAAACTCATTTGTGAATAATAAAATAAATACTATGAAGTCCCCATAAAACAGTGTCCTCATAAAGCAGAAAGCTACACATCTGACGATGTGGAGTAAATATATTTTGCCAAAACAATCATTTTTAATCATTTAAAAATTTACTGCATTGCGTAGGATTATTTCCTCATCACTACCGATGGCATATTTACAGCTCTAAACATTTTCATCTTGAGCATTATTTGACAGGTACGTAGTCTCTATCGAGTAAGGTTTTGTGTAGACTAAAAAACCTAGACAGAGATCAGAAAGAACTTAGTTTGAGGCTTTGCCATATGCTGAACGGCCAGTAACACAAGCAGATAATTAAAAAAAAGGTAAAAGAAGACTAGTGGAGTGAAAATACAGGGTAAAAAAATAAACAACTACCTCATCATCAGGGACAGAGATGTTCACGCTCATTGTAGATGCCCGATCTTCAACCAGTGACCTCTAAAAACACATAAAAATCCAACAATGTTATAAAGAGTCAACATTATAAACTCTAATACAACACAAAATGTTATTTCACACACAGTCCTTAGAAAACTGGGTCCTCATAAGACACATGTAAAACTACACACTACAGGACAAGTGAAGTAAACTCATTTGTGAATAATAAAATAAATACTATGAAGTCCCCATAAAACAGTGTCCTCATAAAACAGAAAGCTACACATCTGACGATGTGGAGTAAATATATTTTGCCAAAACAATCATTTTAATCATTTAAAAATTTACTGCATTGCTTAGGATTATTTCCTCATCACTACCGATGGCATATTTACAGCCTAAACATTTTCATCTTGAGCATTATTTGGCAGGTACGTAGTCTCTATCGAGTAAGGTTTTGTGTAGACTAAAAAACCTAGACAGAGATCAGAAAGAACTTAGTTTGAGGCTTTGCCATATGCTGAACGTCCAGTAACACAAGCAGATAATTAAAAAAAGGTAAAAGAAGACTAGTGGAGTGAAAATACAGGGTAAAAAAATAAACAAATACCTCATCATCAGGGACAGAGATGTTCACGCTCATTGTAGATGCCCGATCTTCAACCAGTGACCTCTAAAAACACATAAAAATCCAACAATGTTATAAAGAGTCAACATTATAAACTCTAATACAACACAAAAATGTTATTTCACACACAGTCCTTAGAAAACTGGGTCCTCATAAGACACATGTAAAACTACACACTACAGGACAAGTGAAGTAAACTCATTTGTGAATAATAAAATAAATACTATGAAGTCCCCATAAAACAGTGTCCTCATAAAGCAGAAAGCTACACATCTGACGATGTGGAGTAAATATATTTTGCCAAAACAATCATTTTTAATCATTTAAAAATTTACTGCATTGCTTAGGATTATTTCCTCATCACTACCGATGGCATATTTACAGCTCTAAACATTTTCACCTTGAGCATTATTTGGCAGGTACGTAGTCTCTATCGAGTAAGGTTTTGTGTAGACTAAAAAAGCTAGACAGAGACCAGAAAGAACTTAGTTTGAGGCTTTGCCATATGCTGAACGTCCAGTAACACAAGAGATAATAAAAAAAGGTAAAAGAAGACTAGTGGAGTGAAAAAACAGGGTAAAAAATAAACAAATACCTCATCATCAGGGACAGAGATGTTCACACTCATTGTAGATGCCCGATCTTCAACCAGTGACATCTAAAAAAAAACATAAAAATCCAACAATGTTAAAAGAGTCAACGTTATTAATTCTAATACAACACAAAAATTAAATTCCACATCATAGCAGCCCAGTGACTATGTAATACACCAAGTTTTTTCATATTGTCCTTGGAAAACTAGGTCCTCAAAAGATGTAAAACCATATATAAATACAATGAAGACCGTAGAAAGCTTTGTCTTCTTAAAACAGAAGCTATACAACTGACAGCCTGGAATACTCATTATCGAATGAAAACTAAATCAAGATGATCTTTGATGAGAAAAAAAAGTTTTAAACATGAATGTTAAATAAAACAAACAAAAAAATTAATCCACAAAGTTTACACACCTTGGCCAGTCTCCATGGCCAGTCAGAGTCATCATAATTATGCGTTATTCCTTCCCCTGGGTATTTCTGTCTGGTGGCAAACAAACAAAAACGAGGTTGCCTCTCCACACAAATAGTCTTCATCTGGCTGTTAGGGTTGATGTGGTCATCGTTAACAGGGCGTCCAAGTGAACCATCATTCCGTGACACATCCACACTGAGAAAAAAAAAGAATACGCATAATTTACTGGCAACAAGCTTTCTTTACTAAATAAGACAAGTAAAATATCTTTACTTTATCACATGACCTCTGCTATGTGCTATTTGTTTATTTATAATATAATAAGTATCTTGTACGTACCAGAGGAACCTTCCATTATAACGAAACTCAAACATGAAGACTTTAAGGGGATCAGGGTATACTCTTTGTCTGCACCACTGATGAGGTCATCTCTGTATTCCAGCAGAAAATCTCCTTTGTCAAATTCAGAGCAATATGCACATCCCTAAACGGAACAGAAAAGTTGTGCCATTCAACAATGAATAAAATTTCACAGACAAAAGTGTGTTAATCATTTTATGTCGTTTCATCCTTGGTGAATGGAAAAAAAAACAGTTTAACGTAAGCTCTGATCAAACAAAAGTTAAAACCAACATTCTTAATATCAACAAAACAGCAGCTGAGAAGCAAAAAAATAATGTTTTTGACAAGATCAATTGAGGATGACAATAAGCTATACATCAGTTTCCATGTCAGGATGAATTGATGGAATGCATGGGAATTAATCAGGCACGGGACCCACCTTTATAATCATTGATAAATCTCCCTTCAAGCTCAGGTCTCTTTTTTCAGAAGTCAATATAGAGTGGCCTGCTCCAGGGGTTTAGGCTTTAGGGTTTTGCTTCAGACATTGGTAGATATAAATGCTTAAAAAAAGTAAAGAATTGTTAAATACTGAAAAAATATATATAATAAAAAAGATATACATGCATACATAATTGTTGCTTTGCAGTAAAAGTACAGATCCTAATTACGTTGTTGTTTTGTAATTTAACAATATTCAGAACTATGTTTCTTTATTTAAACAGAGCATTATATATACACATCTTATTTTCACGCTGGCATTTATTACCAGAACAAAATGATGACCATTAAATTTAATTTTGGTCACTACCTAGTAGAGCAGGGCAATAAATCAATTCACTTGACTCTGTGGTGTAAATTGATGTGCTTGAATGAAAATCTATTTTATCTTTAACTTAATATGTAAGTGCTGTTCGTTTCCATAGAATTACCAGCCCAACAGTAACATGGAACGTTTTTTTTTACAACAAAATCATGTATAAAGCATTTAATCTCCAAATATAAGCAATTGTAACCTCCAAATCAAACATATACAGATTTAAACAAGCACTAAACTTACAGGAAATGAGTAAACAACTGTTTAAAAGAGAGTTGACCAAGCATATTTATGTGCACATGCCCACAACCAATCTGGGATCAAGAATGCCTTAAAGAGACACCAGTCCATTCATTATTATTATAATTATTATTATTATTATTATTAAAATAACTGTACAGATTGTATTTTGTGTTTATTTTTGTATATTTATTGTAATTAAATTGAAATAAATCGTAAAATAATTTTTTTTTTTGTGGAAAATTTGTTTATAAATTAAGGCCATATCACCCAGCTCTACTACTTAGTAAGAATTAAAATTGATCCGTTTCCCCAATGATTCTATTTATGCTGTGAATTAACTGGGAAGATTATACAATAATCTAAAATTACATAAACTAATAGGTCATTTGTAATGTCATCAAATGTTCAAACAAATTGATTAAAGATAGCACACCGTTAGCCCGGTTGCTACCGAAGTTAGCATCAATGCTTTCTGCTTTAAACTTGGCAAATTTGAAATAAAAAGCTTATACAAAACTCATTAAACACACAGAAACTAACTAAGATGGGTCAAAAACATGCTTTTGCAGCATTTGAAATCTTACCTTCAAAAACAGGCCGCTTAACCAGCTTCTCATGTGTTGAAGGCTCATGATTGCTTCACCTGGCACGCAAGCAGAAGTCCCGCCCTTTCTCGTGTCCCGCGAAGCCCCGCCCACTTTACAATGATCGGCCAATAATGTGGCTACTTTTGGTGCCATAGCCAATCAGATTGCTCGAATTTTACACTAGTCAGTTCTGTGTATTTTTCCATCTATGAAGTTGCAGTACTGTATCCCGGCTACAGGGGCAGACTACCAGTCTGGTAGAATACACAGTGTGTGGTATAGAAATTGGTTTTTGTGGTATGTAAGGACTTGGCCTAAAAATTGGAGGGAATGCTTCTGAAACAAAGAAAACCCCTTCTACATTGCTGGAATTATGAGGACATGGGGTCTGTCCTCATAATACCAAAATGTCCTTATAGTGCTGGTGCGTATTCAGGTCAAAAGTCCTTATATACCACAAAAACCAACACACACACACACACACACACACACACACACACACAGGCATCGTACGATGTCTTTATAAATAAGTAGACAATGGAGGAATCAAACTTTCAGAAGATGACAGTTCGGTAGTTATCTGCAACAAATGCTTGAAGCAAGTTCCATGAGGGGGGAAATTAGCGTTAGCTTCGACACATCAAAATGTTTGAAGACATTTCGACCCAGGCTGCTAAAAACGTTAACAAGCGCACCGCTTAGAAGCCAACGGGTCTCGCAAATATCTGTGATACAGACTCTAAACTGTACTGAGCAGTGCTGCATTCTCAGGAGCTTCACACACCTGTCACTGATTCCCGGAAGCCATGCAGCTGCGGTAAAATATTTAAAAAAAAAGAGATGGTGCACATTGTTTTAAGAGACAATGCATGTAACAATTCACATTTATAGAGTGAAAAATCTCTTTGTTTTGTTAAAAGTATGGATTCATGATCTTAGAGATGTTTGTGTGTTTTCATTATCAGCCTTTAGGAGCTGAAGGATATCAATATTTGTTTTAAAAAAAATGTTATCTTGCATCCCTAGTGAAAACCCCTCTGAATACATTTGTGAGGAACAATTAATACAACAGTTTATTCTCAAACTAACTTCATTTCAACATTTGTTTGTTTGCGTGTTGGGTTATCCTTTTCCAAGCACCTTCCTTACACCTGCCACAAATTCTGGAGTTGTTAAAAAATTGCCACAAATCTGACTCCACATGGAAAAAAAAATCTACAAATAGACTTCAGCTTGACTCACCTGTCCCTTCCCAGGATTCTCTTTTGGGATCAATAATGACACCACAGTGCCATACTTCTGGCATTCCTCCTTCATGTCCTCTATTACATCTAAGAAATGCACATCTCTTAGTTACCTCTGGAATACATGAAGATCTGGATAAAATTCACTCTAGACTCACCTTCATACTCATCGTCATTATACAAATGGTTGTCATCGATCACGTTTAATAGTCTCAGGACTGGTGTAGGAAGGAGAACCAGATCTTCAATATGAGGTGCTAAAACCCACAGCAGTTACTCAGACAACATCGCTTCCCACACCGATGGCAATGTTTTAAACATTGAACTATACAAACCAAAGGGAATGCTAAAGAAGGGGCTCAGTAACGCTACCTCCGCTGTGCTTCTGCGCTTAGGATCATTGTGAAGCATGCTGGGAATAAAAAAACACAGTTAAGTGAAATGAACAAGATAAAGGTGCAACACTGGCAAAACAAAGTAGACTTCCTTCAACAGCAGAAGATTTCTAGAAAATAAACATTTAGGATTTCATCCCTGCAGGTCACATTTTCAAAACAAAAGCCAATTTGGTTTGAATGAATGGTGAACCTAAACTAGTTTGTCACAGAGTCAGTATTAGCTGTAAAAGGGTGTAGCCTTTACAATTATCTACAAATATTACGGTACAGAAGATAATGTCTTTTCAATATTAAAAAAAAGGGAAACATCATTTATTTGTTCTCCTGGAGAATCCTGCCATTTGATAGCCAGCAAGTTAATAACCTTTCAGCTGACTGAAAATTCATGAAAAAAGTCGAGCTCATTTATTCTCCATCTATGTTTTCTCCAAATGATTTGTTCATCACAATTTCAACGTTTCTGACCAAAACATTTCTTTGCTCTGAGCAATTCAAATGGCACAATACGTCTCAATACAAAAATGTCACAATACACATCATTTTGCTACTGTGAAATATTGTCTATGTCTAGGAGGTTTACCATGTGATAAAAAGTGTGGGAAACAGCAGCAGTATAAGGACTTTGTATAAGAAACAAGAAGAATATTGCAAAAGAGTGTATAAAAAGAGCTCTGTCACAATTTCTGAATTTATTGCATTCCTTATTTTTAACATCAGAAATGTATGCTTATTAAAAAACCCTGGATGGATTTTAAGAATTTAGTGGGACATTAACGCAGACAATATTTAGACCACCTTCAGTTCAAAATACTTTTTTTGTTTTTGTTGCTATATGTTTTCTTTGAAGAGGAGGTCGTTATTTGACCTCGGTGGGGGATGGGGGTTGGATGGTTAATTTGGCCCTTGCGTAAAAATAATTGGGGACCCCTGATCTAGGAGCTACAATACACTATGCAAACAAGCTTGAATAACAGCTGCAAACATTTATTATTGAAAAACAAAAGATTATATAACATTATAAAAATTATAAGAACAATCATTTTTAAAGCTTATGGTTTAATTGGACCTGTAACGTATCGTGACCAAATGGTATTGTTAGCACCCCTACTGTATAGTGTTCTGCTTACCTTTTGATCAGATCCCTCAAATGAAAGACCGGGATGGCAGGGTAAACCAAAGCATTGCTTGAAAAGATATGGTCTACAATTGCGGAACAGTTATCCTGCAGGGAAATACACAGTCATTCTAGCAGAACCAGCAGGCTAAGTAATATGTGGGAGATTTCAAAGACATTCGAGCTCCCAGATGCTTAATGATTTACTGACCTTCCATTCCTGAGACTTAACAGTTTCTTTGAGTTTGATTCCTGAGAACATCTCCAGCAGAACAATGCCCAGACTCCACAAGTCCACAGCGATTGTGCAGCCTGAGCCAGTCTCCAGACCTGCCTGTGCTAGCGAGTTTTGCTCTTCAGCTTCCGGTGCCCGATATCCATCTGTCTGGATGTACTTCACATCCTGAAAGGAAACAGAACAGTCTTGACGATCATTGAACAGCAATAGTGAAGAGCTGTGAATCTCTATTCAACTTCTTACCTGGTGCCCTTCTTTAAAGCTAAGGCCAAAGTCAATGAGCTTAAAGCACTCATCTTCAGCACTCCATAGGATATTGCGGGGTTTGAGATCAGCATGCACATATCCTTCCCTGTGCAGGAAAGTCAGGGCCTCCAAAACATCCCGGGCACAGTGCTGGATCAACCACATGGAGTGGCCCTGATTATTTGCCCTGACCAAGAGATCAGACACGCTCACATCCAGAAGCTCCAACAACAGACAATGAGTGGCTACTCCGACTGGACTTTGATTGGTGAACATCCCATACAGTGTCACTGTCGAGACATCAGAAAATGCATCAGAGTAACAAACAAACTCACCTTTGTATTAGTTCAACACGATATATTTTTCAAAATGTAAAAACAAATTCTATTGATATCTTTGTGTATTTAAAAAGAGTCTACCTATGTTTTTATGTCCCTGAATCTTCCCCAGCACAGAGCTTTCCTTGAGGTAGCCGTAATCCCCACCCTGAGCGTCCGCCTGGAACTCCTTCACCGCAGAAGTGACCTTCCCTGAACTCACCCGGTACACCGAGGCTGAGACCCCCTGACCCAAACGAGCATGCACCTTCCAAATTTCCCCGTAAATCTCGAACAACACCGGACTCGACTGTGAATCAATGGCTCCCGAAGTCGCTGCCATCGCTGCAGCAACTTTTGGACTGGACATCTTTGCAGTGTAGCCAGAGCAGCAAGCCATTAGCAAATCAACGATAAGTCAGGTTAAACACAGATGGGCTTATAATGAACCATGTTCTCCCCATTTGTTACAATTTGCTGTAACGTTTTTCAGCGGCGTGATATTTAGGTGGAAGCCAAAGCTTATCGTTGCAGCTAACAGCTGACTGCTCATGAACTAACACTGGGGTTAGATGCGTATTTCAACCCAACCGCATAATTATAAGTGATGTGCCGCATTCTAAACGAATCTTAAAGATCCGAGAAACCGGGCAACATCTCAATCATCCGTGAAACAACAGTTTGAGACCGAACTGAAAAGTTTGAAACAATGTTTTGGTAGCCATGATACCGGAAGTGATGGCATTGTATAAGTTGTTTTTTTCTACACCTACATTTATCTAAATTATTTTCGTCGTTACATTTATTTAGTCAGATAAAAATTCGATAATTTTATTTCTATATATTTAAAAAAAATACTCATACTGTTATTGTTTCAAAATTGATTTTATGTAACTTTATCTTTCATCGCTTCATGTAACACTGTATTATATACAGTCTATGATCGACATGACTTGAACATTAAACATTTTTGTGACCGTTTATATTAAAATATATATATTATTTTTAAATTTGAAAATAAAACGTTGGAATGTTTGAATCGGTCTATACAAAGTGTTAATTTTTTACGAAATGATACAATTTTGCTTCATTACCATTTTTTGTCTGGCGTTATTTTGAAATTGTTGTCAAACGTATCACACAAGTCCCGCCTTCTAATGTGATTTCTGACTCACAGTTGGATAAACCGCTGTGAGTGACATCTCATATACCAATCCAAAAACAGCAACAAACACGAATAGTCCCTCCCATTTCGCTGCGTGATTGGGATTACCGAAGTGAACAGAAAATAGCGCGTTTGATTTGACAGAGCGCGATGTATTTCCGTGTTGTCCTGCCACGTCAGACTGACGGATACCGAAGGAGGTTCCTGGATCTTGAAGGCGGTTCTTTCCGATATGAAGCCGAGTCTTTAAACCTGCTAATGAAGACAGGGAGATTTATTCAATAACTAGAGGCCGCTCTAAAGGTAATTTTAAAATATTTCTCTTTTGTAACCATAAAATGTTTCGCTAGGTTTAATACGCGGAAGGGATAAACTATTGTCGCTGTGCCTCTACCGTCGACATGCCACGCAACTCCTATCAAAGAATGCCAGTCTGTAAATCTGAGTTTTAGGGCATATATTAGGAATATGTGGGTTAAAGCACCAAAAAGTACTTTATGTTAATATCAGCGGTGCGTATTAGGTGGTTGTTTGTAATAATTGATTTGTTTTCATTCATTACCTATGAATAAATTAAGATAAATGTTTAAAAACAGTAGGATTTGTATACTTGAGAATGGATTTTGGCTTTCAAACTTCATTGCAATAAAATGTGTAGAATAATTACTGCTTATGCTAAAAAATTAGATGAATAAGATGACCTTAAGACCTAGCAGAGTTTGTTTGATTGAGCAAGTACACACATAGTTATCACTTTATGGCAGGGATAACAAGGGTGGATCTCCTGGTTGTTCGCTGATTGAAAGATCTGCTTCTTTCAGAGTTAAATGGAGAAATCAACCATGGACATCCAAAAACTGGCTAAGCGACTCTCTGAAGCTGGACAGTCTCATGTCTTCCAGTTTTGGGATCAACTTAGCCCCGAAGAACTAGATGAGATGAGGCTCGATCTGGAGGACATGGACTTTATTGAGATCAATCAATTCTTCATGAATGCCATGAACACGTCAGGGCAGAGCTGTCAGAAGAAAGTGGACACCAGGATGGAGCCGGTTCCCCGGGACATTTTAGGGAGCGTTACACGGGATCATGAATCTCTCAAAAAATGGGAAGAAGAAGGTGAGAACTCATCCTGGTCTTCCTGAAATTCTTAAGGTTAATTTTTACAGTAGGTGCCATGCTTACATGAAACATATGTTTTTGCTTATTCAAGTTTAACTTTTGCTAATCAACATGTTGGTTCAAGTAATTAATTCATAAAATTAGACCAACTTCAAGTTTAGATGTATTTTATGATATTTTATTTACATCTATTGAATAGCAACAGATTGGATTTCATGCGCTTAGAGCAATTCTTGTCGCTTTTAAGCAGAAACAACTGTTGCTAAGAAATGTTTCCCAACAAAACACAATAGATGTTGTAATATCATCCCCACCCTAAATGGACATTGGAGAACCGGGCTATAAACCAACTGAAGGTTTCAGTTCAGAGTTTTCTAATGTGCCCCAAGTAAAACAATCAGTTTAATATTTGGGGAAAAGCCCTTATTTCTGTATCTGACTCAAATGTTTTTTCTTATTTTAGGTGGGGGATGTCTCTGTTGAAATGGTTAAGCATCTGGATCTTGTTAGATGTGACGTATTTGCTTTGCTAAGGTCAAGCTGAGCTCACTCATGAACACGTCATCGTTTATTAGATCAATGAGCACTATTTAAAAAAAACAGCTTCATTTCTTTATTTTTCGGTTAATATTTTCCATTTTAATTCATTGCGCTATCAAACAACTTGACTGTATTTAATAAAAAGTAACTAGATCTAGCTTTCTATCAGTTTTTTCATCTTAAATCTAATATTTATACATTTTTGGTAATACCACCAGTCACCACTGGCATTTATTTAAATATTCAGTAATTAAGTATTACTTTTATTAAAATTAAAGATCAGTTTTCTGTTATAACTCCAAACAAGTTGATCTTTCATCATAACAGTGATTTATATAAGATAAAACGAACATCATAAAGCCAAAGATAATAAACCGTTATCTGTGAATAACGAGAAGCCAAATGTTGCTTAAGAACCCAGACACCATATTACCAGAACTCGTATCACCTTTCTGTTAACAGTTAACATCGTTTCACATGTATAAGGTCATTATTTTCAGATTATAATCCATGCAGTCATGTGATGCCAGAACTCCCTGAAGTCTATGCTGAAGTGACCTAACCTCCCATCTTTCCTCACAGGGCTGCGTTGTATATCAGAGAACAAAGTCGCAGTTCTTCTGTTGGCCGGTGGTCAAGGAACACGGTTGGGTGTATCATATCCAAAAGGCATGTATGATGTGGGCCTCCCTTCCCACAAGACCCTCTTTCAGATCCAAGCAGAACGCATCCAAAAACTGGAACAGCTCGCTGGAAAGAAGCACTCAAAGAAGTGCACTATTCCATGGTAAGATGATCATTAAGCTCAGTTTAAGTATCGTCTGCTGCAGTACACCTACAGTTTGAAAAGAACTTTTCAGCCGCAGATTAAAGCAGTATTTGAGTAAATGATTGATGAATCCGATTACTTTGAATACCAGAGTTTTAATGTTGATGTTTCTCTTGATAACTGCAATGTAAGTCACTTCTGTATCATTATTGTCTTTGGATTGGTATGTTAAATGTGAAGCTGAGATGATAAGACCCCACCATATTATATATGCTCATGAAAACTACATTTCCAAGATATCTTTACCCCAATACCAACAATTGCAAGATTACACCTGATTCCCCAGAGATCGGCTCTAACTGTAGCTTATTGGAGCTAAAATGTTAATTCCAATACGCCTATTTCACATCCCTCTCCCTCTACCCACCTGTCTTCCTTTCATTGTGCTGTCCTATCCATTTCAAGTAAAGGCAAAAATAGTCAAAAACATAATCTTTAAAACCGAAACATTTTGTACAATTGTTTTGATCTTTAAAAGTTGGTTTTCTTTTAACCAGGTACATCATGACAAGTGGTAGAACCATGGACATGACCAAAGATTTCTTCACCACACACGAGTACTTTGGGTTGAAGGAAGAGAATGTTGTTTTCTTTCAGCAAGGCATGCTTCCAGCAATGGACTTCAATGGGAAAATTATCCTAGAGGGCAAAGGCAAGCTATCCATGGCACCAGGTGAGCTAGAGACTCATAGTTTCAATAGGCTCTTCAATCAAATCACATGTTGATTTTAATGAGCCCATTTTATTCTTAATTAAATTTTCCCTAAGAAAATGTTTTACATAATTGGCATTAAATGTATTAACTCAATAGTTTGCTTATACGCAGTTCTCATATTTTTTCAACTCTGAAAATGTTCAGATGGAAACGGGGGTCTGTACCGAGCTCTGGGGAGCCAAAGCATCGTAAAGGACATGGAGGAGAGAGGAATCTCCTTCATCCACGTCTACTGCGTGGATAACATTCTTGTCAAAGTGGCTGACCCTGCTTTCATTGGCTTCTGTACACTTAAAGGAGCGGATTGTGGCGCAAAGGTCAGTGCTTAACATACCCAGCCCTCACAAGTTCAATAGTTCCGCAATGCAAAAATATGGTTCTATTATGAATGTAATTTATGTTACAAAATACTTTAGGGCTGTTTTGTTAGCTTTAATAATCCTTTTTTACTTTGTTGTTAAGTCCAGTGCATACTGACATGAAATCTCTCAGTTTCATAGTTTTAAATTTAAAGAATGTGTTTTTTAAGTCCACAAGATGGAGCAGCTGTTCCAGAAAATACAAAGCAAGCGTTTTTTTTTTTTTTTTTTGTTGTTTTTTTTTCACTCATTTACATTGAAGAAATTGTTTCAGTACCTTTCAATCTGAAAAATATGGCGTGACAAAATTAAGTTTTGGCTTTGGCTTTAAATATGTCTCAAAATAAATGATTCAGAAGTTTAAAAATATTCATTTATTAATGAAAAAGCATGATGCCACTTTTGTCAGTTCAGTCTGATCACAAATTACAGGAATTACTTTTCTGTAAAAACATTATTGTTTTACAATTACTAAAATGGCAATGTGATCAAATAATTACTAAATATTCAGCATTTTTAATTTACAAAAAATCCAGTATGTTCTTCTCAATTGCAAAATACTATTTTTTCACCCATTTAAATCTCATTTAAATGTAAATAATCAGGAATATTATTCAAAAGTTACCTTGAATTGCCTGAAAAAGTATCTGAGCAAATGGAATGAAACAATAGGTGGTTCAGATTTGTAAGCTAATAGTAATAATAATAATTTTGTGCTTAAATGAATGATTTAGTTTGTTAATGGTGTTTGTGTTTATTGGGATCCATCAACAATGATGTTGAAAGTTGTTGTTGGCGTACACAGCATCAGCAAAAGCTGCAAGAATTTTACAAGGAAGGGTGGTTATTTAGGACATTTTTAACAGTCTCCAGTCAGGAACTTAATTGCCTTTAAAACTCTTATATAACCAGGCTGATGCCCAATATTCTCTTTCACGTTGATGTTATTCTGATATAACTGGAACTAAATTACAAAACAGTTGCTGATGGAATGCAATGCAATGTTTTCTGATATAACTGAAAAATCCATCAATATCCTTTTTATAAATTTGCTGTGTTTGCCTTTAATGGGGTTTTTCCTGTGGGACCTGTTAGCGATGTGGTGTTGTGTGGAATCCTGCAGTGCTAGTTTCAGCAGTTATTCGAGGCATTTGTGTTTGTTTTAATGATTCCGTTCTTTCTCTGTATCTGCTTGCGTTGAGGGTGTTTAAGTAGAGAAATATTTCAATAAAACTGCCTCACCACTCTCAAGACCGGTTCATTAGTTATATTATGAATCACTTTCGGACATGAATATTCATGAGCAGGCTTTCAAAAGAAAATTCTCTAAAGCTGCTTCCTATTAAATGTCGCCTGCAGACAAAGGGTGCCAATGGTTAAAAAATTTCGACCCACCCACCCTTGTAATTCAGGACCCATGGCCTTTAAGTGGATCTATCTCGAGGCCTCCTCTATCGCTAACCCTTCATCAACCAAGAACTTTGTAATTTGTAACTGAGATGAATGGAAAGAGTTTTCTGCTTTTGCCTCTGCTGTAATTTCCATCAAGCCGCAAACATAGACACACAGGGCTGTGTTAGCCATTCAAACTCTGTTTTGCAGGATTTGAAGTTTTCATCATGTGCATAAATGACAATTCTAGCATTATCTGTTTTCTAAAAAGACTCCTTTGCAGTGTTGTTTAATGCTTGGGTAATTTATACAATTTAATTGTATTCTTTTTTTTTAAAGGTTTATTTATATTTGCTTAAACATTTTTATGCACCAATCTCTTTATGCTTCTGTGAAAAGTGAGGGGAAAGTATTTTAGCCAGTTTTCAATCACAGATAAAGAAATGTCATGTTCATTTCAACAACAAGAGACTGCAATTTTAAATCCACGTCTAAATTTGATTCCTGCGTAGCACTTTCTGGTTGTTTCTTGTAGTTAGTCACCAGATTTGTTGGGTTTTTGTCTCACTATTTTGTTATTATGTTGGCTTGCAGAGCCAACATATGGTTATTTGTTGTTCTGTTCTTCACTGTAAAAATAACCCATTGGATTTGTGGACTAATCATTGTCTAGCAGATGTCTGAATCAAAGGTGACAAATGGGAGGGAATCTTCTCAATGATGCAGTTAATCACAAGAAGTGCTTTTATTTCAATATTCTGGTGTTGCTAGAACAGAAAGTTCTGTTAAACCATTTAATCATCTAGGAGTGGTGAAAACTAATGTTCTGCAGAGTTTTTTAGCCTTTAATGGTTGGAACCATGACGTTCTGTTCAATCACTGACTGCCATCTTTTGATGAGGTTTGAGACTTTTTTTGAATACATTGTACCAATGAAGCATGAAATGAATGAGAGGTGATTTAATATAACACAATGTTATATTATTCCACACAATATTAAAAATGCTTGAATTGTTTCTCGTTTGCAGGTTGTGGAAAAGACCAATCCAACAGAGGCGGTGGGCGTGGTTTGTAAGGTGGATGGGCGGTATCAAGTAGTGGAGTACAGCGAGATCACCTTAGCAACAGCAGAGAAGCGAAGCGGTGATGGAAGACTTCTGTTCAACGCTGGCAACATAGCCAATCACTTCTTCACCCTCACTTTTCTCCAAGAAATCGTGAGGTTGGTTAATCCTCAAAGATAGTTGGGGATTTGTGGCATTGTAACTGTAGTTTAACTTCAGAGGTACTGTATGTTCATTGTTCATTTATGAGTTTCAGTCTTAGGAGCTGTTTGATGATGTTTTGTTGCTAGGCGGTGATGTCTGAAACGCATTTAGCTGTAAAGCAATTTCTAAGAGCTTTTTCCAAAGAGCTTTGCCATCTTGTAAATACTAGACGCGATGAATATGACTTCAGTGTGCACTGAGAGTGAGGTGAAGCCATGAGAGGAACATCTGCAGTTTTTGAAAGTCTGGTATTTTAAACACAGATGACTATGCCAGATGTGTTCTTATTGTCACTTAAACAAATTCATGATTTGTTTCTCTGTCACTGGGCTTATTTTTATTCATCTGCATCTTTCTTTAGGACACATGAGCCACAGTTACAACACCATGTGGCGCAGAAGAAAATTCCATATGTGAACACACACGGACAGATCATCATACCTGACAAACCTAACGGGATTAAAATGGAAAAATTTGTCTTTGACATATTCCAGTTTGCCAAGTTAGTGTCTGGATGGTTTTTTTTTGTATTCCTTTCCTTTTTTTTCATGTATGAATTATTGGAAGAGAGATCTTCACATTCACACCTGTTACAGTGGGGTATATAGATTAATGTATATTTACCCCTTATGTGTTGTTTGGGATGTTTTCAGACATTTCATGATTATTATTGAGTCTAGGTTTTGAATGATTTTTGGTACGAAATTGTATTTTAACGCATATTTCAAAAAGTAAAAAAAATGCCAATAAACTGCTGTAAGAATCTATCGAATTAATTTTCAGATACGTTTTTTCCCCCCTTATCTTTTGCATAAATCTCTTTACGTATCTCAGCTCTAATTAATAGTACAAATTTTTATGGATTGTATCCTTTAATTGCTAAGATATGATTTCTGGGGAAAAAATTGTTTTAGAATTTTGCTAATCAGTAAAAATCTCAAAATTTACTTCTTCTCAACAGGTTCATGACCACCAACATCAAGAATGCGTGATTATTTGGTGTCATGATGTTGCAGTCAAAAAAGGTTGTTGTAATGGATGTCAATGGGGCATTCAGAAAGATCTTGGCAAGTAAACTGTAAAAAACCTAGATAAAAAAAACTAGATTGAAGCTGAGGTACATAAAGAGATTTGTGCGAAAAATATAAAAAAATAATCTGCTAGATTTTTATTTTTTTTTAAGAAGATTGAGTTAAGTATGTTTGTGTCTTTGCCAGAAAGTTTGTGGTTTATGAAGTTCTGAGAGAAGATGAATTTTCCCCGTTGAAGAATGCGGACAGTCAGGATGGGAAGGACAATCCCACAACAGCCCGCCATGCTCTCATGTCCCTGCATCACCGCTGGATCTTAAATGCAGGAGGACATTTTGCAGATGAGAATGGAACCTGTATACCTGCTATACCCAGGTGATTTTTCTATTGAACGACTATGTGTGTTCGTCTTTTATAAATGTTAAATACGTTTATTTACTAAATAATTTTTTTTATTTTGACCCATCTGTTGTTGAGTTTCTTTCCTCTTCATTTTGAGTCAGGGTGTAACAGCAAATATTTCCTGTGTAACATTTTTAGAGGTGGACCAGCAGAGACAGGTGCTCCTGAAGTCAGCCTAAAGTAACTATTCTCACAGTCGTATCTACTCTAGTGCATGGTGATGGGGGGGCTTCGCTCTTGGTAGATTCTGTGCAGCTGTTAGTGAACATTACCAATCCCAGACATGGCAACAGTACAGTAAAGGCTGGTATTTTTTAACTGGCTTGGCTTCTGAACCGGAAGGCAGTTACTAACAGGAGGAATAATATGCACGCTGGAAAGCAGGCATAGGGCATGCAGAACAGAAAAGAGGCCGCTCATCACTTTAACAAATCTGGATTTGGTGCTTTATAATCATTTCTGGTTGTAGGTTTTATGTGGACTTTCAAATGTTTGCATTCCGCTTCCAGTGATTGTGGTGCTCTCATGTTTCTAATGGCTGAATCCTTTGGGAAGGGGTTTCCTAAAGATGAATCTTTAAAACCTTACTTTTTTTAATAAGGGTTGTAATATGGACATATCATTTTATATGATATGATTTGATCAAGATTAAAGCTTCTGGTGGAAATGCCAATAAAATTCTATATTTGTTTGTCACAGCCTGAAAGATGGAACAGACCAACCAATCAAATGTGAGATCTCTCCTCTCGTGTCCTACGGTGGTGAGGTAAGACCCAACTGTCGGCCAAGTGGCTATATAAGAAGCCTCTGGTTCTTGTGAAACTACTGTAAACACAAACAGATATTATGATGTTGGTCTTGCTACCGCCTCCCAACCACTGGGAAACACCACTGATCTCCAAATTGTGCATGCAACAGTTTGATCATGTGTGCTGTTAAAGGGTCTATAACGTGTTGGTTCAACGGGTCAACCATGAAGTTTGTGATTTTTATGTTATTTTGGGTTCTCAGTTTAACATCCACAGTGGTAGACTATGTACAACTATGTTTCTGATTCAAAGGGACTGGAGTCTCTAGTGAATGGACGAGCTTTCCAGCCAACTCTGATGATTGATGAGCGTGGCGTCCACCAGCTGGTGAAGAACGGTATGTGAAGCCAGAGAGCTGCTGGACTTGAAACCAAAAATGAAGACTCTTCATCTCTTCTTCCTCTTGAACGAAGCCTGGAAATTCTTGGACAATGCACTGAAGGAATGAGGCTAGAAAGCAAAATGAATCACGTCATTTGATGGAACTATTTATTCTGTGAAGGCATATTTTTCTATCAATGTGGTGTATGTTCTTTTTTTTTAATTTATGGAGGGGTGTAAATTATTGAATAGGGTTATGTAATGAAATGGACTGTAGAATGCATTGACACTGTTTAAAACATTGAGCATTATGCTCTTAATTCAGAAACTATAAATATCTATACAAATAAATGAACTTCTTCCCATACTGAGTTTTTTTGTAGGACCTTTCCACCATTACATTTACATTAATGCATTTGGCAGATGCTTTTATCCAAAGCGACTTATATTACGATTACATGATTTTCCTGGAATTCCGTTATGATATATTTAAGGGGTTTGGTTTAATTCGTTCAAAGAACAGCACTATATAAACATATTGGGTTTTTTTTTTACTCTTTCTGTTTTTACCTTTATTAACATCATATTTTTCATTTGTGAACCATCTTGCACATTTTCCTTTTTTATGCACATTTTTAATGTTATTATTCAGATGTGTTTCTGGGAAGAGTTTGTGGACAAAACTTTAGCCCATATAGGCTTTAAATTAGCAAGATTTAAAGCAAACTGTTTTTTTAATGGAATAAAAAGTATCTATGTTGGTATCTATATCTATCATCGCAATGCTTAGTATTGAAGCTCTACTTTGTTGTATTACTTAACTCAAATACACTTTCACCTTGACTCATCAGCCTGATTTCTAATTTAAACTAACATTATGACAGGAAAAAAAGTGGTGAAATCCTGAGGATGTTTTAAATAGAAGCCCTCCTGGAATTAAGTCTAGTTGCCTAAGATGGTTTAGAATGAATTGGAATGAAAACCAGGAAAGATCCCATTTACATCCCGGCATGCCAGTGTGATTCAGGGGGTTTTTATTAACCTCAGGCAGGAGTTCTATGGCTGAGTATTATTGTTCACTGAGGCAGTTTTACATTCTTACTGTACCGTTTTATATCAATAGTTCGGTATCAGTTTTCAATCTACAACTTAAAATTGAATATCCCAATCCTACCCAAAGCTAAAACTGAAAAAAGGACAGCTTGGTCTGCTTTTCACATCTTGAAGAAAGTTTTTCTTTTTTTTAAAGGAGAATGCTGGATGAAATCAAATCTTTAGAACCAGTCAACAAAACCACAAATTTACAAATAAACAAAGACTAGCCACTGTTGTTGATCCAACACATCCTTCCAAGAATTAATTAACAGTTTTAAATCATGCTGCAAGGGAAAAGGACAAAGTTTTTCCCAATAGATTTTAAATAACTACCTCCTCCCACGTCCCTCAGTGAGTGCCAGAGCATGGCTGTGGAAAATAACTATGATCATATGCAGTTAAATCCAGACTTTAAGCTTGCTCTTGTTTATTACCACTGTGAAATGGTACTTAAATTCTAAAACAAAAGTGCTAATAATAATAATAATAGAAATCACAACATTTTCACTGGAGTCGAACTAATTGAAACCGTCTGTAATCCAATGGTAAAATGAATTCTGGGATTTTGGCATATTTCCCAGGAATCCTCAGAATGTTAGTTTTTCAGTCTCTCTCTCCCCTTCTCTCTCTCTCCCTCGCTCTCATCCAGCGGTGTCTTACATCAGCTTGCAGTGGCTGATCGAGAGATGAGAAGGTGTTTTCGAAAAGAGAGCGGAAAATACTTTTTTTTGTCCTCCTGGATTCTCGTTCGTTGTCGGGACTCTACAAGTATTGTACCGATGCTTTGAAAAAAGTAACTCAGACGGTAAGTTTTTCTTTGTTATTGTTTAGTGTTTGATCTCTTACTTTTATACAAACCTCTTCGTGGTCTGTGCAATAGTTTCAATATGACTTAGGTAATTGTTTTCACTTTTATAAAGGTAAGTTCATGTATGCCGTTGTCTTTGTGTTGACTGCACTGGACGTACGGCAACTGTTTGCATGGCAGACTAAAATAGCGGATTGCAGAGCGCCTTGATCCGGTGAAGTTCACACATGTTCTGGATTTACTTATTTTCTAGCTTGTTAAATTTTACCTCAGTATACTCAAATCTATTTAGTTTGCTCTTAAATAAATCACAAGTAAGGCTGTAAGTGTGGTTACCTTAAAATGTTTAATTTAACAACCTTTATTTTTATTTTACAGTTCAAAATTCTAAGTTAAAAATAATTATATTATTATATTATACGCTTTTTCAATGTCTTTAGCATGGCAATTATAATAAATAAATAAAAACCCTCAAACCATTGTCTTGGAAAGGAAAAAAATAAAATATCATAAATAAAACGGACCATAGCTTTTACTTGGATTTTAAATGTTACAGTTTGGGTAGCTTTTACGTTTTTTTACCTAAACTAAACTATGTACTTTTTTTTTTTTTTTTTTACTTTTTGGCAAAAATATGAATTGTTCCACTATAATCCATTAAATGTGTGTATTTCTTACTCATTAGCGTAATTTTGTTATTGGTATTTTCTTAAATATGTATTGCATTGTGTTAATTTTATACAGAATATAGAGACATTAAATTATGTTTTATTGGCATTTTTATGAGAAAAAAAGGGAAAATAAAATGAGAAAATACATGCACAGGATAAATAACCAATTAAAAGCTTCTGGCAACTAGCTTATGACAGTACATTAACGTCAATGACTGTATATACACTGATAGAGTGTCTGTGATGTCTCACTTTTGATGAAGGGTTTTCCGCCTGACATTGGGTATTTCCAGCCTTTGTCTAAATGTGTCAGTCAAAATATTCATAAAAATATTCATAAACATCCTTTGATGTACAGAGTCAGGATGTTGTGTAGTGAAGATACTTGATAGGCTAAAGCTTTCAATCGGTTATATAGAGTCAATGTCTGTCACTCAAGAAACCACGCCCTTTGTTTAACAAAATGTCAGGTTTAATATAATTTAATCAAATAAGTACAAAAATCATCCCCTGTGAGTCTTCACGAAGGTCTTATCATGAGATATACATTGCAAAAACATGGAGACAGGTGGGTAAACAAGTTTTTAGCTGTAAAGTTGGCCATTTTAACATGGCTGCCAATGGGGATCTGCTTTGGAGTCATCCTCAAATGGTGAGTCAATGAACTGCAGGATCCTCATTTGCATGAACTAAGAGGGAAAGCAGGCAGATGCTGCTTATTCCTAGTAAATAGCACAGGAACAGACGGCTCTTTTAGTTATCATTGTACTTCCGACATGATCAGCAAACTGTGTCCATTGTTTGTGTCATACATTTGATCTACCAAGACGTCACAAATTGAGAAACACAGCAAGAAACACTGTTATCATTTTTTGTGATGGTAAAGACCTTTGGGTTTAACCTTTATTATTCTGTTATGTATTACAAAGATTAAGGAAGGTAGTACATTTAATGGTGCAAATGTCCCTTGATACTACATAGAAAAAGCAGGTGCTCTTTTGAAAATATATATATATTTCATTGGCGTTTCACCATTGTTTGTCCTTGAGTCTTAAATAATTCCTCCAACACTTCATAAACTACTTCTGGAAAAGGTAATGGAAAGCTGCTTTTCCACTGGAAAAGTAGTTAGGTGTAAGTTGAGTCAGAAAGCTCAGGAGAGGTTATGCTACATTCCAGTGTGTTTTCTGCAGGTGTACAGAAGTTCACCAGAAATTGATCCAACACTCAATACACTGTATTGCTTTCTCTGTAAACAATTGCCAATGTAATAATTACACTAACAGCTGTAGATTTCAACGTACATTATGTACAATTTTGCTTAGGGGTTTTTGTGCCATTCTTTGAGAATTTATACCAACAAAGGTAATGTTTAGTCATTTTAACCAACTTCCAGAGAAAGAGATTTAAAAGGGACTGTTTGCATTTACATTATTTTTTTTATTTTAAAAGGTAGCATCTTTATTGATTGACAGATACGCCTCACCATGCCGTTGTTTATGATGTGTAACATAGACTATCTTCTGCGCTTGACTTGAAGCAATGTCCCTAAAGATAAACAAAATGGACACCCCTTAAAAGGTGTTGATTATACATGCCCTCAAAATGACTTTAACACAATATTACATAAGAAACTCATTGTATTTTGAATTGAAACCTAACTTGACATGTAAACAAGGCCTCATTCAAAATGAATTTAATACTTTTGTTAAATATTTACTTTTCATAAATGTACTTAAGAAGAAATTTAAAAAAATCACTATACTTTAACATGTAGCTGCCTTTTTGCCTATTATCATGTTACTCTAACCATACTCCAGTTCTAAAGAAACAAAATATTTATTTGTGAAATTTTATCTCCAGCAAAGAAAGGATCACAATATAGGCTTCCATACTTTCTGCATAGAAAATTAAAATCTTTCAAATTGTTTTTTTTTCTTATCTTTCATAGAGTCCTTGGACAATAGGCTAAAAACCTGTGTATTATAAGAAAATAAGTCAATTTTGGCCTTTCAAGCCTTCCATCCTGTTGTTGGTGGACAACAAAACCACCATATGAGCTTTTGAATCCATAACAGGGGCATTTTAAGGACTTTCTCACTAAAGTGAAAGCCACTTGAGAAAGAATTGCTTATTGTCAGGTTTCCTTCCGATCACTGTTCCCTTTTTTTAATTTTCAGACTGCTATCACTTATTTTCCGTTATTTAGTTTAGCAGCCACTCCCTCGTTTACCCTTATATTCCATGTGTGTATTAGATTCACTTCCTTACTGCTGCTTTGCTGCTAGGGTGATCCGCATCTTCATGGCTCCTCTTCTCCTGTTTTCCCCTGTGTTTTGTTGTGGAATATAAAAAATAACATGATGTAATAATGACCCTTACAAAGTTAAAAACAAATGGCATTGGATTCGATTTAGATATGTACAGTATATTTACATTTACTGTATTAAATAAAAGACCATTCACTAACTTCTGACTATGTTTTACTCTATCAATTCTGTGAAACTAAAAAGTCTTACATCCTTCGCGTTCTGAGATACTGAGCACTAAGCTGCAGTTTGCATTTCAAATCAAAGAACACACTGTGTCCTCACAGCAAACTCAGACACTATTTTTGACTTTCATTTCCTCTTTCCTGATATGGGCCTCATGCTGGTTGTGAGGTAACCAGATTCTAAGAATGCATGCTTTCCTTTAAAACGGATCCACACCTATTGATTGTGAGATATGGTGACTGAGGTGCCTAGAAGATGTATATGCTAAGTCTGTTTGTCTCATTTACAGAGGAGTTCAGTAATGCGGTTTGGACAGAGCTAAATCCTCCTCTCTAGGGCTTCAAGTGCACAACTGTAAACTACTGTACTGAGCTGCAAGGTTTAATAAGTTCCTTTAAGTCACTTGGAGGGGAAAACTGGAAAACAGAAGTGTTTATTGGGAATTTTAAGGAACAATTTTACAATTTTGTGGACCATCGCCTTTAGTTTGTTTGAAGAAAGATAAGTGTACCTTTTTCCTCATTCCAATTGAATTCTTTGTTTGGTTGGTTGCACTGGTAAAAAATGGATGATACTTCACTGCCGCCTGCCATTGGGATACTTGATGTGAAAATGAGACTGATTAGGTCACAGCCATGGCTGACGGAAAAATACAGCACATGCCTCGAGGCGATCTTGAAAGAAGCAGGGCGGAGTCACAGATCAGAAAGCTGCTCACACCACTTAGCACAGCAATGAAACTGTCAATCATACTGTTTTTTTTGTGATCAAGCAACATTACATTGAACACTATACAATTTTATTCTCATATAGAACTATTGTTATAAGTAAAAAGTAATGTGAATTATTTCAAAAGTCCCAGTTAATCCCATTAAGTCAATGTTTTTGACCTATACAGCTGGCCGCAAGTGGTCTGGTATATGTTGACCCAAGAGTTGCTATACCTGAAGCTGTATGGCATTCTTCCAACGTCTACTTCAGTTATCCTCATCTGCCTCCTCACTGAAATGAGACCTTAATAATTTCAGGGCCTTGTTGGGCTAGGACCACTTTCAAACATAACAGGCTTTTATTGCTGCATTGTGGTTTTAATGTATGGAGCATATGTGAATGTTCCAGAGGCAACAGTATTTCCATATGTCCCACTGAGATCTCGATTCTACATTCTCTTCTCCATATCTGCCTGAAATGTAACTTGAGAGAACTATGAAGGATCGTTGAGAATAGGAACATTTGCTGGCTGAGTGATACTCATCTTTTCCTTTTGAAATTCTATAGTGTAATTAAAAAATTTGTGATTTGGCACAAGAGATCTGACTTTCCAAACAAATGTGAGGTGCATTCAAAATGGTGCACTTGCATAATGATCAGTATAATTTAAAAATTAAAATTGAATACTTGATTTCAAAACCATTTGGCAATAAGTACCCACTTATAATAAGAACTACTTCTGGCAAGAAACCGGAAGTGTGCATTCTATCCACATTTCTACTTTTAATAGCATGATGCAGTTTGCATTACTCCATGGATTTGCTCCCCCGATAGATTTAGCTTCACAAATTCCTACACAAATATTCCTACACAAAAGCTCACAAATAGGACATTTTTCTTCATGTTTCATTGTCTTATGGTCATCAAAATGTTTTATGAACTTTCTTTAAAAATATAAACTCTGTTAAATTTAATTAAATTGTATTAATGTTTAAAATATATATAAAATTTATACGTTTGATTTGTACCTCTATTGCAATACTTTGTTTATGTTTTCGTTACAAACATACGTTTGAAGATAAAAGGCTAGCTAAAATTCATTAAAACACCGGCTCTCAGATATTCAAAAAGTCAAAAGTAAGATGGCTTATGAAGTGTCTTAGATTAAACTATTCACACCCATACTACGTAGTAGGTAAAAAATTAAACATGTTAAAGAATTTGCTTGATCAAAAGAGCAACTTACCTGCCCACTGCGTTTCGAACCATCATCAGTTTATATTTTATAGAGTCTATGATGTCTCTAATAACTTTTGAGAGGTGCTTTAAGTTGTTTTATTATTTTAAAAGGTGATTTCTGTGGTTGCAAGTGCGTTTTAGATATATTTAGATATAGAAATATTACACCAAATGTGTTGTAAAGAAATTGGAAAAAATGTATATGTTTAAAACCATTGTAATTTTGGTAAATCACAGTAATTTTATGGAACTACTATATTATGTTTTGGGTTGACTAACCTACTGTACTTTAACCACCCGCTCCACTGCTCTTTCCCCAATGTTGCAATCTCTTCTCTGTTGGAAGTTCACACAGAGGTTTGCAGAGTCACACGTGTTAAACAAACCGCCTGCTCTCCGTGAGCAAAGGCAGCTTATATTACTATGAAAAAACTGAGCTCGGAGTTAAATACTGGTGAAAATCACATTTCTTTTTTAGCAGCTTTATGGTTGTGTTTGTTTTGATTAACTTGTTTTATTACATAATCACAAGTATATTCAGCAAGTGTGTACATCTGATTTTACAAATAAGTGTTTTACTGTTGGAGTATTTTTATTTCAATTCAATTTAGTTGTTATATTTTTTGGGGGGAGTTGGTTTCATTGTGGTTTTGAGTTTTAAATTATGTTTTGCTGTTATTAAGTAAGAGGAGCTAAAACCATAAGAGGTACTTCAATGATGTCTTTGTATGCATTAAACCTGGAGAGTCTCAAAAAATAAGCAAATTGTTTAATTAGATGACATTTATATGAATACCTTTTAAATCACAGATCTGTTTTTAGCTAAATGTACAACTTGTTCATGCATTGGTCAGTAGTGGTCATTCAGGAACATTAAGCAAGTTTTGATATGAACATACGGTTGAAATATAAAGCATGGTTGACATTATAACTCATCCAGCGCAGTTCCTTGATTCCATGGTGACTTGGCAAAGAATTTGTTGTATGGTGAGTCCATAAGCCTTTTAAACATCTTTTAAAGCACTCAGCCATAAACGAGGCAGAAGAGGCCAGTCACACGTGTTGGTATATAAGGCTCTCCTCCCACTACAGTCCTGTGAGAGGAGTTTTGTTTGGCGCATAATCCTTTAGTTTGGCGCACTTCTCTTGGCTCCTGAAAGCATTCAGAAATCAGGATTCACTTTTGTTCCAGCTCAAAGGACTCAAGTCTAAACTTATAAGACTTTGATCAAGCAGTTTTTACATCTAAATTATTGAATCTAAGCAATCCTTACATTTATATTTACTCATTTGGCAGATGCTTTTATCAAATAAACCCACAACTTTTTTTTTTCGTTGCGAGCGACATGCTCTACTGATTGAGCCACAGGAAAACTGTAATCCTATACTAGGTCTGTTTGATTTACATGTGAATTAAATGTATAGTTTGCCAAAATGGTAAATTGTTTGGTTTGTTGCTTGTTATGTTCAATATTCCCTTTGATATACAATAGATTGAACTGTATAATGAACATTTGTGCAAATTATTATCACATATAGTGTGGGGTTTTTTTTGCCATTTTTGTGAGTGTTTTGCAAGTACTCATGCACATCTATAAACAAATTAAGATGCAATAGCTGGTGGTGAAATATATAAGTTTGAACACTCGACACATCACAAGTTATATACATTTGTCATTTACTGCCAGTACAGAGGTCAACATCTGCATGACAGAGTCAGAAGGGTCAGCAGTAGTAGCAGAATTTGAAGGATAAGACAAATAATGTTAAATTGAGTTGTTTTTGATGTGGTTACAACACCATTGAAAAATGTTACTTTGGTTTGTCAAAGATTACAAATACACATTATATAAACTTGTGGGAAATGGACGTGTGATGTCATAGCTTTCATGCTGGTTTAATGAATGTCTGCGTTTGCATAAAACTACATATACACTACAAAGGAGTGTTCTATGTAAGCTTGATTGTTAGCTCGTAAAATGAACCAGAGGGAATGTGTTTCGTCTTTGAACACAAATACTTTGTAAACTCTAGCCACAATTCCCACTATCTTGCAAAGTTTAACCAATTGTTTCCGTTTTTACGTCACATCACTAGAATGAATTAAATAAATTCCATCATGCTCTGCTATCTATGCTCTCATAAAAATCCTATTAAACTTGTGTCATGAGTTGGTGTTTTTTTGTTTTGGAAGCAAAGTATGAATTGAAAAAAAAACCATTTGAAAGCTTGAAACTAAACAAAATTTAAGTGCTTTTGTAAAAATGCATTTAATGCATTTAAAATACTTTTAATTTTCTATCATATACAAAAGCCATTAATTTCATGCCATTAACAAAATATATTTGAAGCCCTTGCTGACACCATGCCTTGAAACATGTGTTTTCTCTGATCTGTCTGCGTTTGTTTCTGTCTGTCTGTCTGTCTTCAGGAATGTACATAACATCTCCGGCTCAGATGAAGGTGCTTTGGAAGATGCTCTTTCCACTCCTCATACTTCTTTACCTCTCCGGAGCTGCCAGGTCTCAAGTAAATCCAGGTAGACTGCTTTTTCAACGAATCTCGCACTTTTGACAGCACTGCTATGTTAAATCAAAAGCACATTGTGGTGCTCTTCCTGACAGATTTTATTATTATATTATTTGGAAGTGCCAGATGAAAGCAACTTTGTTTGTGAATCATCACAAACCTTTCAGTTTGTGTATGTGTATAAAGAGTAATGTGCATTGCTCAGGTTGTGAAAAAATGCTAGAAAAAAGAATGCTTTCAAAAATGAAATTATAATTTCTTTCCATTAATGAACAAAATACAGTAAAAAAAAAGAGAGAAATCCATATTTGGTGTACCTGCCATTTGTCTTCAAAACAGCAGCAATTCTTCTAGTTACACTTGCACTAAGTTTCTGAAAGAATTCCGGTTGTAGCTTGTTCCAAACATCTTGGAGAACTAACCACAGATCTTCCATGGATATAGCTTTCTCCTGTCCTACACTGAAGATAGTTCTTGATGACTTGGGGGACTTTGGGACAATAAATTTGGGGCCAATCAAACCTGATGGTATTGTAATATTGGAAATTGTAATACTCTTCAGCTTTTAACGAATATGTCATGGACAACTTCTGGCCAGACAACTCTAGACTGTGTTGACTAGACTCTAGGTGTGCTTGGGTCCAACTGGTTTGGACACTGCTGGACATCTATCTATTTTCAAGGGCATTAAGATTGATGTGTCTTTCATTGAAGTTTTAAGATTGAAGTTTCCTTTGCCAAGTACTGCAACCTTTCCTATTTCTTTGTGCTCTTTGTCATGAAATTAAAATATCTTCTCAACTTCATCTCGGTAGCAGAGTTTGACCATGCCCCACCCAGTTGTTGGCCTAGCTGATTCAGTCGGTGTCTGGGTTTCAACCCATCGATGACAATTGGTATGATAGGTAGATTAAACACTTATCTGTTCTCCTACAAAATCTGACATAATCTGTGCAAGTGTGCCTAGAAGAATTGGCACTGGTTTAAATGCAAAAGGTGATAACACCAAATTGATTTCTTTTTTCTTTTTTTTTGTACATTTACAAAACAAAATACCTATTATTTATATTGATGAAAGCATCCATTGTTTACAACATTTTTTCACAACTGCCTCACAGTTTTTACAGACTCTGTTAGGTTGAGGTTCCCTTTTATAATACCAAAATCAAGGGCCTGCCCCTGTACAGTTTACACATTAGAGACAAATTTGGTTAATCATCAATTCTGTTTCGCAATTTATTCTCATGGTTTTACACATTGTTAAGTGCTGCCTTTTTGACAGCAACGACTGAGGTCTGGGAGAGATCATTTCATTCGAGTTCTCATGGTTCATGTCTATTAGCTGTGTCTTTCAACTGGACTTTTTTCCATTCTAGCACGGGTGGTTTGTGGGCAGGAAAGTCTGATGTCGGTGTGAGGCTCAATTATATTTTACAAGGAAACCAGAAACCAGCTCATGGTGAGCAGTTGTACAGTAGAAACTTGAAAGTAGTGAGATCCCGCTTGATCTTCTGAGATCCTGTAGAATCAAAGCCACACATCTCACTTAGTTTTCTCTACTTCCATAACGAAACAGGTGGCACATTTTACCAAACAAACGACTTATTTTTTTACATTGAGACCTAATTTTATCTTCTTTATCTATGGTGTATGTGACCATCCTTGTTGAAGTTTTATGTTCCAAGAATGTCCTCAACACAATAGTCATGATGTAGTTCATGCAATGGTTTGTTGTGTTCATGGAGGAGATGCACAGATTTATACGATAATGCTACAAAAGAAGTTTGCAAGCTGACCAATCACAGACCTTGTGATCTAATTCGATACTCTGTGTGATTACTAGTTTTGTGAGGTGCGTGTCTAGCTGCATGTGTACAGAGCTACACCATACACAGCTCGATGCAGAAGCATGAATCAGCCTGTAAGGTGTTTTAACAACTTTGGGGAAGAAAATCTGTAAAATAGTGCTTGACAAAATGTATCCTGATATGTGTGCAAACCTGGTGGCCAACTAATTAAAAACTCTTTAAATACCATTAATGCTGAAGTCCCATACTGAATCATGTTTTGTGAAGGGATACATACTATTTTCATTGTTATAAGTGCCATGCTGTCAATAGGTTTTTCTATTTTGTACCAAAATAGGTTTTCAAAATAGGTTTTTTTACACCACAATGAGGAATGTACAGAACTTTGGCCTCTTTTCCTGCTTTAGACTCTCAAAGAGAAATTTGGTGCCTTGAAACCTCTCTTTCTACCTCCCTGCTCTTTTGTCTCTCTTTCCTCAATGCAGCATATTATTTAGCTGTTAGCATATCCAGTATTTAAGCTAAATAAAGGCACATTTTTTATTAAATCTTCTTAAAGCTTGCTTCCTGAATCTTCTATAATTGGTTAGGAATTTATATTAATTTATTATATTTATATTATTTATGATTAGGAGAATTTATAATTTATATGTAGTATGGTCATTTTAATTAGAATTGTAAAATATAAATGTATGAGAATGTATGTAAATAGGTGGCGCTGCATGAAAAATTGAGGGAATTGTTGATTGTAATTTATGTGGATAGGTTTTTTCATCCTGAAGAAAGAGTCTTTCCCTGTTAATGGTAGATTTCAATTAGCGTTTAAGCACCAGTCAGACTAGGATCGGGAAGCAATTAAACTTGTTTGTGACCTGGATTTTGATCTGAGTACTTTACTATATCGTCTATGACCCTCGGATGCCATGATACAACATCATAAATAACAGAATACAACAACTTAATATGCACTTATATCCATTAATTTATTCTTTATACTTTTTTCTGGTTCCTAATGGGGGTCCGGAAAGCTTGAGCTAATCACAGCAAATCCAGTGGGCCTTTAAATCCCCAATAAACCTAGTATATTGATGGTGTGGCAGGAACATAAAAGCAAGTACCCAGGCTAGGATTTGCTCTCGGAACCTTCTTGAAGAAACTTCTAGCCACAAAGCCACGTGGTTACATTATACATTGACTGATTATTGAAAATAAAAGACCTTGGTTCAACTTTTTTATGTTGAAAAGCTAGGGGTTAGAATGGAAAGTGTGAGCATGGACGTCTCAAACCCCAGTGAACGTTGTGAGGTGTCCATCTTGACCTCGTATGGGGTTTGTTATTGAGCAGGATTGTTTGCAATGGATTAAACAAGCCAACTGGAGTCTGTGGTTTAAACATACCAGACATTTGAACAACAGGAAAGCGTATAGAAACAGCTTCGATTTCTTTCTTTTTCTCTTTTGATTGTCCCCTGGGGTCTTTGAGTATTTTATTTATTCCTTAAGGCCAGAAGTCACTGCAGCAGACTCACATTTACATTTTGATCGGTTCAGCTAGGTGATGTTAGCAGTTAAAGTTAATGACAGAGGTATTTAAAAGTCATTGGTTCCAAAAGACAAAAGTTGTAACTTCTCTAAACAGTATTGCTCCTTTATATTTCCTCTTTAAAAGGCAGCAGTTTTTCCTATATCTGGAAAAGTGTGTTACCAATGAGATCTGGCCTGCCAAATTTCCTCTGTTTAAAATTCCCAAAGACTGGAGACGCAACGACTCTCTTTTTTTCCACTTTGAGTAATAGACTGTAAAAATGAAGGAAAGAATATTTTAAAATCAAACGGTGTGTCCAGAGGTTTATCATATGAATGTTTGCATTATGCATGCCAGGTTTGGGGCTCAGCCAACATCCTAGAAACAACAAACATGCTAAACTGATAGAACACATGTGCCATTGAAGACGGTTAAAGTGTTAAAAATGGTTGGCAAGAGAGGGATATAAGTACCACTCGAACCAATAAATAATTGCTGTGAGCCAGAAAGGGAGAGAGAAATGCAAGGACCAAAAGCCACAGTTTCTTCACACAACATTTTTCCACCTTTCTGAGGTGAGCGATATTTTTAGACTCTTAAACTGAATGCTAGTGCGATCAGATTGTGAGTTTGAAACCATGTGTTCTTGGAGAGGAGAAACACACATACACACACACACATTTAATACCCATTTTCATGAAGAGTACACTCACTTCCTCACTATAGTTTCACAAGAGGTTTACTAGAAATCTTCTTTTACGTAAGGATTTGTCTGTATCCATCAAGAAATTAAGTACAGCTAAATGGCTAACTGTTTTGAATTGCTGTCCATCATATTTGAAGTTGGCAACTCAATTATAATAACATATGCGCAGTAGATTTTGAGCTGATCATAAGAATGAATGTAACTAAACGCATGTCTATGAGGTTTTTTGAAGAACTGGCAACAGCACTCCTTTTTATGGAATATCACAGATTCAGTGCTATTTGTAAATGCTAACGTTGCAGCTAATTCGATGTAGAGCTCTAGTTCTTTTGTTCTCCCATGTATGTCATTTTCTAGGGCTGTTCCTGTTTTTATTGATAATAAATACATTTTGATATTCATCTTCTTGGTGTCCTTGCATGAGGAACCACTTACGGTAATTAAAAATATTGGAATCTCATTTTGAGTGAGTTTTGTGTGCCATAGTGTTACTGACGTGTGATCTCTCTGGCACTTTCATGTTAATTGTTTGACACTGCTTTGCCTGCCTTCTCAAAACTCTGAAAACTCTGCCTTAGACGATGAAAGCACACAAACACGGTTTATGTGGGTTTAAGAGAACTGAGCAGCAGAGGTGGAAAAAAAGAATAACATGTATGAAATTAAAATCAAATCCTTAAACTTGTTTATTCAACAACAGTTAGGGTTTCAAGTATGAAATGCAGACATTCGATACGTATCTGAGACAATCCAAACTACAAAGAGATATCCAAACTGGTCTGACTCGGGAAAATTTTCTATTGACTTTACATCGGGTCAAACTTTGTAAAACTGTAACTCAAACTGAGATCCTCATAAAAACTTCAAACCTACTAAACTTGTGGAGGTTATCAGTCTGTGCAGGAATGTACCAACTGCTGTACCAAAAAGTATTTGAACTGTTATGGTAAAAATATACCTTCTCTATTGATAATAAACACTGGAGACCGTTTGAGAGAGAACACAGTAAATGCGGCTATTTATTATAAAGATTTAACAGTCTCAACGCATTTCCTACACACGCGACTCTAACGTGGAAGAAGAACCTTGAGCCTATTAAAAGTAAAAACGAGCTTCGGAAGAGAAAAGAAAGAAAAGAAGGAAAAGGAATATATAGAGAGAGAAAAGAAGAGAAAGAAAGAAAAAGAGACTGACCCAAGAGAGTCGGGACAGAGAGCGATCAGCACAAGAGAGGGGGTCAAGAGAGCCCAGAGCAAGCGCTTTCTCACCTACTTATCTTTCTCCTCATGGGCGGTACCAAAGTATGACGTGTGCTCTTAAGAGTTTCTCAAATTACATTTCTCTAAATGACCACCAGATGGAAGTATTACATAGGAAAATTCCCATCACAGAACCTTTAGAATGGGTTAAATTTTTATCATCGCCATAATTGCCAAATCTTCAAGATGAGCCATAGAGAAGCCGTAGTTGTATATGTTAATCATAATAACTAATTATTACATCACTGGCAACTATTTAACCTAGCAAGCTTCTGAACTCTATTTCAGCTTTGTTAAAGGATAAAGACACGGGGGTTGGTTTATGTAGCTTATATTGACAAAAGTGAACATTATATTATGTCACTGACTGCTCCATAGCAACCAGACTGTATAACCTAGCAACTACTTTCGCAACCAATCAACTTTGCTTATAAAAGTGCTTTAACTTTGTACAAACTTTAGCCGTCTAGTTCATGTTGCTCTCCTATAAAATATACTTGTGTGAGTGGTAAAGGTTTGAAACTGAACAATAAATAAGGGCTCAACTAAGGAAGACGTTGGTATAGTAGAATAGTTAGTAAATGGGGACACTCCAGTGGTCAAAATGCACATTTTTGGCCTCATCTGATTTATCATTTGTAGCATACTTAACTAATGTACCTATTTATTAGATAAAATGTGTGTCAGTGTTATAAATATAGCACTTTTGCAAAAGAATAACTTCTTTAAAGATTGAGTTTGTGGGACTTGTTTGAAAAGGGGCTCAAATTTGACCATGAAGTTTGCCAAATTGCAATCCTTGAATTCTGCCAAAGAAAGATGCCCAAAATTGGTAGTACGTGTGAAACCCACCAAGTTTTTTAACCAATCGGACCCAGGGTAGTGCAGAGATGTCTGATATCTAATGAGGAAAAGAATGAAAGAGACATTGGGTATATGCATTTGATTTGGGAGGATAATGGTGTCCTATTCCATCTGGAAGTGCTTTCTGTTGGGCGATTGAGTTCATTTTGGATTTCATCTGCTTGTCATTGCCAAAACCAGGCCTCTGAGGTTTCCCCCATCTTGACTTTTAAGTAAACATTAGAGGAGAGACTGAAAAGTCTGTAAAAGAGAGACAAAAAGACCTCGACCCAATAATCTTGCTATTGCTGGCAGCATCACAAAGGGCGTTGTTTTCAAATGAACGACCGCTTGGAGTTGGAGGAACCTTTTGGGTGCTCTTTTATCTTGTCTGGATTTTCACAGTTTTTCTCTGACAAAGAAGCACAGCTATAATTAAGAGTAAATTCATTATCTAATGCATACCGTTCGATCTGAGAGTGTAGCTGCTCAATGAGTGTTTTGTAATTCTATTCTAAATTGTTCTGTATAATTTTGATAATATATAAATTATACAATTGTGTTGGGTCTGAAATGTTGACGGTCCAATAAAAATGAACCATGTCTTTTCACAGGTGTGTGCCGGTCACCGTTAGGTATGTCCCGAGGCCAAATACTAGATGAAGATATATCAGCTTCCAGTCAGTGGTCAGAGTCCACCGCAGCGAAGTATGGCAGGTATGAGGGTGCACAGAATCACAGAGGAGTTATAGTGCAAGTTTTCCTGGTGGGAGTAGACCACATCTGGTGAAAGTGGGTGGTCTGTTCTTAGCCTCACCATAGTGATGAAATGATTCTTCCTCCATGCATTTGTTTCTTTTCACTGATTCCCTTAAAATGAACTTAAGGGAACTTTTGACTCAATTGGGAGACAGCCAAGAGGGAAATGGGTTGCTAAAATCAGTTACGCACAATGTTTTTCCATTGAATGTTCAATGTTCACTGCAGTTTGGGGAATTATAGAGTTCCATGGAATCAAATGAGCTTGTTTTAATTGCATTGTGTAGTTCTGAATGTTCCATTGTTTTTTTGTCTGTTTGTGTTTTCTAGGCTAAACTGTGAGGAAGGAGATGGTGCATGGTGCCCTGAGATCCCAGGTGAACCAGAGAACATGAAGGAGTTTCTGCAGATCGATCTTCACACTCTGCACTTTATCACTCTGGTGGGAACTCAGGGCCGGCATGCAGGGGGCATGGGCAATGAGTTTGCTCAGACATACAAGATCAAGTACAGTCGTGATGGCAGTCGCTGGATCTCCTGGCGGAACAGACAAGGCAGAGAGGTGCTTCTACATGAGTTTATTGTAGCAGAAACACCAGGTCTGAATGCTGGCTCAGTACTTTTTCCCCTGGCCGAATATTTTTGGTTCAAATCCATTGGTTCAGGTTAGCTGTAAGTTTTAGATCTCTCTGTATACAGTGCTGTCCATAAAGAAAGGGTTCAGCGACCTTACTCCTACTGAAGGAGAGAATTCCCAGCGAACGATTCTGTGCTTTCATCAGGTGTAGATGTTTAACAATTGATCTCCACTCACACTTGGCATCGTTAATACAACTACTTTGTTTATTTTCATGTTTCAAAGGTGATTGAAGGGAACCACAATGCTTACGACATTGAGCTGAAGGACTTGGAACCACCCATCATTGCACGTTTCATCCGCTTCATGCCCGTCATCGATCACTCTATGAATGTGTGTATGCGTGTGGAGCTGTACGGCTGTGAGTGGCTCGGTAAGTCTGCTTTTTAATACTTGAACTGTTCATGGAGGTCCAATTTTGTGAATATTGCAATTTTAGATGGTAACCTGATCTCTGGAATTGCTCTTGAGTTCTGTTCTCTGACTGGTCAGCATTTGCATATTCATGTAGGACTTTGATAGCCCTGTCTGTCAGTTGGTGAGCAAACATGATAAACAAACCTCCCAAATTTACAGAAGGTTGTAAAATATGAGCGAATTAAATAGTTCATAGTAGTGTTTACACTTTAGTTGAATAATGTTCTCTGTTGTATGAAAATGTGTGAACAACTGACACAGCGTTAGTGAAGAGAACATTACTCACAGAACATCAACACCAAAGAACACCTACAATTGAAGACACGTGTTCTTTTGTGTACAATTCTTTAACAAGATAACAGTTTAAAGTAAAAATGAACCTCCATGGGGTAGTTTAAGGGTACAACCCTCTTTTGGAACAAGCCTCAAGTGGTCAGTTGATAAATTGGACAGATCAGACTTTTGGATGAATTACAAGTGAAGGACAACCTGTGAAAATGATTTCAACATTGACTAAATTGTTTCGTTCTCTCTAGATGGACTGGTGTCTTATAATTCCCCTCTTGGCCAGTACATGGCTCTCAATGGACAACAGATTTACCTCAATGACTCTGTGTACGATGGAGCCATGATTTCCAGGTCAGTTCACCCGAGCTTTAGAGTTAATGCCGCGACAACTATTACTTAAAGAAGTTTGTATATGAAAGGCTGCAGTCTGTGAAAGATTCTGGAATGATGACAGTAAACGTTTGCTGTTACACAATACAGAGTTGAGTAACTGTTGTTTCTATGACGATCAGTGCCAGGAAAGTGAACGAAGAGCTTGACTCATCTGAAGCACTGAACAACCACTTCCATGACACAAGCAAAGTCTGCTTTATGTCTTGAATGTATGTCAGCTCGCCTGACTGGAAAAAAAATCTACGCTCTGATAATGATGGCTAAAAGGATAGCCATGTTGTAATTGGCTGTAGCATCCAGCTGCTGCATCATCCTCTCCTAGGACCTGCACGTATCTTTCTGGGATATTTTCATCTACTGAAACAGAGAACTCTGCACTTTCAAGACTCTATTTAATTGCTGTAATGGGTCAAACTTAGCAGCATTTACGTTGTTATGCATTATGACAGTTTGATTGTTTTAGATGATTGCTAAGAATTGCTCAAAGTCATGCCAGATTTTACCAAAACAAAAATGTCAGGACCTTTAGTAAAATCAATTAATTTTAAGAAATACATATTTTGTGTACATGTTATTTAAGATGAAATTTCAGTACTGATCACAGTAAAGTCAAATAAAGAAGTGTAAATAATCTTACATAATATACACAGATTGTGAAATAATCTCTTCTGTGGTTTTCTATGGGTTAAATTATTTTTCCAAAACATTTACAGGCTTGCAAAATGTTATTGTGTAAAAAAAAGATGCTATTCTGTACAATAATAGATGCTATCGTGAAAAAAAATAGATGCTATCGCATAAAAAATAGATGCTGTCTTGTAAAAAAAAGATGTTATCGTGTAAAAAATAGATGCTATTCTGTAAAACAAACAGATGCCATTCTGGAAGTTGAGGAAGAAAAGAGTAAAGGCTCACTACTGCCATCTAGTATCATTATAGTAAAACAGCGGATGATGAGGCTTTTAATTTACATTAATAAATAATAGTTTTATCATCAAAGTATACTTATATTGATTAATTGTTTAATAATTTATTTATTTGATCAAGTAAAAATATATGCAAATTTGCTATTTATGGTGGAAAATTCTGAATATGCACACAAAATTACACTCTCTACTCACAGTGGTGACTTATATCTTGTTATTCAGATACAGATATTTTTGGTGGATAAAATTTCTAGAGAGAATTAAAGCTCTTGATTCTGAAGGGAATTATATCATACATTGAAAATAATGGAATTCTTACATTTAGGATTTTTTTGTCCATCTAAGTTTAGGTTTGAAACAGAACAGTCTTGTCACACTCTCTCGTCTAATTGTCCTTCCCATGTTTTATTATAAGTGTGATGAATATCTTTTTTGAGCATAGTTTTGGAATGTTGCCATGCTTTCGTACTTCTAGAACAAAACATTTGTTTGAAGTAAATTATCATCTATTGAATAATTAGCTGAATCACAGCAGCCAAACTTTTCTTAAAACATGGGTGTGCAATCTTTGAGAGTCAATGTTGACATTTGAAATGTCAAGAGGGGGGCATGAGTGATCCAGACAGAAGGCGGGGCTCTGAAACAATTATGGTTCCTTCCTTTTTTGGAAGTCGCGTGTGCGCATGTGCCCTGCTTATTGGGGGCTTCCAGGAAATCTCTGCAGTGTCGTGTTATCCATATTTATTAAAGTCTGTGTTTGAAGTCAGGAAAACAAACACACCCCCAACCAATAGGGTCTCTTCACAATTTTGATAGCTCTGCCTGTTCTTGTACCCTTAATTCTCTCCAGTGCTGTAAAGCAGATCCCACTTTCACCTGAGTTTGACTTTACGGTAGGAAACGGTTGTAATCGCAACTCGTTCTGTCTTCTCAGTCTGAGCCCTCCTGCTCCGCTTCATGAAAAAACACACCCCTTGCCACCTGATTGGCTACCACGTCTGTTTACATAACCGGCCCAGGCCACAGGTTTCCAAGATTTTACATAAATCAATTACCACACTTTAACTACATTTCACGAGTGCACACCTGCATCAACTAAGCCCTGGTTGTGCAAGCAGTAATGGCGTGTAAAATGTATACCCGGCAAGCTGTCCGAAGGAGGGCTTCGAGCCCAAAGGACCCCCTACCCCCCACATGTGCATGCTTAAATGGAAAATGACATTGTGAAGGGGAGCTTGAGGGTTTTTGTTGTTAGGGAAACAGATCAGACTGACTGCTTATAAAGGGAAGGTCTGACTAGGATGGTTGGGAGGACCGCCCATGGCTAATTATCTGCAGGTGCTACTCCCGAAACTTGTCTAGCAACGTCACTATGAAGAATGTTGCCAAACGGGAATTTTGACTGTTGCATATTTCTTAAAATGAGCAAGAAACAACATCAGGTTGATAATAATCATAATTTCCATCTTTATAAAATGTTGTGTTAAATGTAAAATGTTTATTGGTTTACTTCTTTCTGTAGTATGACAGAAGGACTGGGACAACTCACAGACGGCATGTGTGGTCTGGATGACTTCAGACACAGTCACGTCTATAACGTATGGCCTGGTTATGACTATGTCGGCTGGACCAATGAAAGCTTTCCTAATGGTTTTGTTGAGATCATGTTTGAGTTCGACCGTACCCGCAACTTCACCACAATGAAGGTATGGAAGAGTCCCAAACAACTTCTCTCCACTTTCGTCATAGGAGCTTCCAGGAAATCAAGTCTAAGAGAGTATCATTAACAGTGTAATCTGTATAATTGCTGAAGCATGCCATGACTGAGCTTGGTTTGTTGGAATTGTGTTGGTTACAGGATTTGTGAGGTCCTCTCTTTTTTCTAAATGTTCTAGGTTCACTGCAACAACATGTTCTCAAGAAGAGTGAAGAGCTTTCAGAAAGTAGTGTGTTATTTCCGCTCAGAACTGGACTGGGAGTCTACACCTGTAACGTTCAGTCCTGTGATGGATGATGTCAACCCCAGTGCTCGCTTTGTCACCGTCTCGCTCCATAATCACATGGCTAGTGCCATCAAATGCCAGTACTACTTTTCTGACATCTGGATGATGTTCAGTGAAATTACGTTTCAGTCAGGTTAGTAACTAGTTGGGTGAAAAGATAGAATATGCATATTTTTTCCACCACTGGTTGTCACTGGGTTTGAAATGAAAACCAAAGGAAAAAAGTATTTGACCCCTGCTGGTCTTAATGAAAATCATCACTGAATAAATTTTGTGGTAAGTTTATTTCAACAGTGAGGGACAGAACAACAAAAAAACAACAATACAGATTAGTACATAAGAAAAAAAAGGAATAAACTGTACATGTAATTTGTACATTTCTGAGTGAAATTAAGTATTGAACACAAGATGATATCGTCCCACTTTGCAATTCATCTCCAAGTCTTTATGGCTTAGTATTTGGCAATTCAAATCTTCAGCTCCCTCCATTTTTCAAAGACTAGTTTGCTCCATTCCATACCCTGTGCTTCTTTTTTAGCCACTGAATTTTTTCTTTTTTCTAAAACAAAACTAGCAGGTATACAGCCTCATCCATCCTTTCTTTGTTATTAATCAGTTGTCCTGGTGAGCAAAATGCTTACCCCCAGAGCATATCATCCTCACCACAATTAATTTGACTAAAACACACCTTCTCTGTCAAACACAATGAGTTATATTTGTTGCAAACACCTGAATGTGGATTAAAACTCACTTTAAAGCCTATTTATGTCATAAAAGTCCTGTAATTTGTAAGGGGGAAAAAACACCAGGCTGTAGAGAAGACAATGGCACCACTTTGCCCCAATGACAATTATTTTATTCACATTATATGTTTGTATATATTGTGAATTTTGCATTTATTCATCATTTTTGTTATTTATGTTGGTATAATGTTTGAGAAGCACATCCTTTTAGACCCAAAGTCTAGAGAAACGTACAAAAAAATGCAAGAACTACTTTTTTGCAGTATTTTTAACGCAGAACCAAATTTTTACAAATAATTCAGGTCTGAAGGACTTTCTTGAGCAAGGGGACTTTACATAAGGATTTTAGTGTTTCGCAATGTAGAATTTTACCCTTTGTTTTCTTGGTGACTTGGTGATAGACTCCTCCTGTGTTCTGTGCTGGTTCCCAATCGTTCTCATGGCTATTGAAACAAACCTAGTATGAATGAAAACATGGTTAATGCAAGTAATGTACACAAGTCCATCATTTATATTTAATTAATATATTACATATTGTATCTGTGTTGATTTATACTAAGTTATAGCAAGTTGTTTGATTAACTAAATGATGCCACAAATCAACCCAAAACCACTGCTCTCTCTTTCTAATTGTGATTTCAGATGCTGCCATGTACAACACTACTTTAACTCCTCCAAAGACCGGTCCTCCCCCCAACATCCAGCCTGGTCAGAAATGCCGCTGCTTCTTTGTCTATTTTACGTTGAAATATACACAGCCTCAATGTGTAGTGTCTGTCAACAGCTTATTGTACTCTTTATCCCCTTCTTAGGGGATGACCCCACACATAAAGTAGATGACAGCAACACCCGGATTCTAATAGGCTGCTTGGTGGCAATTATCTTCATCTTGGTGGCCATTATTGTTATCATACTGTGGAGGCAAGTGTGGCAGAAGATGCTTGAGAAGGTAAGCTTAATCACGTTGTTGTCAGATTATTATCTTGGCTTGTAAAAGCTCCCTAAGAACCAAATTGTTTGACACCCTAGCAACCACATTTTCTGAGCTCTATCTTAGCTTTGGTAAATGATAGAGACATGTGGATTGGTTTATGTAACTTATAGTGACAAAGGCAGCATTTCATTATGTCACTGACTCCTCCCTAGTAACAGATGGTTTATTCTAGCAACCCATTTGCTCCAATTTTTCTGCAACAAAATCATAAAGACACGGGGGTTGATTTATATTAATCATGGCCATCAGACTGTTTACCATAGTGTCCAATTGGGTATATTTCTATCTCAGCTTTGGAAAATTATACAGACATGAGGGTTAGTACATGGAAACATTATTGTAGGTTATTAACTCCTCCATAGCAACCAGACTGTTTACCATAAAAATACTTTAAGTATTAGATTAAAAGGTTTAATAAAGCTTAACAAAGCTTATAAAATGAATGTTCTCCTACTAAGATGCAACTTTAACCTCAAGAGGTTAGGAGACTCTTTGTGGGGTATTTCGGACTCACTGATTTTTGAAAACTTGCAAGCAAGATCCCTGTCCCGACTAGCAGCAATGATGAGAAGAGAAACCCAGCCTGTGCTTCAACATGTTAATTTTCACTGGACTGTTTCTGCAAATAAACCTGTTATTTCCCCCAAATGACTCAATAGAGCAGGTTAAACTGGTAAATTAAAATGCACTAGTCCTGTTGGGCAAATTAAGCTTCATCCTTCACAAAGCTTTGTGCACACACCTATTTTTCATAGACCTACCCATAATCCAATTTGACTGAATAGAAAAGCAAGGCTTAGTGACTGCAAAGGCTATCTCTTTGTTCTGATAACGTATGTACAACGCTTAACTATAAAGGGATAAAAATTCGAACTTTGTACCTTGTCAAATATTTAGAAGAAGGTTAAAATACAGTCCTGCTTGATTTATTTTGATATGAATAGGCCTAATGTTAAAATACACACATAAGTAATGTAAGAGTAACTTTTGTATATTTATACACAATCTATAGAGCGGGTGGAAGGGTCGTCACATTGGGGGCAGCAGCCATTTTGTTTGTATTATTAGTTTCCACAAGGAGTCAGCATAAATTCTTTTGAGGTAAAATATTTACAAAATACTAAAAATAGGAAATATGTACAGACACCATAATGTCACTGCTCCCACTCTATAAATCATATTTAAAAAGCAGCTAGCAAGGGGTAAACAAACTCTACAAGTGTCGAAGATTGAGTAAGAGGAGAGCCCTAAACATTGAAGGACATAAATGAATCATTGTGACTGATGAAAAACATTCAGCCTTTTAGCTTTCATCACTAGTCCTCCTTCATTCCAGGTGTCTCGGAGGATGCTGGATGATGAACTAACTGCTAGTCTGTCAATACAGAGCGAGACCTTCACATATAACAACAATGACAGCAACAGCCCATCCTCTGAGGCCAGCGAACAGGAATCCAGCTCTGCCTACGAGCGCATCTTCCCTCTTGGACCCGACTATCAAGAGCCGTCACGTCTGGTTCGCAAGCTGCCTGAATTTTCTCAAGCATCTGAAGAGACTGGTAGGTCTTTGAAAGAAAGCATACATCATGCAAAAAATGCTGCATTTATGTGTGTTTATGTGTTTTTTGGCAGCATCGACCAGTACAGCATCCAAGTCTGCTTGTGTTAGTGTTCAAGATGGAGTGCCGCACTACGCTGAGGCAGATATTGTCAACTTGCAGGGGGTGACGGGAGGAAACACATATGCTGTACCCGCTCTCACCATGGACCTGCTTTCGGGAAAAGATGTCGCTGTGGAGGAATTCCCTCGAAAACTGCTGACCTTTAAAGAGAAGCTGGGAGAAGGCCAGTTTGGAGAGGTTTGTTCTTGGTGTATTTTCGAAGAAAAAAAAAACATTGATTTGTTGACTATTGGAATATACAGTGGTTTGCAAAAGTTTGGGCACCCCTATCAATTTTCATGATTTTTCTCTATAAATCATTGGATGTCTGGATTAGAAATTGTCAGTTAAATATATCATATAGGAGACAAACACAGTGATATTTATGAAGTATATAAAAAGTGCATCAGCCTTTTACAGAGATAACAGCCTCTAAACACTTTCTATTGCTTCCAATTAGTCTGGATTCTGGCAGAAGATATTTTGGACCATTCTTCTTAACAAAACATCTCTAGTTCATTCAGGTTCGGTTGTTTCAGAGCATGGACAGCCCAGTTTGAATCATACAAGAAATTTTCAATAACATTTAGGAACTGACATAGCCATTCCTCTGCCTGAATGCCTTAGTAGATTTCGAATAGTGTTGTAATCTATGTATAACCCCCTACTTTAACAAGACTCCCATTCCCTAAACTGGCCTCACAGCCCCACAATATAATGGAACCGTTGGTAGCAAGTGTTTTCCTTGGAATGTGGTTTTTCCCAGATATCTCTATTTTACTTTGATTAGTCCAGAAAACCTTATTCCAAAATTAAATTAGCTTAAAGATATCTGTCCAATCAGCATCTTCTTGTGTAAAGTGTACTGAATTGCTGAACGATGCACATTGACAACATCTGCAGCAAGATGTTGTAGGTGTTTGGAGCTGGTCTGTGCATTGACTGTGACTATTCTCATCGTTCTTCGCTTCTTATTATCTGATGACAAGGACTGTGCATCTGGTTTTCCAATTCCTCAATATTAAATGGGTCCCTAAATTTATGCACATGCAACGTTTATGCAAATGTAATCATATTGACTTTACTTAATTTCTCGAATATTGCTGTAAATGTGATATATTTCACTGAAATTTCTTACCCAGACAACCAATGATTTCACGAAATCGTGAAAATTTACAAACTTTTGCATACCACTGTATCAAGAAGTATCTTTTCTTAGCTCATCGAACAGTTTAAAATCTGCCTCCTGAATATTTAGCATACTCAATGTGTTTAATTAAAATTTAGATTTTTACATTTTCTGTTTTATTTAAATCTGAGCCTAACTGGTGATCCATGTTTCCAGGTGCATCTATGTGAAGCGGAAGGTATGCAGGACTTCATGGATAAGGACTTTTCCTCCGACATCACTGAAAACAAAACAGTACTTGTGGCTGTCAAGATGCTACGAGCTGATGCCAATAAAAATGCCAGGTTTGCAAGACCAAATAACACCCTAATTTAAACACCAAAGACACATGATGCATGAGTCTCTGACATGTGTTTTCCTGTCAATTCAGAAATGATTTCTTGAAGGAGATAAAGATCATGTCACGATTGAAGGATCCTAACATCATCAGGCTTCTGGCTGTGTGCATGAGCTCGGACCCGCTGTGCATGATCACAGAATACATGGAGAATGGAGATCTTAATCAATTCCTGTCTCGTCATGAGCCCGAGGGCATGATCGCCCTACTCAGCAATGCACCAACAGTCAGGTACAGTACATGCAGTATTTTTATATCAGAAAATTAAATAATTATCATGTAACATTTGTTGTATTGTAGTTGAATTGAATGAATGCCATTTACAGTTGTTATTTCAGTGTGTAAACTGCATTATTATTTTTATTCTTGTTGCCAAATTTAAATCGAAAATGTATTACCAAATATTAATGGATGTGTGTAACTTGTGCATGTAGAAATGGGAGCAAAATATTATTTAAATGGCATTTGTCCTGAACGCCTATGCACTCTCAGTCAGGAAGTGTAGGAGAGCCATTCCATTTTACTTGATTTCAAAACAGATTGCAATAGCATACAAACTTAAGTATTCCGCATGGGTATTGATCCAAATAACTTATTTAAATAATTTCTTACATTTTCAATCAAAATATGGATGCCGTTTTTTTTTTTGTTTTTGTTTTACTAACCCGTTTGTTATTCTTTATTTAAGTAACAGGACTGAAATAACAGGGCTGAGTTTTTAGCAAATACATACTAAATAGCCACGTTGTGCACATTAATATGGATCCAGCAAATTCAGTTATTTACCAAATATGTGCATTTTAACACAAATCTAATTAAATCTCTGAAATTACTTTTCCTTTTAAAGAAAAAGGTCCAAGATATAATCACAAAATCATCAAAGATGTAATTAAAAAATGAAATTGAGAGAACTTACCTTTGCTCATGCCATGGCCTTCTAAAGATCGAAATGATGCAACTTCCTGCTGAAAATCTTTTGGAAATTCCCCCGTTTTTTTCAGGAGGGGGATAGGTTAGGGTAACAGGAAGAGTAAAAAGCTGGGGACATGACTAAATTTGTTTGTTTTTTTTATCTAAGAAAGTATTTGTGTAGATAAATTTTACTAGATATTTGTAATAGATTATCTCTCAATAAGTTTTTTAAGTATTTGACCTTTGGTATGGATTTTTAACTCCTGTATGGAAAAAAATATATATATTAGAGAACATTTACATTTTAAAGAACTTCATCTTTGTGACTTCAAAGGTTTGAAACAAGTTTACCAACCACCACTGTTTCACCTGTTTTTAGCTATGCTAGCCTTCACCATATGGCCACACAGATCGCTTCAGGAATGAAGTATCTATCGTCCCTCAACTTTGTGCATCGGGACTTGGCCACCCGTAACTGCCTGGTTGGAAAAAACTTCACCATCAAGATTGCAGACTTCGGAATGAGCAGAAACCTGTACAGCGGAGACTACTACCGCATTCAGGGACGAGCTGTGCTACCCATTCGCTGGATGTCCTGGGAGAGCATTCTTCTGGTCAGCATTCATCAAAGTCTCTTTTTAATTTTAAGTTCAGGTTTAAAAACTATGAAGGTGAACTGGTTCTATCCACAGGGGAAATTCACCACATCCAGTGACGTGTGGGCTTTTGGTGTGACACTTTGGGAGATGTTAACCTTCTGCAAAGAGCAGCCTTACTCTCAGCTGTCAGATGAGCAAGTGATTGAAAACACAGGGGAGTTCTTCCGGGATCAGAGGAGACAGGTACAAAAACAAACCTTTGCCTTTCTGGGAGGGGAAATAAGATCACATGATAAATTCAAATTGTTAAGCATGTGACAGATAGATAAAACCTGTTTTTTAAAACGATTTTGCGGGACAAAATGTACATCCAGATCTTTCCAATATGTTCTATAATATGTAAATAATGTAACCAAACATTAAAGTTAATTTTATTAGACTAATGTTGATTGTTTTTGGGTTTTTTTGCCAGATTTATTTGCCCCAGCCTCCATTGTGTCCTGACCCAGTCTACAAGCTCATGTTGAGCTGCTGGCACCGGAACACCAAAGAGCGTCCATCCTTCCAGGAAATTCATCATACGCTGCTCGAATGCAAGCCCTAGTGCTTTCTCATGAGGGAGCTCTTGCACCCCTGAAAGACTTGTCAGTGGGCCCCAGAGAACTCTATTCATCCACACCACAGCATACACACATATGCTCCTACATAGGGATTGAGATCATTTTATCTATGAGTGTCCCTGGAAAGCTAATGTGTGTGGACAATATTTGTGCTTTTGATTGGGATTGAAAACCTTGTCAGCACTAGGCCAAAGAAAATGTAGCAATTAATTTAGGCACCTTTGACCTTGAAGTGAACTTAAAAACGTATATCCTCCAAAAAAAACTTTAAAAACACATATTTTTGCCAGTCTGTTGTTTTCAATATTTTGATGCCGAGGACAAAATGAATGTAAATGAGAATCATAGATTGACATTCTGATTCACCTTTAGGTTTCGTGATGTGTTTTGGTGTTTGTGTTCATCTCATTTATTGAAAATGCTGTGTTTGTTATTGCACACATGCTTTATTGTTAAATGAAACAATATGCTCTATGTAAACTCAACAGTGGATCAAGTGAAATAACAGAATACGTATTAGTTTCTCTGGACTTGTAAAGAATTTAAATCTGAATTTAGAAAAGATGAATCGTAAGATTCAAATGTATAATAGTATTATGCTGCAACTACCTAGATATTGTTTTATATGTATGTTACAATAATATTTTGTATTCTTTGTTTGGAATTTCCTGTGTGTAGAGAATTTTGTATGTGCTTTATAAATTTCTTGGCTCAATACAGGTGTTACCATAATTATTGTACAATATTTAGTTTTTTTACCTCAATGTTTAATAAAATTTGCATGCACTTGGGTAAAATCTAAAGTTGCATCTTAACTAATCTGATTATTTTTTTAGCATTTGTCCTACATGTTCTTTTAATCTTACATGTACAAACGCCTTAGTACAGCTTTTATCACCAATTAAATGCTGTTTAACTGAACAAAAGATGAACATAAGGTTAGATTTTAGCTTTTTTGAGTTGGTGCTGAATTGCTTAAAAGTTGGTTAAATACTGGATTTGTATTGAACAGATGCACTGTGATGGTTTATTGAACGTGATGTGTTTTTGCATGTGAGATGGAACTGCAAATGGAAACATCAAATGTATTTTGTAATTTGTATACTTGAAAATCATATTTTGTATGGAAGTTAATATTGAAATATGCAGCTTCTTGGTATTTTATTTCTTGTTAAATTTAAAACATTTTTTCTTTTATATATAATTACATTCTTGACATGACTGACTAGGTTGCATTTTCCACGTTTTATTCACTTTTCAGTGTTTTCTCAGTTGTTATATTAATTGTGTAAATAATACGTCATTTATACCTTGATCTTTTTTAGGCTTAGAAGATGTATCATTAAATTTTATTCTAATTTGAAAGAACGTAACATTGTTTTATTTTTTGTACTGTATTTTTCCACGTTATCTGCTGTTGCTACGTTTTTTTGATACTTTCACTGAAATGTAAACAAAATATTTAGTTGATTCGGCCTTCAACTGTGTATAGAATACAGTACATGCCGAATTGAGGTTTCATCGAGTTTTCTAATAAAACTTTTGTTTTCGGATTGTTGAATAGCCTGGGCTGACAGAGCTGGGTCTTGATTGGTCAGAATAGACATCTCGTAAGAGTAAGGAAGTAGCTTATTGGTCAACAGAAGTCTCGCCTCCAATCACACCATGGCGGCGGTTACGGTACGAGGTGCACTGGGAACTATTGTGAGAGAAGTACAGTGTAACATTGAATGTTTTACAGCTGATTCAATGAATTTGAAGACAACATGACAAAAGTGGTATTGGTCACCGGTGCAAACAGGTAACGAAAGTTATCATTACTCAGCCGTTTTAACAATATGTGTTTTTTATGTTAACATGTTATGGTAACATTTTTAAACGCTATTTTAAATCATGTGTTACACTCTTGTTGACTGCAGCAACCATGTTTGTATCGTGTTAAATGCTGTTATTGTTTGTTTAGCTTGCATTTTCATTATTTAAAACCCAATATATGTATGTATGTATTTTTAAAGAAATGCCTGTTTTAATGTACCTATTTGTATTAACTTGCACAGGCTGAACTTTTTATTTATTTATTTATTTAAATCAAGTTGATGTTGCTCTGTTTTCCATGATTGTGTTTAGTGGCATTGGTCTGGCCCTATGTGAGCGTCTCCTGTGCCAGGATGCCCAGTTGCACCTCTGTCTGGCCTGCAGGAACATGAGTAGAGCTGAGGCTGCCCGCCAGAGTCTTCTCCTCTCTCAACCTCAAGCTCAGATCTCTCTTCTGCTCTTGGATGTGGGTGACATGCGCTCTGTGCTCAGGGCAGCTGAGGATTTCAAGCAGAAGTAAGTGATGTATTCCACAGATTTAATGAACTTTAAATCATATCTTACCTCCAATACCAATATCAAATACAGCCATTTTACCACTCAGTCTTGCTCATTCTCAATGGAGGAGGCGTGGCCCGGTGGGAAGCGGCGCAATGCATACCCTCTTTTGTCTCTTAGTTAGAAAGTCACTGGTTCAAAGTTTTCATGTTCTCCCATGATTTCATCCAGTAATCCAGTGTCCTCCCACCGTATAAATGGTTATTATTATAATTATTGATAGCATAATTTATAATTCTTTAAACAAAATGAGGCAGACAAGTCACAAATCTAAAACTAATCCTCGTCATTTTTATTTATTAATATATTTTTTACACTTATTATTATTTTTACCAGGTACGACAGATTGGACTATCTATATCTCAATGCTGGAATCATGCCCAATCCCAAAGTGGATCTAAAAGCTTTTTATAAAGGCTTGTTTTCCAGGTATTTTATTTTTCTATTCATGTTGAAGATCACATTTCTGTGTAACAGTCTGATCATATCTTGCCTTGTATCTCTAGAGAAAGTTAATAATAACAATTTTGACAAAAAAAAAATAAACAGATTGTATCTTGTCTAAGAAGCATTTTATTTAAAAAAATAAATAGTTGTGTCTACCAAGTTACAGCGAGTCTATGAAAACACATTTGGAACTACTACATTAGTCAAAGAAAATGACAATTAATTTCCTCTATGTCTGTCTACAACTGACAAGACTTCCACATTGAGCCTTGGCTGTTAAACTGAAGATAGAACTTGTGTTCTGGACCAGGACATCATGACTAATTATGTTTATACATTATTTCCTCATAACGAGGTTGGTTGGTAGGTAGGATGTACAGACAGATGGCCAACACCCGGACACTTTGCTTATTCTTATGTTAAACCTAAACATGGGAATTATATTCCATTGTGGTGGCATACCTAAGCATTTGTGCATCAGACACAACTGGCTCCAATAAAAGCTATTTTTAATTGAAAAAAAACATTTGAGCAATCTACACACCTTTTGGTTGTATTTTTCACACTGTTCGTGATCTCTTTAACCAATTGCTTAATGCATGATATTCATTTTATTGTCTTCTGCAAAATAATTTGCATGCCTTCTTTTAATAGCAAACTACATTAAACACAAGTTACCGTTCAGATGAAAATTAATTGTTCGTATTTGTTCTGCTGATTAGAAATGTAGTGAACATGTTTGCCACCGGGGAGGGTCTTCTGACCCAGGAAGATAAGCTCACTCCCAATGGTCTGCAAGAGATATTTGCCACCAACCTCTTTGGTCATTTCCTTCTGGTAAGTTGATAGTTTAGAGATAATGACTGATTTTTTACCAGAAGAACAGTGAACATATTTTTTCCATAGGAGCATATTTTCTTCTATAAAAAAAATATTACTTTGCTTTTGCAGATTTTTTTTTTATCCTTATTCAGTATGATTGTTATAGAATGCACAGGAGGCTGGACTCAAACATCCGACCACTGCACTGGAGTCTACCATAGTTTGAACTTGTTGATGACTTGTTTCCTTGCAGCTGCCCTGATCAATTATTCATGTGAAAGGCTGAAGTTTGAACTCAAATTGCAGCCTTGGTGAACTGAAACCAAGTTGATTCTTTAAAAGCAGGACATCGACTCATCAGTGTTCGAAGTTCTTCTCTTAGAGAGCCATTCAGCCTCAAGTGGTGTAGACATTAATGTTGCAGTAGATCTGACACTCCATGTCCTCGAAGGTCAGAACAGACATATCATTTTTCTGCTGGGACAGCACTGGGTTTAACAGAGGGATACGGCTCAGGTTTCAGTTTGCCCTCTGCTTCTCACAGACATACAATTAAGTGAATTATCTGGATTATAAGAAAATTAGTCGTAGATCGGGTAACAACCAGTAAAGTTTTCATCCTTTTATATAGTTTTCCAAATTATAGTATCGCGTTTTCCAGAACTCAACTATATACTCTTATAATGTAGTGCAAAACATTAACAACAATAATTCATTAAATTTAATACAATTAGGAAATCAGCATAGAATTTTTTTTTTTTTTTTTTTTTTGGGGGGGGGGGACTAATATTTTCTCAAACGTATTGTGGTCCATGTTTGTTTATTTTACAGTTTAAAATTGGTACAATTACTTTGGAGGATAATTTGACTTTTGTAGATTGTTTATTACTTTTGTAAAAATGTATATAATTTTAAATTGGAGAACTTGTGATAATAGTGATTAATCATAAGGTTAGGGTTCAATAGAGAGCTGCACTCCCTGCACAAGAATTAAATTGATCATTGTTGACAGTGTGTTGGGGAAAATGTAAAAAAAAAAAGTCAAACTTTCTGCAAATAAGAAGCAATTTTTGGAAGCGACATCCAATAAAAGAAAAGCCTAGTTCATTTGTGTCCTCAACTCATCTGGTTGTACCTCAAGCATGTCATTTCTATGTAACCTGAAAGTGGCACAACCCATTAGTTACTGATCCACCAGACATTGGATATAAGCAGCGGGGAAAAATGTTTCCACTGAAGGAAAATACAAAAACCAAAATTCTCTCTTTTATCTGCAACAGACATTAAGGTGTTTAACAATCAATATTCACACATTTTTTTTTATTTATTTCTTGTGATAGGTGAAAGAACTGGAGCCCTTATTATGCAAGACGGAGAACAATTCGTTGGTGATCTGGACATCCTCCAGTAATGCTCAGAGATCTGCGTTTAATCTCAATGACATGCAGCATCAGAGAGGCCATGAGCCCTACAGCTCCTCAAAATATGCCTCTGACCTTCTTAGCTTAGCCCTAAACCGGCACTTTAACAGCCAGGTAACACCCAAGTATTAAGCAATAAGGTTATCATCACGGATATTAATAGTATATAGAGAGTATTCCATTTTTTTACCTCAACCACAACAGCAATAGAAGAAAATGCCAGTATTCTTAGAATCTAGTAAAAACCTTTGTGGTCCATCAGAATCCATCGCACATGTAAACCAGCTGCCAATATCTGCGGAGCTAGAATGCTAATGTGGTATGTATATCTTTCTCAGGGTCTGTTCTCATCAGTGATCTGCCCTGGCCTGGTCATGACTAACCTCACTTATGGCATTTTTCCATCTTTCTTCTGGACTCTCATCCTTCCAATAATGTGGCTTGTAGGTGCTCCGCTTACATTCATTCTTGACAACATAATAGAAAAAAAAACACAAGTTTAACATTGAGTTTCTTTATTGTTTCTTATTATCATTAGATTAGAATATTCACCAACACTTTTACCCTCTCGCCTTACAATGGAGCTGAGGCTTTGGTAAGGACCACTAGCACCACAAGTGCCATCTACGTTTATAATTAAAATGTACAATAAATCTTGACTTAAATTTGTTAATGTTTTTGTAAATCTGTTATCCTGATAAACATTTATCAATTTCCTGCCACAAAAGGACAGATCAATATATGAGGCATTGATTAATTGTCATTTATTTAAACAATTTTTTGTTCAGTATACTATTGTTTATGTTATGTTGAACATAACTACTAAGAGACACCACAAACTGATGAATAAATTCACGAAAGGCTGAAAAAACTTAATTTTTAAGCTTAATTTAGGCAACATCAATCACAAACTACTTTCTGATATCCCATAATAATAGTCATAGTGTATGTCAGCATGGAGGGATAAGATTGTTCATGGGTATCTAGGCCTCTGTATTATCCTGTTCTTTACGTATTGTTTTTATTTTGCAGTTTTGGCTGTTCCAGCAGAAACCTGAGTCTCTGGACCCAATGGCCAAATACCACAGTTTGACCTCTGGGCTCGGGAACAATTACACCAAGCCAAACAAGGTCAGAGCTCTCCACCTGGTTTCTTCACTCATTTGTTTTTTTGTTGTTTATTTTAATCACAAAGTTTTAAGGTTTCATGTACATGGGCTTTCAGCTTTATATGGTTTTCTGTGATTTCTCACAGTATGTTTTAACTGGGATATTAATTGTTTCGTGTGTGGTTTTTCAGATGGATATTGATGAAGCGATGTCAGAAGCCCTCTATGTGAAGCTATTAGAACTTGAGGATACAGTACGGAAGAAACTCAAAGAGGAGGATCAAGATACCAAAGCATAAAATCATGATGTGTGTCTTTAATTTCATAATATCTGTCTTTTCATCATTTCATTTCAATGATTAGTCTGCAGTCACTGAGACTATGCATCTGTTTACAATGTAGTTTAATGTATTACTGGTTCTTCATACACGATGAGGTTGACAGTAAATTTGGTATATGTTACATCTGCTCCATTATATTTCCTCAGAGTGAATTTGTGCTTTTATGATTATAAAACCTCCATCTGTTCCAATTCAAATTGTCCTTGTCCTCTTTAGACAAAAAGACACATTGCCATAAAGTAAAATGAATCTTTATTCAGCATCGAAGAGCTTCTCTTGATGAGGACTGGTAGATGACTTGAAACACTACCCTGCATTAAGAAGAAGTCATGATATAAAAACATTTCTGTGTTTTAGAAAAGATATTGAGATACTACATTGTGTTGCTGACACCTACCTCTTGTCTTGATCAAATGTTCAGCAAATTTTAACGGGAAGGCAATATTTAAACAAGTGAGTTTTCTTTCATCTTCAAAACACTAATCCACAATGTAAGTCGAAGCTAAGTAGCTGTGGGTGAACAGATCCCGACAGTCGGAGGTCTGTCGTGCGTGAGAAGTTTCTTGGGATCCTGATGAACCTGTGAAGATGCGCTGAAGGGGAACTTGAGAGTCGAACTCGCTGCTCGGTTCTTCGGCAGAGCCGCTGAGTTTAGGATTGCAGAAAGCCCAGACCATGCCACAGAAATACACGAAAAATCCCGACATCACTAAAAACATAAGCGCATACGACTCGACCATCGCCTCGGTCACAACATTCGACATCTTCTTGTTTTCTGCAAACACGAACAGAATACTAATCACAGTCCTCTCTCCCTCTCTCTCTCTCTCTCTCGAGTTATCTCGCCATGCGTTCTTAAACCAACACGACCATGTTGAAACTATTGATTAGTTTTTGTATATCATTTATCTCACGAGAACATAGACTGATCTAAGACAGCACTTATATTTATGCACCTACACTCACAGGTCTTTTTTTGGATACACTTTGCCTTCTGGCATAGAATCAACAAGGTACTTTAAACATCACCCAGGGAATTTGGTCCATTTTGACATGATAGCACCATGTAGCTGCTGCAGATTTGTTGGTTACACATGATTGATGCACATTTTAGTTCCATTGTTGGTTAGTTGGATTGAGATCTGGTGAGGCCATTTGAGTTCAGTGAACTTAATGTCATGTTCAAGAAACATGTCTGAGGTGATTTGTGCTTTATGACGTGGTAGCATCAGTAGATGGGCACACTGTGGTTATAGATTTGGTCAGCAACAATACTCAGGAAAGCTGTGGCATTGACAATGCTCAGATGGTACTAAATTTTGTACAAAGTGCACCAAGAAAATATCCCCTGCAAAGTTTTTTCAATCTTCTATTGTCTAATTTGTTTGAGCCTATTTAGTATCAACTAATATGATTTTAAGTTAAATGAAAATTCAAAGATCTAAATTTCGGAGCCCATGTTGAAGATACCTCTGTATGATATCACTTGATGTGCTGACTCTTTTGCCACCCTCTATTCCTTGTGAAGCTCTCTCAAATTCTTTTAATGGATTTGTCCTGACAAGCTGGTGATTCTTCTCTTTGCTGGAGGATCCACCACAACTTCCTTCCAGCACCGTCTTTAGCTTTCAGATACTCCTCACTGAGGAATCTTTGTTGGTCATAAACTCACATTTTCAAAGAAAATCAATTTTGTTTTGATAACTGGCTGGCACAAATCAGCAAAATCTTCATAAATAGAAAATTTAAGCGTTTCACATTGTGTGTATGAAAACGTTGTTGAAACTATTGGCAAATGTATTTGTATAACTTGCTCAAAAGAGTACCATGTTTAATTAATGAATGTTAAAAATAATAAAATACTCAACAGAAAACTTTATTAAAAATTTGGCATCCACCAAATCAAATGAATGTGTTCACACTATGTTTTGGAGTTTAGCAAATGAAAACAACCGTAACAAAATTCTATATAACCGTATAGAATACATAAAATAGATACATATAGACTTTGGTCTCAGTGCAAACACTTTTACAACTAAGCCCTCATCGAGGAGAGAAACAACCAAATTTTCCATTGCTGAACACATGAGCATTTTTAATATGTTTTTTTTTTTTTTTTTTTTTTTACAGAACCATTCACAATCCTGCACTTCAATACATAAAATAATTTACCCGTAAAAATACATTCATTTCTCTAGTTTGTTAGGGCGCAGCTTCTTGTGGGGGAAATTAATAATTATTCAATTATTGCTTAGGTTTAAATTTCAGTATGGTTGTTCAATATGAGTTGAAACTGTTTCTTCACTAGTTTAATCAATTATAAAGCCTATAAAACCAAACAATCGACGAATGTCGATCAGATCTCATTAAATCTATTTTTAAATACATTCAATCTATACATACTATATCTACATATATTCAGACGCGCACATTTAGGCTACTAGACCACTAAGATTTTATTTGTTTTTGGCTGTTCGACTACATATCCCAGACTGCTTTGTGAACGCAGTCCCGGATGTCATTCTGCCGGAAGAGAAGCGAGGGTCTTTTCCAGCCATCTTGTGGCGTCTAGCAGCGAAGTGCTCGCTCAATCCCCGTAGAATCGGAGGAGAATCCTGCTGAAAGGGGGCCATCATGCCCGGACATCTGCAAGAAGGTTTCGGCTGTGTCGTAACCAATCGGTTCGACCAGCTATTTGATGATGAAGAGGATCCGTTTGAGCTTTTGAAGCAAGCAGAACACAAGAAGAAGGACGCGCCTGCTCCTGGTGCCGCCAAGACCGCTGCACAGGCTACAAAGCCACCCAAAAAAGAGTCTCAGAAAGACAGGAAAACCACGCTTCCCGAGAAGAAGGAAGAAACACAAGCTCCCGCACCTCTGAAAAAAGATGGTAAATATCTCGGTCGTCGAACTCGGTAGTTTGGCCCCACTTTTACCAACATGAGTTGTCTGCAAAACGCGCCCGCTAAGCCCATGAGGTCAAGCACAACACATTGTTTAAGATCTGCTGAACTCTTCAAAAACTCTTTCAACTAAACACAATTTAACCTCGCACTGATTCAAAGTGAACAGCTTAATGGTGACCTGTTGCTTGTGGTTACTTTATTATTGACTATAGGCTTCATAAAGTGCAGGCCTGATAGTCACCTGGGTGTTATATATTTTTACGTTAAGTCACGTTTATATTTTTGTTGCATTTAAGTTCTGAAGACTAGCTAAGTACGGTAGGTTGAGAACAAGAGTGAAAACATTCAGAATTCGTAATGGTAGATCACATGGCTTTTAGCAACAGCTCGTGTTCCTGCAGCTTCAGCCTCGTGTTAGAGGCGCTGGAGCCCGTTCTTTCAGATTCCACTCAGTTTTTTCCAAACAGTTTTTCCCTCTAGTTTATGCTCTCCTGCTTTGGAAGGAGCGTTTTTTCGCGTGTCGAAAACCTTGTTTGACGGTTCTCGGAGAGGAAGCAGGGGTCTCACGAACAGGTGCGGGCGGGTCGATTGGCGCGCGATCAGCTGTTGGGCAGCGGGAGAGCGTCTATTTCGGTAGGTTGAGGGAGGGATCAGTCAAACACGAGGCGCTCAGCGTTACCGTCAACATAAACAACGTGGAGTTTCAACAATAAAAAAATAGACGTTCAAAATAATTATTAATTACACCAAGCAACAAAAATTATATAGTTGTTTTATGTAGTTTATTTCATGCTTGTTAATAACAGTAGTATCAATAGAAAGCTTAAATGGGTTAAATTTTCTGGTCTTAGAAAAAGCTATTTTATTTGTATAGAGCGGAGGAGTGACCTCTGCGTCCGCCATATTTGCAGGGTGACTCCACCGTTGTCAAGGTTACTGGTTAAAACTGGCCGAATAACTAGGTTTAAAATTAAACCCAAAATCTGATGAAGCCTAGCTGCAAAATTACTTATGTTGCGTTTCCTCTGACCTGTTTTGTTACCGCACATTCTGTAGCTGTACTTTTTCCATACCCTTTTGGTTGGGGTTCTAAAAGCATGACACATCCTGTTGATCCAGACTGGTCAGTTGTTGCGATCACTGATGATTGGGCAGAAAGAATAGTAACTACATGCATTATTACTAGATGCAGACCAATTAATTTGTCCAGGGTGACGATTGAATCTAAAAAAAATCAGTATTAGCCATGTATGAGTATATAGCCTTACAATGTGTGCCATTATGTCTCATTAAATTAAACAAATGTGCTAATAACGTAATTAAATTGGAAAGCATCCATCTTAAGGAGGTGTTGTATCAAAGGGTCAACTCCTTTATTAAATGGTAGGGGAAACACTGGACTTATGGCTACCAAGATTTTAAAATATTGCCAATGGCCAAAGTATACCCCATATTATTTGACCTCTAATGTACTGCATAATAATACTACTCCGGCGTTTATTCCCCCTTTTTATCGAGGTTTGAGCATTTCTGCTTGCATTCTCTAGATGTCACCAACAAAAACAGAGGGGATGTAAGTCTTACTATGTGCGCTATATTTTTGCTTTATTGCAAATGTGGAAATTGTGACGTGTATTACTTATTTGCAGAAGTTATGGTATATACTTGTCAAATATTTTTATAAATCTTTTGCTAACCATTTGATGCCACCTTTAATAGAATGTTGCTTAAGGTTTTTGATTAGGGCATACAAAATGCTAGCAATTGTTTGTAGCAGCATGTTTCGTCGCAGCTCAATTTTACAAGAAGGCCCTGTCCACACGCACCCCCTTAACTGAAATAACTGGTGTTTTTTTGCGTAGTTACACTGCCTTTTTTTATTGCATTTGAATCCGTGTTCGTTGTGGATGGTGAAACCAGATTTTTTTTTGTTTTCTGTGTGTTTGGTTTGTCATTGTCATCATGCTGTGTTTACAAACAGGAAGTGTAATGACGGCCGAAGCATTTTTATTTTTTTGGTTATCTAGGCTTACATCATGTGCATGTATAATATTTTATCACTGAACACTTGTGTTTGTGCACATGCAGTGATGAATACAGTTTTTTGAGGAAAAAACACTGTGGACATGACTTAACTCTTTCACTTATCTCAAAAGAATTAAGTTGAAGTTAATGTTTTCTTTTGAAAGGTATGAGGAAAATGGGCCGACGACCAGACCAGCAGGGTCAGCAGGGCTCTCAGCAGCATCAGCCTCCACAGCAGGGCTATCAGGGGGAGGGTCGCCCAGCAGCTGATAGGCGGCCTGACAGGAGACCCCCACGTGAACGCCGCTTTGACAAGCCTGCTGAGGACAAACCTGCTGAGGGTGGAGATTTTTCTGTTGAGAAGTGAGTCAGTGGATGGCTTTTTTTTCCCACAATATGGATCCTTGTTAAGATTTGAGTTAAACATATTTCGTTTACCCAGTAAAAGTACTCAGTACAACAGCAGCACTCCACAACTTTTAATACAGGAATTCTGATGTAGTTTGCATCACATCAGAATTTAATCAATGTGTAGACCAACTCAATGGTGTTTATTTATTTTTTAAAATTTTTACAGTATTACTTTTTTGTAATATTCAAAATAGTGTTAACAATTGCAAGAGTAGAGCAGCTTGGTTTTCGAATCTAACTGGTATAACAGAAGGTACCTTTTGAGCCCCATTTTTTACTTTTTATCATTTTATTTGCCCATTTTACCAACTAATGAAATACTCTCAAACTTAAGTATTTATCTAACAACCACCACCTCTTTTCCTCAGGTCTGTTGGTGACAGGCCGTTCCGTGGTCGTGGAGGTGGCCGAGGGGGGCGTGGTGGCAGAGGCAGAGGTGTTGGCAGGACTGATGGCTTTGATTCAAGAGGCAAACGCGAGTTTGACAGACACAGTGGCAGCGACCGATCGTGGGTCATTTGTATCCACATGTTTGCACCAGCGATGGTCACTCAAGTGTTAACATGTCAAAGCTAAGTGTTAATTTTTGTTTCAGCAGCCTGAAAGCAGAGGAGAAACGTGGCGGTGGTGGATCTCATAACTGGGGCACTGTTAAGGACGAGTTGAGGTCAGTGGACCAATAGATGCCTATTGTTGTTTTTGTTTTTTTGTTTTTTGTTTTTTTTTGCTTAGCCAGAGTATTTCATTCAAATTTACTGAAATTATTTCTGCATTTTCAGTGAACTTGACCAATCAAATGTGACCGAAGACACACCTGAAGGAGAAGAGCATCCACCTGCTGACTCAGAGAACAAGTTCGTACACTTCAACAAACACATTAGCCTCTGGAGTGTGCGCTTATCTATAATTTAACACATTTTTGTGCAGGATTTATATATTTTTTTCCCAATTAACCTCATTAAAGCTAAATTTCATGGTGTTTTCACAGGGAGAATGAGGTTGAAGAGCCCAAAGAAGAAGGTCCTAAAGAGATGACTCTTGATGAATGGAAGGCCCAGCAAGATAAAGAGAGAGCCAAAGTGGAATTCAACATTCGTAAGGCCAACGAGGGAGCTGATTGGAATAAAGGATACGTTCTGCACAAATCTAAGGCTGAGGATGTAAGTTGAAGTGCAGGATTGTGAATGGTTCTGTAAAAAAAAAAAAAAAAACATGTTCAAAATGCTCAGCTTTTTATTGAAATTTCCCAAAGCCATGTGTTCAGCAATGAAAAATTTGGTTGTATCTCTCCTTGATAAGGGCTTAGCTCTAAGATAAGTGTTTGCTCTGAGACCAGTCTATTTATAGGTTGAAGCATTATTGAACGGTTCCACTTTCCTTTAGGCCTCTGGTGATGATGCAAGTGAGGAACCCCATTACCGCAAGCCTGCTAATGACATCACTTCCCAGCTAGAGATTAACTTTGGAGACCTGGGTCGCCCTGGTCGTGGACGTGGAGGGCCACGAGGTGGCAGAGGCAGTCGTGGGGGTCCTACTTCTAGGCCACCTCGTGAACGCAGGCCAGACAAGGTACATTTTTTTGAGTGTCTGTGGGTATGCAGATCCTCTCTCTTTTTCTTATAGTCGTAGGCTTTTGGCTTCACTGGGTTCTTTTCCTGTGCCTGATTATAGGCTGGTGGAGTGTCTGCTCCTAATGTGGATGACCCGGAGGCTTTCCCAGCCCTGGCTTAAGCTGGGCTCACCTCGGAGGATCAGACCTCCACGGGGCCTTGTCTATGAGGCTTGCATGCTAATGGATCCTTCAGCAGATGAAATGATGGACGACTCATCCATGCCATTCTCCCCTGAGGACTGAGTTTTACTTGTTTTAGAAAAAATATGGAAAAAAACAAAAAAGAAAAAAAAACAAAACAGAGGACGGACTTCTTGCTATTATGAAGCAAATTATTGGTTGAGGTTTTGTAATTAGATAAGGTAGCAGGGATGTTTTCATACAGTGTTTCTTTCTCTTTTTTTTTTTTCTTTATCTTCAGAAAATTTGTTTGTGGATATTTTTTGTACTGCTGCTTGAAAATATGCATTTCCAAAAACGAGGCGTGAAAGGTGATCTAGTTACCGGTCCCATGGCTTACTTGTTTTTTACATTTGCTTGCCTCAACCAGGCGGCCCTTTTTAGGGTGAGGACTTTGCAAATACCCTTAATGTCTTAGATTTTTAAGGGAATTAAAGAACATTTTGGTTCTTCTATTTTACAAGTATTCCCCTAACACAGGCCTTAAACAATCTGAAATTATTTTGATAAAGTGTATATCTTGTGATTCACACCTTAAATGCCAAGATATAATTAACATGTTTAGTTAAATGACCACTCTAAATTTAAAAAATTGTTAGCTTTTTGATATCATTGCCTAGTAACTCAGGATAGTATGTCACTTATAACCCAAGTCTTTAATTTAAATAGGACAAGCAAGTTTACACACCTCTGAAAACTGTTGGGTTATGGGTAAATATTGTTTTCTTTCTGCCCATTGCTTGTACAAGATTTCTCCAGCATACTTGATCTGAAAGAAACAATCCTGTTCAATGTGGAACAGCTGAGTGCTATGATAATGTGTGAATTCTTACCCTGCTATTAGACCTCTGTCAATAATTAAAAGATGGTCGATTCATGCGGCTTTTTTGTGTCTGTACTTTACTCACAAACGGTTCCAAGAATTTGTGACCAGTGTAAATAGGGTTATTTTGACTAGAGGGTGAATGCGCAGTTACATGAACTGAGGTTGCAATCCGGGTGTTAAAGCTATTGATTTTATCACTAAAAGAAGATGGCATTCAAACTTTGTACATATGAAGGACAGTTGCCATACTGATGAGTAAATGCAATCAAATTTGTGATAAACTTGAAATAACATTTTAATGGTGATTTAATTAAACAAAAACTTTCAATTCTTTTACCATAAACAATATCGCGGATATCAATAGGATTGTAATAAACAGTATGTGAGAAAACAATTTACCGGTAAAATTTATGATGGCACTACCAGAAATTGGTGAGAAAATGTGCTGCCCACAAATAAAGTTTGCGCTTTTGCCTGCTGCACCATGATGAAATATCGATGACTTGCTGAATCCCGTCTCTTACTTGGAACTTCTAATCTAGCGCGGACAGGAGCGCAAATTACTTTTCTGATTTTTTACGGTTGCAATACCAGTTTTGGCCATTCAAAAATATACCTTCAATTAAAAGTGTCTGCACAAAAAAAAAACATTTAAACAGGTAACACAACAACAGTGTTTTCCAGAAAAAATGTTTTTCCACTAATCACCACTTCAAGTCAAACCTGGACGTGAACATTTCTCCAGATTCCAGTGGCCTACAGACCTACAGATTGGTTCTCTGGCCAGAAATCCCTACTCTTCTAGCTGAATCCACCAAACATCATCTTGTGAACTTTCCTGCGAGAATTAACTAAAGGCCTTGCATAGTAGCAAACCAACTTGCTTCTACATGCCACTAAATTGTATGTCAAGGGTCTTACCAAATATGACGCCTTACTTGTGGAAAATTTACAACCTCCCACATTTACAGGCAAAACAAACATAGTGCAAAAACACAGTAGTTCCTCTTCGAAATGCCATTTCTTGCACTTTCTGTTTCACACCATTTAACTTGGTTCAGAGTGCTGTTTTAGGACTAATGAAGCGCCTTTTTGCATCAAGTCTACAATCTAATCACATGTCAATGCCCATCGTTGATCACGTGCCATCCAAAAATTCACTGCAGTCTATTTTTACAACATCCAGTGTCAGCATTCCTCCAGCTGACACCCATGGCTCAAGGAAAGGGCAGTGGATGCTGGGGAAGAATTTGAACTCATCCAAACTCAACTCTTCATCATTTTTGTCTCCCTCGTCTCCTCCTACACTTAAGGTTTCATGAGAGATAATGTAGTCGTCTGTGATGTCTGTGCTGCTGGTGTTATTTGTGTCATCAGAAGAGTCAGACTCAAATGAGAAGCTTTTTATATAGGTGCACGTCTGGGCATGGGGAACTTCCTCCACCTCCACGTTGTCAGGCTCCTGTATCATGTTGGAGTCGCATTTTTCGAGGTAACATTTAATGTCCTGTGTGTGGAATGAAGTGAAGATCTTAGTGTGTATGAATTACATTCAAACAGTTTATATTCTCGGAAAACAAGCAAAACACATTTCCTGCCACATCTTTAGCCTGTCATAAGCCCTATTCGGACGGGACTAGTTTTCCAAACAATGCTTGATTTAGAATTCTTCTCAGACGTATGTCATGTGCTGAAAGTCGTGATTTTTAAAGAGATACAAATGTCTGAGTTTGGCTTGCAATCTCTTGATTGGTGGTCAAGGTCACATGATCTGATTGCATGGACTGCGTTCGCTCACACACAGGCATTACATATATTTTAGTTTTATATATAACATATATTATTAGTAGCAAGTCTCAACAATTTTTGCAATTTTACTGTTTTGTTTTTTTTTTAACCGTCAAAAGATTTCCATCCTTTCCCATTGTTAAAGGTTTAAAAATTGAGGCGTGCCAGAGATTTTACTACAAGAAATGTGTTTTACATAAAAACATTTTCTGCAATCTCAGATATCCACAGAGTTTGCTGAAAAACAGTACGTCTTTTGCTCTGGAACTTATACAGACGTTGTGAGAGGCAAAAAAAAAAAAAAAAAAAAACAGAAATTGCAGATTTTGATGGGAATGAAAAACAAAGTACGTCTGAGAAACAGAAATTCCTCTAACGACTCCCTGTGAATGTAATCCCATCCGAATGCGGCTATAGAGTACTTTTTAAACAGTACAAAGAAACATGCTATGCTAATTGTAGTGTATTTTTCCAACATATTTGTACTTTACCTACAGGGTCACATCACCCTAGTGCACTTTGTTCAGATATTAATATGTGTACATTGATCTCTGTCTGCAGAAACTGTAACCTACACCATTTACCAAAAGAGACGTCTTAGCTCGCCGCCCAGAGACTTGCGGAGCTCTTTCTAGTGGGCGTACCACTGTTTAGTTGCATATCAATAAGTGACGCATGTTATCAACACAAATAAGGAAGGTAATGTACATTCATATATAAGCACTGCAATAGAATTACGTGCATTATCAGTCATGAACGAGGACCTGAACGTGTGAGCAGCTGTTCGTGCTCCCACTGTTTAACAGGCACAAAGTCCAAAAGCAACTGAACATTAACAAAGTTGTGAAGACTCAAATTTCTCCACTGCTCTATGAAGCACAGTTAGTGCATGACAGGTGAGAGAAAATGAGCAGCTGTTAGCCACTCCCTGGGACCTCATTAATTCATGGCAGACCACACCCCTTTCCTAGAGCTTTTCAAAAGTGAGGTGTGAAAGAACCCTCTTGAATCTCATTGGTGTTGTGACACTTTTTGTCATCCTTATAATATTATTAATAGATTGTTCAGCGCAGAAAACAAATGTAAAGTATGGTACATTTACCTCGTAATCAGCATATGATTTTGCACATTTACTGTTGGCTGGATCTGGAATAACCCTGGGCAGCAGGCACTGGAAACAGTCTAAGAATCTGTGAAGCAGAAAAGGAATGAAAGAATTGTAAACAAAGAGTTGTTTCCATCTTCTATTTAAAGTGCCTTGCTGTGTATTACCTTCTCTGGACATAGGAGAACTGACAGATGCACAGGAGTAAAAGAAAGGCTATGAGTACTCCTCCTCCAGACAGGATCACCACAGGCAAAAGACCCTTGGCTGAATGACATTTTATTAAACCAAAACATTCTAGAAATGGAATTTCTCAGTATCAAAGTACACACACTCATACCATCTGCTTTTATGAAGATTAAGAGATCCTTTCCTTTTGGTCCCTCTCCTGCATGCGTCCAGGCTGTGACCCACAAACTGTACCAATGTTCTGGTGACAGACCACTGATGTTGTACTCTGTATGTGGGTAATCCACACCTAGAAATTCCAGAAGCACACGAGAAAGCTCCTCTTAACTCACTCCCATTCAAAACCAAGCAGTAGGCAACTAGGTACTTCCTTTGAGGTACATGTAATGCTGTGTCTACTATGAAGCATAATCCTCACTTAATCAGCCATCTTACTCCTTCCATTTAGAGTATTTTCTATTTTACTGAATTTCAGCATTAACACGGTTTTAGTATTTGCTTTGTCACTTAAAGGCATTCCCGTAGAGCCACAGCCCTGTGTGTCTTAGTTCCAACCCCTTCTCAGTTCATGCGCCGCTCTAGCCTCGCAAAAACAAAGTGGAGCTTAACTGCTGAAATCAGGTTTGTCTCATGATGCCTCCAGGACCCACTTTGGACATTCCTTCTATAGCCAATCCTTGGGATCTAATTGGTTCTCACACCAGTCAATCATGAATCATCATGGAGCCACATCCCACGCAATCAGATTGTTGCACATGCAGTTTGGCAAAGAAAGTGGTGTTCCCCAGCCCTTCGGACGTGGTAGCGAGGTCATAAAAACATTGTCCAGCATCAAAATGTTTGCTTGTTGTATTTATGGTAGCACTAATCTATATTATACAGATGGGCTAAAGTTTTATAGGATTCCGACATGATCACCACCGTTTTAGTAGAACTGGAGGCTTCTGTGGATGCCACTTTATATCAGGAAAATTGATCTTCTTTGCAATATTTGTGGTGCCAAGATGCAAGATGACTTGTTTCCTTTCTCTGAAGAAACAAACTTGGTAAATTAAATACTTATTATAGTATTTTAGGGACAGTATTAAGTTGAAAATTGTGTTGAGTGCAAGTGCGTTTAGGAAATAGTGATATAGAGTGGGACGACTGGAAAAAATGCAAATATATGAATGAGGCTATGAATAACAATCAAATGTTAAACTGCAACAGCTGTAAAATGAATAGATATTGCTGCATTTTATTATGGATACAGTCAAAATCATTACTGTATCTGGTCACTTCTTGATCTGTGGCGATGGAAATTGCGCATACGACGGATGGCATGGTGGCGCAGTGGGTAGCAAATTACTCTTAGATGTGAATGTGTGAGTGCATGCAGCCCTGTGATGGAATGGCGACCTGTCTCCACCTCTTGCCCAATGTGTGCTGTAGATAGGCACCGGCAGACCCCCGTGAACCCAAAAGGAAATAAGCGGGTTGGAAAATGAATGAATGTTACTATGACACAAATTAAAGTACTGCCTACTGGTTCCTCTGTAAAGGTAACTGGTGTCTTACTGTGACTATGAATGGTTCCCTTCTGATTGTCCCTCCAGTAGACTGTGTATTTTGTCAAACAGCCTTTTCTCTTCTCTTGCGGGATTTCAGACCATTTTACCAAACCATCCTTCATGGAGTGAGGAACCGGGCCCTGTTCTGGAGCTATTAATTTAAAGAAATTGGTTAACAGAACATTTATGTAATATATGTCAAAAAAGAATCAACAATTCAAAGATAATCAATTTGGAACTCTTTTTTTTGTCAAGTTTCTGTTTTAAAGGATTCAGTGATCTATGCTAAGCTCTGAGGGAAGTGCTAGATCTGAAAAATAACGTAATTTTATCATTAAAGAACTGAAGGAAAAAAAACTATTATCTCTGAGGAATATGGAAATGAGCTAAAAGGGTGGTGTGTTCCTTTTTAGATCAGTACATGCAGTTTTTTAGATTATTTTTTCAGCCTTTTTGCCTTCATTTTGAATATAGGAAAGTAATATCAAGTACACCGTCCACTACACCACAGCAGATTTTTAAAATCGAAATTTAAAACACAAGCCCAATTTACACCCTATGCTGTAGGCCATTACACACTTCCCCAAAATTGTTACTTCACACACCAAGTGTAAGCTCTGTGATTGCTCAAAGAGCATTCCTGGAGTGATGTCATACAAATTCGAGCATCTCCACCATGATCAAAACAAACAGATGAATTTAGCCATAAAATGTGCAGAAATATAATTATCCTAATGATTGTATTTTCAGCGGAGCACAAAGACTGACAGAATATAAACATAAGCGAAGAAGTCACATGATTACGGTAAATAATGTGCAAATAAAACATGAAGTGTTTTCAATGAAAGATGCTAAAACGTATTTGTCATCCAATGGCATTACTACTATAGAGTAGATTGAAGCCATTGGATGCATGATGTATTAATAGCTCAGTGGTTTGGGATTTGAATATGGCTTTGAATCCAAGAGTTGTTCAGGAATTTGTGTTGATTTATCAAACTGGAATGTTGTTCTTAAAAACAAAACAAACAAAAAAATCTCTTAGTTAGTCTCGAACTTTAAAAACTCTAGTTATTTCTCAAGAAAGGTGTACACTATGGACAGGTCACCAGTCCATGTGATGAATATGTTTATTAAAATTAGCAAAGTAAAGTACATTAGTGGATTTGTTTATGAATAAATAACCATTTTCTTTTCCTAAATAATAAATATAGACAAAATAAATTTAGGACTCTTGCCTGACTCCCTTGTGGATAGCTCTTTATTGAATTCCATCACAGAATCATCAGAGTTAATAGCAGTAACTGCCACCTGATAGCATTCATAAGGCCGGAGACCTGAGAGAGAAACGTTAATTACAATGTGGAATGAATCCTGCTTTTAATACAAACAATTATATTTGACTTGCCTGTGATGTTGGCCGCAACATCAAACACTTTAATCCACTGAATTGTTCCTTTGTCTCCCACTGGATGCCAATGAACCACATACTCAGTACTGTTCGATCCAATAGCAAGCTTTGGCCAAAAGAGGGCGATGCTGTGATGGTTCAATATGTTGTACGACTGGAGGCTTGAAACTGAATCTGAGAACAGAAATTCAGGAGTCATGTTGACTAACCACATACCTAGACAAACATATATAAAAAGTACTGGCTTACTTGGAGGAAGCAGCCTCATAAATCTTTGAGGAGATTGACCCATTGAGTTCTCAGCAGACACAGACACAGAGCATTGCGAACAGCATACTGTTTGATTGGTTTTGGGTGGAATCACTTCTCGCAGTTTCGTGACGGTCGAATTTTCCTGAATGGTGATGTTATACCTCTTAATTTTCCCCTTGGAATCTGAAGCACTTAGTTCCTATCACCCAAAGAAGATGAGGCATGGTTTAATGATGCATTTCAGTAATTTTGCTTGAAAATCTTGTAATGAACTCAAATCCACCATTTCCACTAAAGCACTACTCATTTTTTAGTAAACTGAAACTGACTATTAGCAAGCTTTTGGTTTCAGAACAGCAGTTAGTTTGGGAAGATGCAATTCACACCAAGCAAGTCATTGCTCAGTGGTGGTTTGACCTTTAAGGTCCTGTGTGAAAAGTAAAGTACAGTGGGAGGGAGCTGTATGACGAGCTTTCCCTGTACTCTACCATTTAATACTTGATACATACACATACAGGTGTCAGGTAACTTGCCTTCCAAATGATGTAGAAGCAGTTTCCAGGTTTTGAAGGTTGAGGATCATTGAGGTACCAGACGTTAAGCACCTTATCAGGAGCTAAAGGAAGATTAATAGTAGTAGCCATGAGTTATGATCAACAATGCTTTATTCTGCATACACAATATTATTCATATATATTACGTATACTCAAAAACATAGTGAAAATTCAACTTATATACCCCAATGTTAACAATTTTACATGATGTTTAATCAAACTATTTAGCATTTTAAAAATCTTTTTCTCAGCTGTTCTTTGGCAATGGCAACAATTAGCATAAATCATTGAACCTGGTTATACAGAATTTTTAAATATTTTTTTTTATTTTAAAATGTCAGTTTCAACATTTTCCCCATTTAAATCTAGATGCTTCCATAGTTACATCATATACTAAAATCAATGGAAATAAGGTGGCGTTTAATTGAAAATATGAAAAAGTGTCTTAAAAAGGAATACAATGAACACGTATTTTGTAAAATTAGATCATTTCCTGCGGCACACCATACAATATCCCACGGTTGAAAAACACTGGTCTAGACTTCTATTGGTCAAAACTTAATTTCTCATTTTTGACATAATTATCAAGGAACTTGACTGGGGAAAGTGGAATGATATCATGAAGCAAATAAAATATGCTGAGTTCTGCAAACAGTTTACTCGTGGAGCATTCCATAAAACCATGGAGGTATTTGTGAAAGATGTTTCAGAGAATATTTAGTTTGGTTTAGTAAAGAGGTTTCAGAGTGGAGGTTTTGAGAAGAACGTGTGGGGCAGAGGAGAGCAGATTCGACAGTCCTTTCCAAGGCACATAACTCATACTCAACCTTTGAGGCAGCTGGTTTGGAAGATACCTGACTGAGGACTAATTTCAGGTTCTGCATGATCTAAATGTACCAAATGCTGCCATGTTACACCAGAAAGGGTCCTGAGTTACTATGCTGGAATAATAATAAAATTTTCCAGCCACATCACCTAGAAATGTAAAACATTTCATTTAAAACTGATCATGAATCACATGATGTGATCATAGAAGTCAAGTTTAAAGGGGTCATGACATGTTAAGCCTTTTATAGTGACCTACAGGAGTAGATTAAAAAAGTCCCCAGTAGTGGATTTTTCAAGGGTGCCTTTCATTTGATCATTTTTAATCAAAACTTAGTAGTTGAAACGGATCGTCGTTCAAACACATTTTTTACTGTTCCGTGATGACACCCATTCAAACATTACAGAAAAATCTCTGGAAAAACAAAAATCTGTGTATTTGTGTACAATGTAATGTACAAATGCCTGTGACAAAGTAGTTAGCACCTTAAGAAAATGTTACATTGTCTCATTACAATTGACTTTAGTTGTCATTAAAATCCTTACACGATTATATTGCACCATTGTACTGAAATGGTGTTGGTCGTTTCATATTTCATATTATAATACAACAAAAGTGCTTTTCCACTTTCAAGCATTTCAGTCTGGTGTTAGGGACTACTAAAACTACAAAATGAACCCATAATAAAGGCATTTTAATTAGTAAATATTCTTATCTTTTTTAATTGAAATAATAATGGTCTGATCAAATTCAAAGATCTGTACCAAGCTATGCAAAAAGTGCTTTCCGCAGTCCAAAATCCCATCACACAGAGCGTCAATGTCCATAACGATGAGAGGCATTGTGAAAGATTCACACAGGAATATCTCATACGAGAATTTAGTTCATTTATCAAAAAGCAACGTAAAAGGCAATTTGATGAGTAATAACTCAAGTTCGCTTCAGCTTTCTTCTACGTTATTTTACATTTCTGCTGAAGAAGTTAACCTATACAACACAGGTAGAGTCAGCTAATCTAACACAATCAATCTTCCGCTGGACTCTTTCCAGAACGCGTGTAACTGATAGCAACATTCGTTTGATGCACCTCAGTTTCTTCTGAGTAATACCCGTTTGTCAGCTATAACTATGGTGTAGATGAGTAATGTTTCATACCTTCTTCTTCAGTTTTTTCATTCATTTCTTGACTCCAGTCACTCCACAGACCTACTGTTTCATTTATTTTCCTCCTTATCTGGAACCTGTATGTTGTGTGTGGCTGAAGGGAGGATATATTTAAACCACTCTTCCCATTGGTCTGTGGGAACAAAATACAGAAAAAAAATTATATATTCTAGTTAAACTGTTCAAGGATTCAAATTTCTTTTTGAGAGCAACACCTGGAATATTTTCAAAGCAAAGATGCACTGCACACACATTATAATCTAAATGTTACAGATTTCCATCTATATCTTTCAACATGTAATGATCAGAATATGTATTGTGACCCAAACCAAGAATGGCTCTTTTTTTAGAGTGCCTAAAAATTTAAAATCTTGTTTGCAAACATGGATTCTATAAAAATGTATCCTACTAACTCCAGCTGAAGAGTCTAGTAGCTTGCATTTTATAATTACGTCAACACATAGATTGTAGAAAGAGCAATAATAAAGGGAGGAAAAAACCCTTTCTTGACATTTCTAATTCCAGTTATGAGTCATCGCCAGGAAAGGCTTGTGGTTTCACAACCAAAGAAATCTTTGAGGGTTTTGTGGGTTTGCAAGTTCTTGTGGATAAAAATGTGGATTTAAAAATAGAATTTTTAAAGTTTATTAATAGCTAACTAAGAAGCTCCTTGTATATGAATGCTTGTCTATGAACGGCCCTTGGTTTTGATTTTTTACCCACATTTTACATTTACCTTCCATTCCTCTTTGGGGGCTTTGTAACGGCCCTCATGCAAGTACACGCTGTGTTTGTCTACATGTAGGTTGCACCATCGGGATGAGCATACCATACGACTGATTGTTGGTACTGAGGGTTTAACTGAACACAAACAGAGCAACAACACATTATTTGAGTTGAATATTCGGAAATGTAAAACTTTCTAACAATATCATCAATTCAAACACAGTTCTTAACTATAATTGCTTGTTCTTTCAAACTTTCAGTTCTGTAAAAGTGACCCAATTTCATCTCTTGTGAATCCCCTAAACCACAACACAATTACATGACGAATAGCTACAAAAGCTGTCCATGACTTCATTCTATTTCCCTTCACAAATATAAAACATTGTTCAAGTGTTTTGCATTCTCAGAAGATGCTGAGCAGAAAGATGTTAAATTGAAAACATTTACATTAATATACTATACATTTAAACAGTGTGTCTATTGAAAAAGTAATTAATTTGAATATTGCTGAAACGTAGGGTTTTTATTGTGGTTTTTCCATAGTTTTAATTTGGTTTTGCATTGAAAAGCAAGTTAGCAATCCATGGACATGGTCTGCATGATCAGCTCAATTTTGGGTTTAAAATTAAAATGATTTTTTAATAGTTAATTTACCAATATCATTGAGGTTAAACAAATGAGGACCGGATGATTGTGAGCCCAGGCTATTGGACACATTGAGAAACACAACAAGCTCTGATGTTAATGAGCTTTTGATTGGGAATGTGATTGAGCAAAATGCTGTAGAGTTCATAAAACTCTCAAAGCCATAGTGTAGATCATCTTTGACCCTGAAAAACAAAAGGGAAATGTGTTTTTGTTAATACTTCTCTTTCTGCCTCGGTTGCCATGTGACAAATTCAAAGATCCTCTTCTGAAGCTGCTTTGGCTATTTTAACTAACCGTAAATGGCATGTGGTTAAGATCTTGGTATTCCTTCCTGCTCCCCAAGTGCAGCTGACATTGCCAAATTGTGTTTTCCGATCACAGGACAGATTTTGTGTCACTTGTGGAGGGTCTGAAACAGAGGCGCATGATGTCATAGTTCAACTTCAACACTTCTTTATTATCATTATAAAATTTTCCCCTACATGTGCCTTAAATCGACAACCATTTAGAATTGATCCAAAAAAGTTTTAAACTCGATAGAATAACTGAAATGGTATCTGTTTCCGGCAATGTGTGAAATTGTAATAAATGCATAACTGCAGGCTTGAAAAGTATATAACAGAGATATTTTTTTTCAGGTGCCACTGTTGTCTGTACTGGGGTATTAGTACATGGGTGCCACGTGCATCGATAATTATCACAAGACAGTGTAGTTGTGGTACAATATTCTGTTACCATACTTCAATTAACCTTTTTTTTTTCATTTTTTTTAGATGTATGTGCAAAATCAAAGATCTAAAATAGTAAGTATTTTTATATATTTTTATTGTGGGTTTTTTTGTTGTATTTAATGAGTTTTAATTACTAAATCATCATGTGCTGTTTAACACTTTAGCTATTTGGTAGTGGTCATTCTGTATAAAGCAGTTCCGTTTTGTGTTTAATGATTATAAAATTAAGCACCAGGATGGGAATTGCACCAGGCTTGACTGGCGACCTGTTCAGAGTGTGCCCCCATCTCTTTCCTAAAGTGCGAAGGAGTGCACCAGCAGCGGGCATAGAAGATGAATGAATGAATGATACTGGTCATTCTGTATAATGCCTAAGAATTGTATTGGATACCTAGGCAAAGAACTCCGAAAAAACCTTACATTTCAGTTTACAAAAAAACTGAAATTATATAACATGCAAGGTTTTCACACTTCCGTTGATACATGAACTTAAAGGTTGACAGAAGGCAACCTACTGCAATAAAGTTTTAACTCACATTTGAAAAAAACAACAACTTTTGAACAAAAAAATGTGTCAACCAACTTGTTAATTTAGCTTTGAACATTTTGCAGGTCCATGTCAGTTGCAAGTTAGCCCTCAAAACTCTATTGCAGTATGCTGCCTGTTGAACTGAGTTGAGTGTAATGACTGTGCAATTGTACAAAGAATTTAAAAACGTAAATAAAGGCTTACACCCTGGATTAATGTCAATTCCACATGGTTCAGGGTCTTCCGTGCACCTGCATGTAAAGATGCTCGGCTCTGTTAGATTTTCCACAAACACAAACACCTCGTTTGAATTGGGTAATTCCTTGTAGCTTATTTCTGCATTATTCCAAAACACTTGTCTGGTGCAGTCCTTGTTGAAGTTGCACGAGACTGTGAAATTGGAACCGACGAGAACTTCTTTGCCTTTGCTCGACTTCACTGTGCATACAGTACCTTTGAGATGTGGAAAGAGAGACGATCACAAGATTAACATTAAAGAAATCCCCCAAATACACTCTTTACTAAAAGAAAAATTCAATGTTTTCACAACTTGATGGAGATTATTTAGAATAAAGAAAGGAAACAAGAATTCTGAATTTCAAATACATTTTTAATTGTAACATTACTAATGAGCACCAGTTGCATGATAGTGACTTTTAGCAAAACAAAAGGAAAACATCTTTTTGACTGAACTTACATTCCTGAATGGTCAGCACATTATACTCACAAGTTCTCAAAATATCTCAACTAGAAAGACTACAATTTCTACATTTAAATTCATTAGTTTGGCAGAAACTCTAATACAAACAGTGTAATTTCAAGGAATGAACATAGAGCTTTACTTAAAAGTCCTTTAAACTTTGCTCATTTATAGATATACAAAATGCAATCCGAGTAGAATTCATGTAACTCTAGACACATTCTAAAGTAGAAATTGTGGGAAAATAGACTAAATGTACCGTACCTCCGTGAGCACCTGTATCTACTAAAAAGCCCAACACGAAGAGGAGTGACCACGTCCATTCAGAAGACATCGAACTCAATGCTGAAGATCACATTAAAACTCTCAAGAGCAAACGTTGCCGTGAACAAATATCACGAGCTTTGGTTTAGGTTAAATAGCGTTACATTTACTCCCGACCAAGGAAAAAATGAAAGTAGTCTGGTCATGTTTACAAAGTGTCGGTTTTAATAAGAAGGCAGAGCTGCGAAACTATCAAGTTGATCGCATCTCCATCCTCTCGCTCTCCTGAACTGAGAGCGCGTGTGACGTCACGAAAGTGACTGAGACGTGTGGCTGAACTGTTCAGCACGAGTTTCATGTTGAGATTAATTGAAGCACTTTTTTATGATCAAAAAATGTTTTTAAAAACGCGTTATTTTAATTATTTAACTACATCGACAACACGTTCAAAAAAACTCAAATGTTTATATTTGCTTGTAGTTGCAGATTTAAAACATCAGTAGTGATAAATGCGGAAGTAGCAGAGTGGCGCAGCGGAAGCGTGCTGGGCCCATAACCCAGAGGTCGATGGATCGAAACCATCCTCTGCTAATGTTTTTTTTACCTTCATTGTAAGGAGAATTTAATAAAAAGTTTAGATCTTTACAAAGCCTTTATCTTTGTTGTAAAAGTTTGGGGTTAGGATGTGCCAGAATTGTGAGGTTACTTTAAAAATGCTTCCGGTTTACTATTATCATAAGTAAGTTATAATAAGATGTATTATTAGAATAGTTGCATACATAGGTGCATTTTTTTTGGGGGGGCAGGGGTTGGTTACAACAAATACATATATAAATAGCAACAAATATGTACTATTGCAAACACATATTAAATTTAACTCGCAAAGAACTTCATAATGTATGTTTTTTTCTTTTTCATAAATAATTTCATGGAAATAACCAATCATTTTTGCTTTTCTAAAAGAGTGTTTTAATTCCACTTTTCTGTTTGAAGTTATCAATCAGCACAAAATGTGTCACTCAGTGTCACAATCGTAAAGTGTTTGCTTATGTGGAACAGAATGAAATAATGATGTCTGCTCAGATGTGAAATGTAATTTTCTCAGTAATTTAAAAAAACACACACAGGTCTCTGTAGGGCTTCATTTCAATATGGTTTCATGTCTACACAAAAAGAGATATTTAAAGAAGTAGTATGTTGGATTAAAATCAACAGTGCATTATTATTTTCATTTATTTTGAAATCTGATGGTAATATAAACAGAAAAAAAATTTCTTTTTATTACAGATTGCAGTCTGCCAAAACATCTATAGTGATTAGAAGTGTGCAGTTGTTTAGACTGTTCACAAAGTTATATGGTCACCTTACATTCCATCCTGCTTTTAATGTCATTCCATTTGATTCTCCATCATTCATCTGGAATCAAAAATTACAACAAAAGACTTTATGATAAATATGGACCAAAATTATAGAAACAGGTTTCCACGTCAATCTGTTGTTCAGATTAACCAATAAAAAAGTTCTGGGGAACCATTTCTGCTCCATCAATTTCCTCCAAATTTCCTTCTGAATCAGAGGTTGTCTGAGATGAAGCCAGAAGTTCTGCAATATTCCCTAGAGATGCAGGAGCTCCATTCATAACCAGGAAGCTGTTTAGATGTCCAGGTACAACAGGAAAGCTTAAATTCCAACTGAAATCCTGAGGTGATGGGGACATTAAAAGAAACTGATCCTCTTCTTTTACTGTTTCCTCTGAAGTCTCCGAAACCTCCTCATTTTTATTTGAAAGGGGCAATAGCTGAGGTTTATAAGGGGAGTCTGTGACTAACAAATCAGTTATGGGTGGCTCTGTCACATGAAGTATTGCTGGATAAGAGTCTTCCCTCTCCCATGGCACACTCACTTCCTCTATTGGAGACAACGGAGGATCGCTGTCTCCAGGAAGAGGTTCCCAGGTGCCATAGCTGTCATCCTAAGGGTAAAAAGGTAGAAGTAAAACACCTGTAAAATCTACTGCAGAAAGGGGTTTGCTCTAGTTTGCTTTTTCACACTATACAGAAGATTCTTCACGAAAAGTCTCAAAATAATTTCACAAATTAGTAATATATATAACAGCAATATATAGTAAAATCACGGCTATCTAGTGATGAAATGAAGGCATAACCCTTGTAAGTTTAAGACCTGTGAGATGGCTTGTGTTTTTCAAAACTCTGGCACAAAACATAGCACAATGGAACAAAAAGTGCATGCAACAGTGTATATGGTTTAAGAGAGAATTTTCACATTGTTTTGACTTTAGTCTCAACACTTTATTTTTTTAAATATAAAAACAGTTTTTTTTGGTAGTAAAAAATGTCTAAATGTATTACTCAGAATTGTACTTTTTGTAAAATTCCGAGTAATAATTCCACAACAATGTCAAGATTGTTGTGGAATTATTGTGAATTGTATTGAAAAAACATTGTAAAAACTTCATGTATATAAAAAAAATATATATATCAAGCATTGCAAAAAAAAACTGTTTTAAATGTAATTTATTAAAACAAATTGAAAAATAGTAAAATCGCTAAAACAGGCCCCAGACTTCTAAGGATTCTAAAGCTACTGCTGAACTAGCTGTGCACATAAATGACGACTGGTATTTCAGATCGTTTTTCATTAGTAACTGAAGTTCGCAATCTTACATAAAGCAATGACCTTTATTTTGCTTTACTATATAACCCTCTGAGCCTGAAACATGTGCATGTTCTCTAAGTCTTCTCTGTCTGGGAAATTTTCTGCATTATTTTGAACCTTTGATGACACTGTAGATTCCATTATGAATATTGGAAAATACATACTTAAACAAGATGTTGTTTTCCATAAATATAAGAAATAAAACATTACCTTGAGCAGCCTAACAGCATTACTGTTGTCAAATTGGGGCAAATTTTCAAAAATCCAGGAGATTCCCATGAACATGCAAATATTCATCATTCTGTGAAGTAAAAAGAGACATTTAAATTATAGGTGGTTAAATACACAGTATTTATAATCTTTTGATAATATAGGAGAATTTTCCCTCAACCCCCCCCCAGTTTTACTTATTCATTCCACTCACTTTCTGACTAAACATTATGAAAGTGTGCAGACATGTGCAGCATTCTGAAACTCTTGCTTGGGTGAAAGAGCAGACAGAGAGTAAAAAAAACCCTTGTTTAGTTTATCACCTTTGCTGCACACACTTCAGGTACATCAGGTTGGCCAAGATCACTAGAAAAATCCCAGCTGTCAGGCAAACTGAGAGTAGCATTCCACCTGGAAAGAAGAACAAAGACTACTGTAGAATATTATATCAATAATTTATTAATTGTTTTAACTTTAAAAATGCAGTTTTATTACTCGAAACCGTTAACACTACACAAGGGATAATATTGTAGTCAACAACTGTCTTTCTGCTGTTAAACTTGAATTTTGTCTCACGTTAATATGTTTTAATGCGGAAAAAAACAGCTTTTTATCTCTGGTAGATTGTAGTGGAGGTATGTTGTTTACTGAGGAAAACACACTAATATTAGAGTTGATGGACACTTTGAAGGTTGAACTTTATGCTAGTCCTCAACATATTCAAGTTTAGCCATATTTTGATGCATAGATTTTAAACGACATCCCATTCTTAATCCAAAAGTTTATTATGATGTCGACCCACCCAGGAATATGACATTTCTGGTAATCTTCTTAGTGCACATTTGTGAGGTCAGTCACTGATGTTGGAAGAGAAGTTCTGGTTCACATTCTTCACTCAAACCCATCCATGTCTGCCATGACATTGATTTTTACACTCGGGCATGTTGCAACAGGAAGGTACCTGCTCCAAACAATTCCCACAAAGATTGGAGCAGGGAACTCTCCAGAATCTAATGTTTTATAGATTAGATTAGAACAGGAAGTTAGAGATCCAACCCAATTTTGAAGCTTTTCACAAGAATTATTCTCCTGCCAACCACTGAACCAAGTCAGATTCATTAAAATTGCCAGATGGACAAGACGGGTTCCAATGATGGTGTGCTTCACGTCACTGTATCACTTTTCATTATACTTGGTGATGTGTGGCTTGGATGCAGCTGCTCAGACATGGAAATCTATTCCATTAAACTGTTTTGAGCTAGTATTAAAGTCATTTGAAGGTCTGTAGTGACCTTGGTGTACAAAGTTCTTCAGAATCCACTATTGCTTTGTTATAATGCATGGCCCACAGTTCTCAGTTGCTGTCATTCCCAGTCACCTCCACTTTGTTATAAAACTACTGGCTATTGAATTTGGAATGTTTAGAAGTGAGTAGATTTCACAACAAAACTTGTTGGATGGATGGGAAACCCACAGTGCTACCAACTGCACCACCGTGCTGCCCCTGCTTAGTCATGATTAAATTAAATGCATGTGTTGTTTGGGTGTGGGATTGGATACATTTGGAAAAATAGTGATTTTGTTTTCAAATATGGCAACCAATCAATCATTAAAGCCATCCAGGATGATGAATATAAGATGAAGTTATATACCATTGTCCTTAAATTTTAAACAGTAATGCACCTGTTGTACTGTGTTCTACAGAAGGAACCGCCTTTGTGCTGGGACAACAGCAGGTACCAGGTTTTCCTTTGGGACCTTCACCCATCGAATTCCAGGCAGAGACCAGAACATCGAAACATTCCCGGGGACCCTGCAGCTCCCAAATCAGAGCTCTTGAAGTTGTGTGAGGAACAGTTTCTGAAAGCAGAACGAACTTAATATGTGTGGAGCATGGGTTCAAACTCTAATGGTCATTGAAAAAACACATTTTTAAACAAACCAACAAAATAAAAATTAATATTGAATTGGCAAAGATACAAACATAAATGCTTTCATAATCAATGTCTGGATAGAGTGGCTTATGCTTGAAACAGAAACATTTACACGTAGCCACATGCTTTCCGTTGTTGACTCTGTTTCCTGTCACCCCTAAAGCCACATGTTAAGAAAAGCTGCTAGGTCTCACTTGCACCAACCGGAGATTCAGCTCTCAGAGCAGCAATCTAGAGAAGTAAAAGCAAGTGTGTGACTCCAAAAATGTGCAGAAAGGACTCAAGCACCCACTCAGATGTAAACCACAATTTACTGTATAAATTATTAGGTTGTGCCACATGTTCAGAGCTATATTTAGAAACTCAAAGCCTAATCAACACGATTCAAGTTTTCAACTTCAATTTAGTCTGCAATCTTGGGCCTGTCCCTTTGAGTGTGACATCTGTTTTCCATCTCTCTCATTGAGAATTTAAAAAAAATATATATAAAACTTGGAGGACAGGTTTTTGAAAGACAAACTAACTTGTCTGTTGACATGAAAAAAGGCGAAATGAAGAAAACAAGGCTGTTTCATGACAGAAGATGTGTCTTAATCTGTTTAAAATCATCTGAATTGTTTTTTTTACTTAGAGTTGAGGTGTACACGTAATACAAAGTGAGAAAACCAGGAGAACTGGCAGAATATCGAAAGCACCTATTGCATGTTAAAGGTGGGTTGTGTAATCTTTTGGAGTCGATGTCAACGTTTTTTTATCAGACAACAAACGTGCCACACAACCTCACTCACTGGTGGCAATCCCTGATTACTTCTCCCGAAAATGTGTTATATAAACATCACTTTTAAACTATATGGCTAAAGTTTGCAGGCAAACTTTGATGTTGACTTGTACTAGTGCTGTTTAAAACATTTAATTTTTGCCAGTGAAACATAAACTAATCACCATGTCTTTATAATTTTCATAAACTGAGAAACAGATTTATAAATTTGGTTCCAGAGCCTAAGGTTCAAATACCTTTACACATTGAGTGTTATACTCTTGCACTGATAACTTCCACAAATGTAGTGAGTTTGAAGTTTCTATGAGATTCTCAGTTTGTGTTAGTTTTCTAAAATTTAACCCCATGTTACTGTAAGTCAATTAAAAGTTTCCCAGCATTCATCATTTAGTGGTACCAGTCTGAAAAGATAAAACAACCCGAATGAGACTGATTTGGATGTCTTTGAATTGTCTAGGAGGAGATGTGTTTAGTCTAGTGCAAATATACTGTAGCAAAGTGGTAATTTGACATTTATTTGGCAAAATATATTTTGTATATTGTGTTTCCAGGAAGGTCCAGATATTATCAAAGTAATTTGTAAGAGTAAAATTGTGAGGTTACTGGAAGATGATATGTACTCTTTCAGTAAATGGTGGAAATCCCAACTGTGGGTGTAACCGTGTGATGAGGCTCAAACCATAGACAGGTAAAGTCTTTCCACTTTGTCAAATGCAAGGTGCACTGCATCATAGTGGAATGAGGTTAACAGCACTTAAATGTTTTTTTTTAATGTGTGAAAAATAATTTAATTTTAAATCGAAAAGAGGTTTCACTCACTATTGTGAAGAGGTTTCTTGTCTCTGTGCCTCTGGAAGTAAATGGTAAAATTTGTGATGAATCCCCGTTGGTTTTCTTGGCTAACTTCATTCCACTGGATCAAAATCTTCTTTTCCCCAATGCTGGTAATTAAAACATCTGGACCGGCCAACGGCTCTGAAAATGAGACAGACATAAAATTCTTTAAATAACTTTAAATAATAGCTTCTGAAACATTTGGACATATTCTTTTTTCCTCGTGTGGCAATTTAAAGAAGTGCAGAGAAGCAGTAATTTTTTTTCTCTCTTTGTTTAAAAAGAAATTAATGTATAATGAGAGCCCTGAGATGGTTTATGTGTTTAGTACTATCCAAAAGTACAAGACAGGTTTCTCACATCCTTTAAAGACACACTCAATGATGTTGAAATCAGGGCTTTGTGGAGGCCATCCCTTCAAGCAAACCTTTTATTCTTTATGTTGAAGATAGTTAATAATGACTTTGGATGTATGTTTAGGTTATTTGGCCTTGTTCCCACATAGATGGTACGGCTTTCGGGTGCAGTGCTTTCATTAAGATCGCTGTACCTGGGTCCCACTGGTCTCTGTCAGTTCTGAGCTGATTGTACTTCTGGACATCTTCTATGAAGTACTGTAATGATGCAAGCTTTCATTTACATAAATTTTTATGCATTTTGCAGATGATTTTAACCAAAGCGACTTACATTTCAAGAAATGGACACATTCTGTTAGTTCTTGCTTTCTCGGGTGTTTGAACCCATGACCTTTGCGTTGATAGTGCAATCCTCTACTGATGTGGCAACAGGAAAGCATCCTTATCTTCTGCACTAGTTTCCTTGGTCAACCACTGTATCTACGATCTTTACCATTGTCTGTTTCTTTGTGCTTCTTCAAGAGATCTTGTTAATGCAGTATGAATACCTTGTGTTTTGTTGTTGTGCTCATTCTTGCCATTATAAGAAACCATCTTTCTCAACCTCACCTTATAGTAAAGTTTGACAGTTCCTCGTTCAGTTTTAAGCCTCCTACACAGCTGTTTCTGTTTTAGTTCATGACTGAATTTCAACCTATGTGTGATAATTGATTGATCAAACACCTGACTATAATCCTACAATATCACTAAGTGTACCAATAAGAATTTGAGTTAAATGTGACCTTCCAAGAAAATCACCCAATTGCTAAAAGAGGAAATACAGCTCTGTATGCTAACATACTTACTCTCTTGATTTGCATAAACCTGAAGAAATGCATGTTCTGATACGCCATTGGTTTCTTCAATATATAATGAAACATTATATAAAACACCAGTTTCCATGCCTTAAAGGAAAAGTACACAACATCTATAAATATTCTTTAAAAAAAAGCATGTTATTTATTTTTTTCTCATCTTACCATGTAGAAAAGTAAAGTTACAGTCTTTGTTTAATCTCTTCCAATGTAAACTCATTGGACTGTGTTGCCATTGAAGAACAAACCCTTGAATGGTCGTCAGCCCTTCTTTACTGTACTCAGGCACATCCCAAGACAGACGGACACTGCCCTCTGCTGAAGGTGAAACGTCAGTTACCACAGGGGGCGCTCTACCTGCAATAATAAAAAAGATTGGTCAATAAATAAATATAATTTGTTTACACAATTGATTTTTATTTTAAATAAATACATTTTACATCATTTCCATTGTTGCCAGCGCAATAATTTGAAACGTACTCACCTGTTTTAGTCAAGCTTAGAAGAGAGGGTGGGGAAGAGCCAGCTGACGTCACAGCACTGATGGTGATTTTTGTTGTGTTGAGCAGAAGAGATTGACGTGTTGTCTTTGTTGAGAGTTTTAACGCATGGACTTTTTCCTCTTGGTCATAAGAGAGGATGTAGTTTATTAATGCTTCGTTGACATATACTGGTTTATAATGCTATAAAATAAAATAAAAATGAGTGACGACATGATACAACTTCATGAATGTTCAGCATTCTCAAGAATGATTCTTTAGTGCATTTATGAAATATTTAACATTTTATGCACATTTAAAAACATTGTTTCGTTTTAAGGGTAATGACTGCAGTGAATGAAAATTGGTGAAATTTTTGGCAAAACCAAAAAGTGGTTGACTTTTGAATTGGCGTCTTGTTCCATTACAATGCAACATATCAGACAAGATCTACATAAATCAATAATAGATTCCATTGTAATTAGATATATAATTCGCAAATTATACCCATGGATGTTTAAAACAATTATTGAGTCTCCTCTATAGATGGTAATGAAATGTGGGCGTTTTTGGAGTAATATTAACGTTGCAAAAATGAAGAATATTTTGTCTGATCGTTAGGTGGCGTTGTTACCTTCCAGAACAGAGTGACATTTTGGAGTCCAGGTATGCTGCTCCTGTTGATGATTCGCCACACATCCACTGTGTGTGAAGGTGCTACATTCAAATGACAATCAAGTATGAAAATGAACACATTTAAACAAATCTATTCAATGCTTTTAGAAAGCAATACCTATTCCAGGGCTTGTTTTATTGAAAGGTACACTCCACATGCTGCAGTTAGTTGAAGTAATGCACACTCTCACTTCAAACTGGTAGGGAATCAATGGTTCTAGGGGTTCTCGCATTAGAAGATTTCCATTCTGCAGAACTGTTATGTTTCCCTGCGTCTGATAAAATGAGATTCAAAAATTTGTTTAAGTTTTCCGAAACCTCATAAACATCACTGCAGACTAACATTTCACTCACCCAGGCTTGGAGTGGATGTAGTTTTCTATACCTCAGAAAGGGTTTCAAGGTGTCATCAGAGTCATTCCAAGATATTTTAGGAGAAAGTGAGCCATTTTCAAAGAAAATATGTGTAATTTCTGGAGTGCTGGGGATCACTGGACAAAAAATGGTGACTTACAGTCGTCACATGATCTTGGCTCAACTGCATACATTTGAAACCTATTTTATATCACATTGGCAGTAAAGTAGATAAAGAGTTGAGTCATGAGATACGAAATGAATGAAAAGAGAAAGTGCTGGTGTGCAGTAAAGTCAACTCCATTCGGATAACATCTGGTCCCTTTCTGAACAGTGTTAAACTATACTCAGTGGCAGAGTAATTAAGTAATTAACTTATTATTTTTTTATTATTATTATTAGTGATGATACAGAAAGACAAGGCAAACACAACTAAAAGAGACTTTTTTTGTTAACTAATTGGGGAAAAAAATTACCCCCAAAAAATGGAATAAATGTTTAAATAACTCTTATCAGAGTCAGTTTAACTCTATACAGAGAAGAACCAAAAGTTCTCTGAATAGAGTCAATTTTACTCTGTGTGTAACTTTTGTTTCCTTTAGTCTCTTACCAAAGTCCCACAGTGAACCGTTGAAAGCAAAGAAGGATTCTCCCAATGCATTGTGACCTCTTACATGGACTTTGTAATTCGTTTTCTCATCAAACAGCAATCGGGGAATAGAAACATGATCATCCTTTTTCATCACATACTGGAGGAATTGAGATGTCCTGTTGCTTTTTTACAAAAAAGATTAAGGAGAAAAAGAAAGACTGTAACTTGAAATGCTGACAAAACCTTATATATCTGGAAAAAAAAACTTACTGTATTGTCACTGTGAAGTTGGTTGGTAGGTGTGTTTCGTTTGTGGCTGTCAAAAAGCAGCGAACATCATCCGAACGTTGGTGTGTGATGCAGCTGAATTTAGGATTTTCTGGAGGGACTAATCAGAAAGCAAGTTAACAGCTTGTTTTGAGGTCAATTCATTAATAATTTTTCTTACTTTAAAATGTGATTAATGCCAGATGTGTATTTTGTATGTTTCTTGTATCAATTTAGTCACCAATTCACCTGAAGTACATGTTTTTGGTCAGCAGGAGTCCTCAGAGATAGCCCACACAAACACATGCTTGAACCACAAACCTCCATACTGAGTGCTAGCAGTACTACCTCCTTCATTCATTCATTCACTCACTCACTCATTCATTCATTCATTTATTCACTCGCTCGCTAGCTCGTTCGTTCATTCGTTCATTCGCTCGTTCGTTCGTTCATTCATTCATTCACTCACTCATTCATTTATTCACTCGCTCGCTCGCTCGCTCGTTCGTTTGTTCATTCGTTCGTTCATTCATTCATTCACTCATTCACTCACTCACTCACTCACTCACTCACTCATTCATTCCCTCACTCACTCACTCACTCACTCACTCACTCACTCACTCATTCATTCATTCATTCACTCGTTCGTTCGTTCGTTCGCTCGCTCGCTTGTTTGTTCGTTCATTCATTCATTCATTCATTCATTCATTCATTCATTCATTCATTCATTCGTTCGTTCGTTCGTTCGCTCGCTCGCTTGTTTGTTTGTTCGTTCATTCATTCATTCATTCATTCATTCATTCATTCATTCATTCATTCATTCACTCATTCATTCATTCTAACTCGAATGATGCAACCCACCTTTTGTTTCATTGTAATTTCAGATATATTGTGTAGGTCTTCAAATGATTTTTTAGCTTTGATATTTTCGTTTTAAACAAACATTAAAATAATTATGTAAGGTTTGCAAGGTTATCCGAATCAAAATGAGAGAAAATGCGTCTTTCAGTTATTATTTTCACATTGTTTTTACCTTGTCTTTGCTTTTTGGATTTATAAATATTTATTTTGTCTTAACATTTTTGTTTTTTGTTAACATAAAAACTGTTCAATCTCAATTTTTAGTTGTTATGTTACAAAATGTAATACACAGATTTTGTTGAGTGGAATTATTCAGCAAAAATATTTATAAGGCGTTTTAAAGGTAATACTTTAGAGCAAAATGTAAAATAGTAAATCGTAAATAGTAAATCCTGGATGAACAAAAATTGCAAAAATGAGTTGATCTGTAATAAACAGAGTCTGTAGTTTTTCTATTTTATTTAAGTTACATATTTTTAAGATTATGTTTTCGTTCCCTGTAAGGTAAGCAAAAATGCATATATTGAACCATTGTCCCATTAATATTCTGCATGATTATTTGTACTTAAATGTATTTTCCTATATTAAATTCCCTGTTGCTTCATTTATGCACATTTTTTAGTGTGAGGTGCAGAGTGTGTGTGTACTATGAACGACTCACAGCCAACTTTGAGCTTTTTTTCACAGACAGTGTGCCATGTGTCCATTTGCTTCACCATGCAGAAGAGCCATGAATCGGGATTATTGATGAGGACTTGAGTCGTTATTTCAGAGCAATTAACACCTTGGAAAATGGTTTGTTCATTGAAAACTATTGCAAACTCTGTGCCACAACGTTCCGTGTCGGAGTGGCAGCTTACAGTCAGGATGGAGCCCATATGGATAACTTCTGAATCTACAAGCAACCTCCCGACACAACTGATTCTGTAGCAGGCTGAGAGAGAGAGAGAGAGAGAGAGAGAGAGAGAGAGAGACAGAGATAAATGGATATTATAAGTGTAGTTCAAATCCTCCTCTAAATAGATTTAAAAACAAAAGTTGAGGGGAATAGTATCATTGTGATAGTGTGTTAAATGACTGAGTAATATGAGGTCCTTTTTAGTCAACTTTTTTAAATAAACAAGGTGTACATCCAAACTTACATTTATATCAAAGGAAAAGTCAGAACTTTACTCACCACACATTATGCTGCTGGAAATTAGGAAGAAGATCAGCTCCCACAATCGGATGAAGCGATCCATTTCATGCCATTCTGGGACTCTGAGTGCAAATGGAGTCAATTTTTCTCTATGTCTTAAGAGTAGTTTCCATGGATTTCTTCGACTTTGATCTTTTCACAAAGCACTTAAGCTGTTCAACCAAAATCCTAAAGTTTCCTCCCATATCATCCCCTTCGAAACTTTTGTATTTTAGCAGTTAAACTCTAAAAAAGCCAAACATCAAAGCAAAGTGTGACGAGACTCTAAGCTTGTGATCTTTTCAGTAGTGAGCTCTCTCCTGAGTGATACTAGGTATAACCTAGCCTGATCTTTCGTGTCAGCCTTATTTTGTCAAGCTTGTTGTGCTCTTTAAAGATGCAAATGACCTAGATTTGTGGTATTTTGCCTGTTCTGAAACCTTGCAAGTTTGCTTCAAAAGGCAGGCATCCTACTTCTTAGACCTCCTTTTTAGTAAGCAACAGTTTCCCAACACAGATAACTGCACTTGCTCTTCTCTGTAAGCAATTTATCTAAACATAACATCTACTGTCTATTTAAATGTATGTTTGATGCTAGTGCATTCAGAGTTACAGCGATAATTCGAAATGTGACCATTTACATTTTAGGGTAAATAATTTAGATTAGCAACCCCATCAATTGCAATTGTTATCAATATAAAATAACTTGTCCAAATTCACTCATCCATCCATCCATCGAGCCCACCCACCCACCGGGTCCATAAATCCATCCATCCATTTATCCACACTATGACTTCTAAAACACCAAGCCCAACATGGGATATGCTGTTGGAAAATAATGCTTTAGGGTGTTTGTTTAGGGGATGGGTGGACTGTGACCCTAAAAACATGGGCAAGGCAACAAAATGGCTCGACATGGCTCAAAACCAGGTACAGTACGTTTAGGATCAGGAGTGTCCTTTCCGCAAACCTTCTTTGATCTGCTTTCTTACAAATCTTTGAAATTATATTTTTTCTGAAAATGTGATGTTTATGTATTATTTAAAAAATAAAATGTACTAATGATAGATCATACAAACTGTAAGAAAGGTGATAATACCATTGTTATCCATAGAAAAATGACTGTCTCACATATGCTTACAGCGTGTGAAAGAAGCCCCAGAAAACAGTCTTCCTGTCTGACCCAGATTGTTTGATCTTTTTTCATTTTGTTTCCATCTTCATCTTCAAATTTTTTTGGGGGAAACCCACTTATAGAGATAAGAAATGTGAGAGACTGCCCAAATCATGGAATACAAAAGATAGGATTAATATGCAAAGTTTTATAAAGTCATGCAGTAACATAATAAAACTTAGCTTCTTGTCTCTAAAGCCAAAAATGAACAAAGCTAAAAAAAGAAGCTAAAATAACCAAACCTTTGATGAGCGGTGACTTGAAAATGGCACATAAAACCACAACAAAAGACATACTCCAGAATTGAAGACGTTAAGATACTTTGTCATTTTGAACCAATGACATATTCATCTTAAAGTAGTTTTTTTTCTGCAGCATTGAAGGCTCTGTGTATAAGTTTATAAAAGATTCAGTGGAGAATTCCAAAATTTCACAAAAGTGGCAAAAAAGAGTAATAAAGATTATTTAATAATATATTGTATAAATAGGGTCCAATATGTAAAAACAAATAAATATATATTTTTAAATTACCGTACCCTAATCTTATTGTCGCTTCAAAATAAGCTTTGTTTTATCTAATGTCAATCGCTTCCGCTGTGTGGCGATAGAGAGCAACGTGCTTCCGTATGTAAATTGTATCTTGCGTCACGGCGCACGTAACTCTGTAAACATGGCGGAAGTTCAGAGGCGTCAACGTGGGGAGGAAGAAAGACGCCGCTCTGAGAATGAAGCAATGTGAGCCGAGGAATGAAGCGGCAGGGATGGCGGACCAGACCTTAACGGTACTCCTCAAACTCTCGGCTGCGGGCTTTTATGGAATTAGCTCGTTCCTCATAGTTGTGGTTAATAAGAGTGTTCTGACTAATTACAGGTAAGCTGACTTTTGACTGAAGCCACATATATTCTGTTTTGCAAGTGATTTAAGATGAAGAATACTTTAAATTGTTTTCATTCGCAGACGCCGAGGAAATACATTAACGTTTCTCTATATAACGTTACATCCCAAAACCGAATCTTTTTTTTACACCAAATAACATCGTCTATGATTAATTATTTGGTTTATTTAACTTATAAAAAACTCATTTTCTCTGTAACATTAACTTAACTGCCTATCCACCTGAGTTATGAAAGGTACATTGGTGTGTTATTATGTTGCTTTATTGTTTGTAAAATGTAACCGTTATTTCATTAAAGAAGATTCCTTTGCTATGTACTTCCTTGAAATGGATTGAAAATACCAGGGACCCAAAATTTAGCCACTTGAAGTTGTAACATCATAACAATAATTCAACAATTATAACAAACATATATATCTTATACCTTTTCACTACTATACATTTTGCTATTGTGGGACCCAGAGCTCAAATGTGAGTCGAGTTAAATTTACACCGGCCTGCAACCCATACTGTAGAAGCCCACATGCACTGTTGACCACCGTATGAAACACACTTGTAGGAAGAGCTCTTTTAAATTTCACCAGAAGATGGCAGTAGAGCTTGCTATCGACCTTAGCATTTCTAGTCAACTGTTTTTAAAAATTAAAGTTGATCATCTAATTCACAGAAAGTTTGGCTCTTGTATTCAGTCTTTTGTAGTGAATAAAATATCTGTTTTATTGATAAAAATTCATATAGAATGTGTTATTTAAACCACTCTGAGACATTTCTTTTTGTGTTGTTTTCCTGTTTTGATCGTTTTTAACTTGTTTGTTTTGATTGTAGCAGTTAACTAAGAGTAATTAATTTTCAATAATGTAATGTTTCAAATGAAATGGTATAATTGATTGACACTTTTTTTTGTACTTTATTTTCTTTAGTTTGAGATTTAAATATAAAAGTGTATATGTTTTTGAAAAATTTTGTTCAGATCTAATTGTGTTTCATAAGTTTATTTTCATTTATTATGAATGGTTGACGCTCAAATATTTTCACATCAGCCAATCTCGCCCACAAAAATAATTGGTAGTATTAAACTTGTGTAAAAATGAAGTGGGTTTAGTTTGTCAAAAAACTTGAGTTCGACTGTGGTTCAAAGGATTGAAGCCAGTAATATTAATGATTGCATAGCCTTCACAGCTCTGTACTTTCATAATGACAAGTAACTCATCTGTGTGCCAACAGGTTTCCCTCTTCAATATGTGTAGGAATTGGTCAGGTAGGTTTTCATGTCTTGGATAAAACTTTTCCTCTTCAGGATTTTACAGAAAAAGGGTTTCTTTCCCTCTTTCTCACTCTCTCTCTGCTTTGCAGATGCTTGCAACTGTAGTTGTGTTACGAGTTGGAAAGGCTTTAAGGGTGATCACTTTCCCTGAGTTTGATGCAAGTATACCTAGAAAGGTAAGTAATAGGGCATCTCTTAAACTGGAACGTTGTGTGTTTTTCCCAATTGCAGTTCAGTAGCTGAACAAGACTGTTGTTTGTTTGGGTAAAATTTTCCTAGATGGGAGCGCACTACAGTGCTGCTGTGTAAGTGTACGCATGCTTGCTTTAAACACGTCTTCTTGTTCTTTCAGACATTTCCACTACCTCTTCTATATGTAGGAAATCAAATAACAGGACTCTTTGGGACCAAAAGACTTAAGTATGAGTCTATCGTAGTATACAAACTTAAAATGATGCCTTCTTAAAATATGTAACCAATGCCCCCCCTCATTCCTTTAGCCTGCCAATGTTCACAGTATTGAGGAGGTTTTCAATACTCTTTACAATGCTAGCGGAAGGTTTCTTATTGAAGTAAGTTGAAAATAATCTATTTACTATGGTCTTACTCCTAACTAATAAAGATAAAGCTTTTCAGATGTTTATCGTTTATAACAGGAAGAAGTTTTCTCGACCAGTGCAGCTGACTGTGTTCACTATGATTCTTGGAGCCTTTGTAGCTGCAAGGTAAATTTTTTTGTAATCATGATACTTAACTACTATTTTATCAAGGTGTTTTTTGTAGAAATGCTAAAAAAGGAATGTTTTTTTATGTTTTTTACCTGTGTTGTAAATATGCCTAAAAATATTTCACCTCAGATGTTTTTAAACGTAAAGATCCTGTTGGCTGCCGAATTATGCTTTATTTTTTTTTATAGATTTCATGGCTCTTTTTCTGAAATTGATCAAAACGTATTTTGTTTTCAGCCATTGAAGTAAATTAATTAATGTTTGCAGTGGATGTTTGAGTGTGGAGTAAATTTTTGAAGTCTTTGTAACCCTTTTGTAGAAGAGGTCTCTATATTTCCCTTGGATTTTGAGTAAATAGTGGGATTTTTTATTTGTTTGAATCCATAAATCCAAAACCAAATTTCACTCTTTTCTGAGGAAGAACTGATTCCAAAATCTGGTGCAATATAAAGCATCTTTGGCCTGTCAGAACACATCTTTGCGAGTTTGCAATCTTTGATTGGTTCCTTTGTATTTTTGTGCAGTGCTGACTTGGCTTTTGACCTGCAAGGGTATGTGTTCATTCTAATGAATGATGTCCTGACTGCTGCCAATGGAGCTTTTGTGAAGCAGAAACTTGACTCTAAGGTAAGGAAAGCAACACATTCATCCTAAAGTTTACTCTGACCGTCAGTGCTGCCTCTATTAGCTGCTGTTCTCTACAGAGTAACTTCTCATACTATATTAAAATAGTTTGCTATAAACCAGAGCATGATTGAACTACTTTGTTTCATAAGAAATAGTATGCTAAAAAAACTTTAGCTTTTTCTGCTTGAAAGGATTGCTTTAAAGACCTCTACACACTGATCAAAAATGAGATTCACATGAATCATCGGATGCTCTTGGAGTGTTCTTCGTCAGGGTCGAGGAAATATCAATGCAATGACGCTACCTGCCTGAAGATTTTGAAGATGTTTGCAGAACAGAAACTCTTTTTGTTGGTACCATTCATTAGATCAGATTTTGATGTCATGTTGGCAGCCGTGGTTTTCGATCGAGGAGCCACATCACACGAGACTGTGTGTGTAGAGGTCTTAAATCAGGATTTCGGAGGTGTTTGTTCATTTTAAATGTCAATTAGCTTAATAAAATCTAATGTGAATTTTCTGTTAATTTTACTTATTAATTATTAATTTAACTGTGTTCTGTTGTTCCACTTATTCGTGTTTTAACATCATAAAGTAGTATGCCTGTGGTAAATATTGGGAAGGGGGGGTGGTGTTTTCTTGGTCTGTTCTAAGTGATTTTGGTGTTTGTTTCTTTAAAGTCGTCAGATGGACTTTAAAAGAAGTCGTGTGTGTTCTATTTTAGGCATCTAGATGATGATGATTCTGCTTCAGGTTTCATTGAAGGCTTCAACAGGTTCACTATTGACTGGTTGTTTGTTGGTCACCACCAATACTGAGAAATTACCAAGTTACTTTTTCTGATATTGGGGTTTTCAAAAAAAAAAAAAATAATAAAGTAAAACATTTTAAAAAGTAAAAATTTTTAAACGAATAAGCAGCAAACAAAATAGTCACATTCTGAAACTCACTTGACTGTGATGCCAATAAAACAAGCACTTTTTTATTCACTATAATTTTCAATAATGCCATCACATCCTGTCCTAAAGTGAACTCACTACTGCTTGTGTTATTAGTCAATCTCTTTTGAAAAATGTTTTTTTTTTTTTCAGATAAGAAGAAATATGGGCCATACCGTTGTTTTCGTCTACAATTAGTCAAGACCTTTTGAATCCTGAATTAGGAAGTCTCAGTTTTACAAGCTAATTAGCATCGCTTGGTTCCTGAGAAAGATTTGCCCTGAAGCTGTTTGTAAAACATCTGCTCCTTTTTAGTTAAAGAGCAATGTAGTGAATACAGATGAGCATTGCATTACTGTTTAGAACTCCTCTATTCCGCTCAATTTAATTTGTATTGTGCATTGTGTTTAAGCAGCTATTGCAGTTATGGTTTAGAAAAACGCTATATTCATCTGTCTCTTATCTTTTATTCCCGTAGGAGCTTGGGAAATATGGGCTGCTCTACTACAACGCTTTATTTATGATCCTTCCAACCCTGCTTTTAGCACATGTCACCGGAGACATAGACAAGGTAAACATTGCTCCTCTGCTTAACGTTTGAATAGTGTTCAAGCCCTGAATTATATTAACCTCCATTATAAATAAAAGTTTCCTCATGCTAGACCAGAAATAACCATAGGAATCCAGTCACACCTAAGATTCCATCACTCAACAAGCCTTCATACACAGATAATCTGGCAACCACGAGCACACCATCTGCTCAGCTGCAGTGAGCTCATGTTGCCAGTGATCACATGCCATTAGCCGATTGGAACCACTACTCTCCCTTGTCATAAATTCTCTTTAAATCATAGCAAGCTGGCGGATGTAAATTTCAGCATGTTTGTTCCTGCCCCAAAGCTTTTCCCTTGAAAAAAGAGAATCGGCTGTTGCTTAGTCATAAAATGTGCAACATCCTGGAGTTCTTAACTATGTGGGGTGAGCACAAGGAATGGTTGTTTTAGGCAGTGGTACGAGAGGGCCTTGCTCCATGAATGGTTCATTTAGTTTAGCTCAGTGTGTTCACAGGGAGGCCCCAGTTTGTTTGGCAGGCTGCTTGAGGAAGGAGAGGATAGGGGGCGGTGTGTCTAATTCACAATGCTGCCATTATACCTCTCTGGGTAACTAGCAGATTGAATGTAGTCACTTAACCTATTATTCTTCTGCTGAATTCATGATTAGATTTAATTTTCACTTTATTTAGATGTGTTGAGTTTCACCCTTGAGTGCTGTTTGCAACCAGTGGAATGGTGTATGGCCACTTTTGAAATGTGATATTTAAAAAATTTATTTATTACATGATCTTATTAGTGTATTGTTTTACTGTGCATCATTTAATCTGCCTCTTTTCTCTTATAGGCGTTTGAATTCGAAGGCTGGTCAGATCTGCTTTTTATGGGACAATTCTTTCTGTCTTGTATAATGGGGTATGTTGAAACTTTTTGTTACGCTGCATTTCCAAGAGCTCTGTTTATTGACCGACTGATGATTTTGTTATTGTATTACACGTCACATGACCATGAATAAGGAAGTTGCATAATGCTCTTTTTTCTGCTCTTTGAATGGTGAGTTCAGACTGGATGATTAGAACCTTTATTGCAGGTCGCTGACAGTTTTTGAGAAATCAGTGTTTATAAATTGCCCAGTGTGAACTACCAAAGACAGGATCTGAGGGGTTATCTGCAGCTGTTGGCGATTCAAACTTGTTCAGTGTGAAATGAGGTCTGCCTGAAAATAACATAGACTATTACCTGCAGTCAATAAGGCCACGTCCACATGCACCTGAGGGTTTTTTTTTCCCCACACAAACCTTGTACAAAAAAACACTTCTACAAGTATCTGTTAAAAAAAAAACTTGTCTTCGCAGCATGACTACAAAGACAAATCCCTTGGACACATAATACTCCAGTTGGAAAGGAGTTAAGAAGGTGTAGGGGTTTGAGTGCTGGGATTTCACACTTTCCAAGTGACCTATTGAGGGTATATGCAAACACATGTATTACATAATATATTAAAAGATAAACTTTTCTGTAAAATTTACACAAATAAAAACTAAAAGAGATCTTGTGTACTGTAAAGAAACGGCTCGTAAAAAAAAATCTTATTTTTGAACAGGCAAAAAAGGACCAGCAACTGCACTGGGTCGATCACCCCACTGTTAACTTGTCTTATGGCATGCCAGTGATTTTTAAAGCAGTTTTTTTTTTGTTCCAGTTCAGCAAAAATTCTAACTTGATCATCTTTAATTTGCAGGTTCATTTTAATGTACTCCACTGTACTTTGCACTCAGTACAACTCTGCACTAACAACTACTATTGTTGGCTGCCTTAAAGTAAGACCCACAATTGTGCATTAAAGATACAATATTAAAGAAAAAAAACTCTTTCTTTTACATTTACTTTCTTTGTTCATACTTTACATTTGTTCTGGCTCAACAGAATATACTTGTGACGTATATTGGAATGGTGTTTGGAGGGGATTACATTTTCTCATGGACCAACTTCATTGGTCTGAACATCAGGTAAAACCACAAAACTTGATCACATATATTTATTCCAAATGCATGTCATTTTGTAGTTAATGTGATTATACAAAATGTTGATTTCTGAAACTATATGAAAAAAAAGAATTAGATTTAAAAATATTTATTTTTCCAATATGATTTATCTTTGCAGTATTGCTGGCAGTCTGGTGTATTCCTACATCACCTTCACAGAGGAGCAGTCCACAAAACAGAGTGAAAATGTCAACAAATTAGAAGTCAAGGGCAAAGTTGCTGTATGACCAAAGTTTGGACTCGTTGAAGATGCATTTGACTGCATCTATGAAGTTTTGTATTTTTCATGCAAGAGCAAGTAAGCTGTATTCACTACAAGGGTTTTTTTATGTTGAGAAAAAGATGTAGACTTTAGAAAAAAAACAGGTACAAACAGGAGATTTTCAAACTTCACAAGTACTGTTTTATTTTCTAGAGTTATATGTATATCTTTTATCTTCACTTCTGTGATGAAGTGGTTTCTATGTTATGAATGAAGAATTTGTGTCCTGTTATGATCCGTTTGTACTGGATTTGTGGACATATTGGAGGATTTGACTGTCATAAATGTTGGAACAGCTGTTATATTGCCCATTGAAGGGTACTTTTAAACATTTCTAGGGGTTTTCACGGCTATTATTTATTTTATGACTGTTCGTTTCATTGTGTGAGGTTTATCGATGGCGGAAGCATTAAGAGTTTATGGAAAAGTAAGACACAGATGTGAAATTCAAGTTCGTTTTTTTTATAAGCTGTAAACCAAGAACAATAGTTATCTGTGCTACGTTATTTGAATGAGCAATTGTGGTTATTTTGCATTTGTTAATTTTATGCAGTAATTCAGACTTGTACTGAATTGTTAAGAATGGTGTATCATTGCACTTTAACAAGTTTACAGTTTCACCATATGATTTAAAACATAAAGTATTTGTCTAGCTGTCCTATTTCTGGACAGTTCCACATAATGAAACAAGTATTTTTTTTCCCATCCTTGGAAATTCTGAAAAATAAAAAAATATATATTTTAGTACTTACGCAAGATTAATCTTAGTTTCAAAGTGAAAATGTTTTCCTCTTCCATTATTTGAACAAATCTATTATGTGTTATTGTTTTAAGGTCAGGTTTTACAAACTTTTGAGCTGACTTTTTCAGTTCGGTCAGTTTGTTTAAATATTTGGAAACATTAAATAAATATTTGATTATGTTGATATGATATGAAGTATTTCTCTTTTGTGTACCAAATGGGTGCGTCTGCAGAAATTAATTTCAACGCTTTACTAAATTATCAGCACAAAAAAATGTTAACTTGTAAACCAAGATGGCAAAAGGGGAAATGTACATTTTATTTTTGAGCGTTACTATAACTTTATGGAAACTAGTTTTCCAACTAGCGATAGGTACTTTTATTTTGTAGTATAGTAACACTACTGCTGCTCAGGTCACAGAGCGGAAGATAAACATGTTCTATTGTTTCTGGCTTCACAATTTCGTTAGACACAACAACTATGGCGGAGGTAAGAAAGGTTATGAATTGCTGCTGGTATTATTTTAAAGATTCATGTACGACTTGGAAATATAATATTAATTTTAAATGTTTCATTTATGATTGGTTTCCTGAAACCTGGACCGTAGCATTTGAGAGACGGTTTATGGCGCCCAATTTGAATGTGTTAGCAGTTAGCTGCTAACTTGTTGCTTTAGCGCCAAATACCAGTCAACACAAGTCTTCACTTGATTGTTAATCCATTAAGTTATTACAGCGCAGAACATTTACGACAATTACATACCCTGTTATTATTTCAAAGCTTGGTTTTAACATTAGTAGCTGTAACATTTAAAACACGCAAACGAATTTGTCTTTGTTTCACAAATTATTAAGCATATTATAACAAATAACTTATTATCCTTCATTGAGTAATGATAAATACCTCCAGTTTATTATTTCATTGTATAATTCAGCGTTATTGTTTTTACCATGTGATGGCAATTGTTTTTGTTTCTGTTTTCAGCCGTCCTTAAGTGCTTCAGGCTGTGAAGGTGAAATTCCCAGTTAATTGTCTCAGAATTTGTCATATTGTTGCATACAGGTGCTGGTCATGTGATTTAGAATTGAATTAAATTTCAGTAATTAAGTGAAACTTAATGGAAACAATATGCATACATTCATTTAACACAAATTGATGTGTTTCAAGTGTTTATTTCCTTTAATGATTATTACAGACAACTAATGAAAATCCCCCAAAGCATATCTCAGGAATTTCAAATTCTACTCAAGACCGATATAAAGAAATGTTTTTGAAATGTTGGCCAGTTGGAAAAAACATGAGCACACAAAGAGCGTGTGCACTGGCATGGAGTTGGTCAGTCTGTGTCACTGCTCAGGTGTTACTGGAGCCCTCTAATGGTAGCCTTCAGGTCTTCTTTATTGTTGTGGCTGGTGTATCACATCTTCACCATTTTTGTCAGGTGAGTTTGCTGGCCAAAAGAGTACAGGGATATTGTGGTTCTTAAACCAGGTACTGTTTGCATTGGATTATTTTTCAAGTGGTGGAAAATTAAATCTGCATCTCCATAAATTTGGTCAGCAGCAGTAAGCATGAAATGCCATAAAACATACTGATAGATGCCAGTTGTCTGTGCATCTCAGAAGACACAGTGGACCAAGACCAGCAGATGACATGGCACCCCAAACCACCACTCACTGTTGAAACGTTATGCTGGACTTCATAGATTTCACGCCTAGCAACTCTTATTTTAGACTCTGGGACCTTGATTTACAAAGGAAATGCAAATACTTTAATCAAAGAACATAAGTTTGGATTACTTACCAGCAGTTTTTTTTTGTTGTCTAGCCCAAGCAAGATGCTTCTGACGCTGTCTCATGTTCAAGAATGGCAAGACACAAGGGATGAGTTTGCTTGAAGCACTGACTCAAGCAGCAGTTCACTCTTTGTGAATCTTCCCCACATTTTTGAATAGGTTATGTTTCACAATCCTCTCCAGGGTGTGGTTATTCCTTTTGTTTGTACTTTTTTTCTACCACATCTTTACCCTCTGTTAATATGCTTGTGCTCAGCTGTGTGAACACATTCTAATTTTATGAGATACTGAATTTGGGATTTTCATTAGCTGTCAATTACAATCCTCAGAATGAAAATAAAAAAAAACTTTAAATAGATGAGTCTGTGTGGAATGTATGTACACCTTTTGAAATTAAATGACATAAATACTTTTTGTGATATTCTAACTGCACGAACAGTGTGTGTGTGTGTTTATGTATATGTTTACAGCTCGATGTATGTCTAAAAAGTTTGCATTTAACAGAGGCCCATGCAGTGGTCCTGGATGAAGACAGAGACTTTGATCCTTCAGCAGAAATGCTCGTGCATGACTTCGATGATGAGCAGACCTTGGAAGAAGAGGAAAAGCTGGAGGGAGAGACCAACTTTAACAGTGAAATAGATGACCTCACCCGGGTATGAAGAATCTCTTTGTTGTCTTCCATAGACCCTCTGATTAATCTTCCCTAAGCTCAGTTAAAGCAAGAATTTGCTTTGATAGGAGGGTGAGATGCCAATTGAGGAGCTCCTGAAAATGTACGGCTATGGTGCTGGTGGATCTCCAGAAGGAGAAGATGAAGATGATTCCTCAGAGAGTCCTAGCAAAGTAAGAATGAATCTTAAGAAACAAATGATCTGGTAAACATTAGGTTCATTGTGTGGAATTTGTGTGGCTGCTAGGAGGAGGATAAGAGGGAGCTCTCTGGTCAAGAGGACAAGGATGACCAGTCCTCCGAAGAAGAGGCACCTACCTCTAGTGTGTCTCTCAGAACAGCTCAACTCCTCTTTCCCCGCCCTTCCAATTACTTTGAAGGTATGAGTCATATTTTATTAACATGATTACTATACAATAAAGCTGAATATTACAGAAGTTTTGCTAAATCGGTGCCATCTAGTGGTGAAAAGAAGGGCTAACCCTTGGAAATACAGTACCTGAGATAGTTCTGGCACAAAAAAAGTGTTTAACTTAATTCAAAAAACATTAGGTAAAACAAAGAAGCTTGGGTGATACTAAAATAATATGAAGCATAGTAAAATACTGGTTTCCATTTTCCCAATGCCCCCCCCCCCATTTTTTTATTGTTTTTTTACTTTCATTATAAAAAAAACACAATTTTTATGGAGTCTGGTTACGGTCCGAGTGCAACCAGCAGATGGTGATGGTGATGGAGATTTACTCTTAACTAGATCAGGTTAGCTTTAATGCAACATCTGCTCACTTTGTTTGGGGCTTACTTCCATTTCCACAGGGGCAGAGTCTTGCAAATCAAATGCAACGCATTTGTTCTTAATGTAGTTTGTGTTAAATTTGTTGAATAAAACCTAGAAGCTTTGAAAGAAATGGAGAGGTTAAAGGTGGAGTTATATTTTCATGTGTTTCTCCCTCTGTAGCGTATGAGGAAGAGTCTGAAGATGAAGACTATGTTCCGTTGGAAGACTGGAAGAAGGTAGATAACATTTTTTTTGAAGTGTGTTGTACAAATTTCAGGCTTTAATTTTTATTCTTTAATAGGAGATCATGGTTGGTTCAATGTATCAAGCAGAGACTCCAGTTGGCCTGAGCAAATATAAAGATGATGAAAAAGGTAAAACAAAGATTTTGTCTCTCCCGAATTCACCATTGCACGCACAACAAAACATTGAACAGATGAATTTGCTTCCCCTTGCTGCTTTTCCTCAGACAGACATGACCTGTGACCACTGTAATTTAATGCACGAGTCTGTCTCTTAATGTATGCGAGCTCACAGTTTGAAGTGTCTGATGCAGGAAATCAATGCAGCCCCTTGTGAATAATTAAAAGGAGGGCTTAGCTTAAGATAGGGACATGCATCTCAGGAATAATTTAGTTTATGCTCTCATCTGAAAACATTTTACACTTGGTCCACAAAAGATTGTAGTGTAGAATCACATCCAGTGATTGCCTTTGTTTTGGATTCATATAGTTTATGAGAATGATGACCAGCTTTTATGGAATCCGGAGCTGCTCCCAGAGGAAAAGGTTGTGGAGTTTTTAACCGAGGCATGTAAACGCAGCGGAGATGAAGAGGGAGTCCAGGTCATTCCTGAAGGGTCTCGCATCAAAGACAATGAACAGGTTGATCCAAATTCAATGAAGCTGAGTTCTACTGAAGAGATTGTATCATGACACTGTTCATTTCTGCATAAATTCCAGGCTCTCTACGAACTGTTTAAATGCAACTTTAACGCTGAAGAAGCTTTAGAGAGATTGACATTTAACATGAAGACTGCAAAAGGTGAGGCACAAGTATAAACGCATTTTCTAAAATGTTTTCTAATTGGCGTAATGTAGCTTTTATTTATATGATTCATACTATTGGCTTTAAAAATAAACCGTATCCAGTCTTTTTGTCAAATCTGTATTTTATAGATGGAAATGAGTCCCTTGATAACTTTTCAGGTTTGCAATTTTGGTTTAGTTCAACCAGTGTGTTGAATTCAGGTAAAAAAAAAAAAATCGGAAATTATAATTCTCATAATTTTGTTAATTTCTCTGGTAATTTGGTATTTTAGTCAAAGATATGATTGATCTGCAATTACAGTATTCAAAATTAGATTATGAGCTTGTTATGATGAGATTACGACACATTTTACCCTCAAAGTTTTAACTATTGATGCATTTGATCATTGATTTGATTTTAAAACGCTATAAATGGTAAATTGGGTAAATGGGTGTTTTCTTCCCAAGAAACTATTTGTTTTTGTTTCAACATAAATGTAATCAAATTTAAAACATTTACTACGTATTTGTATTTTTTTCCCCAATTGCTTTAAATCCATGGCTTGTTTTGCTGGAAAATGCTGTAAATTACAGCAGAAATACAACAATAAATGTGAAGTGATTTGTCACTGAATGAATCACATGGAAAATCTCTGAAATCTGTCTTTCTCCCTCGCAGAGGAAATGTCAGTTTGGATGAAAGAGGAGTGTCATGATTTGGAGAAGGGACTCAAAGACTATGGAAAAGATTTCAGCTCAATACAAGCAAACAATGTAAGTGCTGAGTAGCTTCTGGAGAGTTGAGCCGGTTTTGATTATTGATCAGTATAGAGTAATTGGTTGGGCATCCAGCCTGTTTATACTATATTTAGATTTCTTTTTTATACCGGTTAGAACGTTATCTGGAGGGGAATGTGTGCTATTTTATTAAACGTTGAAGACCTATAGGAGTTATGGGTTCTTTGTACAGCAGATCACACTTGGAAAAAGAAAATACAGCCTTCGTCCTGGAGTTTTGTAAGTAAAGTTTTACATTCAAGAGTCCAGAAATAAGACCCAGGGGCTATTTTCATCTGCTGTTTAATTGCAGGGTTTATATGGGGAGTATGTTGGATCAGAGCGAAGGCAATGGAGCTTCATCTTCAAAGAGCAAACAACCATCAGAGGCTGAAAGTGACTTGGACGCTCAGAACGGTCAGGCTCATAGCACTTGTCTTTTGCATAAATTCTGTGCCCTGAAAATGAAGCATAACATCGATAGAACTAGAGAAATAACGCTTCTGGTCGCTTTAATGCATTCAATGCTTATCATCATGGACCAGTGCTCAGGAAATGCCTCTTTGGAGAGCCAGTGTTGTGCTAGAAACAGCACCCCTTCAGATAAATTAATTGGAAAGTCTTCTTCTTGAAAATAATATAAATAATGTCTGTATTGGACACAGGTACAGTTGATTTAGTCCACATTTGACATTAAATCACTACAATCAGACAGTATCATGGTATTTGCTTTAACAAAAAAAAAAAAAAAACTAAAAGAGGAAAAAAGATTGCAATTGTTAGTTTTAATACTGTAAATGAGATTAGTGGTAAAAATGTATTAACCCTTAGAAGTCTCTGCTTGCACCGTTGCGTTTGCCAATCATGTTTTGAATTAGTTGGGATGATGCAACTATTGTTTAATTTTGATTTGTAAGTTTCAAAAAGGTTATTTGTTTTGCGATTTTTGGTTTTAAATAAACATTACAAGACGTTCGATTGTCAATATTAATTTTTATTTTGTCTCAACACTTTAGATTTTTTGTTATAAAACATACTGTTCATTTCTGCAGTATAAAAATTACAATTGAATACTTCAATACTGGAGGAAAAAAATGTTAAAAAAAAGAAGCTCGGGGTGTGATCTTTGTGCCACAAAAAGCTGTTTTAAAGATAATTTATGAGAGCAAATTGTTGAGTAATAAAAAAAGGGCCTCAGACTTCTGAAGGTTAAGAAACATGTAACTACTGTGTAAAGGTCTTCAGACACGGAACATTCATGAATATTTACACACATCTGCCAGGTCTTGTTGGTTTTTGGGGGAATGCATTGCGATTCAAACATCTGAAATAGGGATTATGGTCATGCTTCAAGGACTGCTGTGGGGGTAAAAAAGACCTACAGCTTGGTGGCGCTCATACACCTAATGACCTCACAACAACAGAACAAGAAAACTAAAGAGACACAGAGCTGCTTATATCTTTGTAGGTTGAGCATAAAGAGCTGTACAAGTATAATAAAAACACATGAGCGCCATCCAATGGCAGAGAGCACTACTGCTTCCAGATTAAACTCAACCTTAGAGAAATGCCCTCTTTGGTTTGTGTCGCAGCTCACAAGCGTAATGTATTAACTGCTCTACCATTGAGGTGTAAGGACGTATAAATATATTTAATCAATGAAGCTTTATTTCACAGGTGTGGTGAATCATTCCAAGACGCTTCTTTGTACAAGAGATGACTGCAGCATAGATGTGCGTGAGCCTGATACTAGCAGCCCAAACACAGGAGTCATGGAGATCACGCTCAGACAGGAAGAGCAGGAGGACCGTTACGCACCACCCCTGAAAAAGCTCAAGACTGATGCAGAGCTGAAGGCAGAACTGGTCTGACTCACCTCTGCGCGGTCCTGGTCCTGCTAAAGCCCTACTGGAGGTGTACATAAACCCTGTGTTTAGCCTTGAGAGCTGCTGAGATGAGCGTGTGATAGTCAGGGATGCAAATGAAGCACAGTATCGCCCTCTTTTTTACCTCCTCTGAGTTAAGTTCAATCATAAGATCTTTCTTTCCTGCATCGAAGCATTATTTATTAATGAATGTTAACACTGTTGTCTAATCCTGATTTAAAGAATAGAAATCTTCGGGTTTGGCACCCATCATCATTTAAACTGTAAATACCTAAAGGAGATGTTATGGTTGTACACGATTGAAATGTAATGATTAATACACATTTTATAGCGCAGACAGCTTGATTGAGGGCATTTTGGTACATTGACAACTGAAACATTCCATCTCTTTCCTTTTTTGACCAAAGTTGATGCTGAAAAGTTTTAACAGCGATTTCTGTGAATTTCATCTTTGTATAAAGTTATTTTTGTATTTGATAGCTATTTATTTTTCCTTAAAAAAAACCTGGTGATGCATGAAGCCTGTATAGAGTATATTTGTAGAGGCTGTAGTGAACACGAATTAAAAGATTTCAACTGAAGGTTTGTTAATTGTTTACATTTGTAGATAGAGAAATATCGTTGGTTATCATTTGATATTAATTTAAAATGAAACCTAACCAAATAGTTCAGTTTTTTTCTTGTGCAATGTTTGAGGTTTTTGTTGTTTCTCAAAAAGGGCATCAGTGTGAATAACAGTAAAACGAATATGTAATGAAGTAAAGTTTGCCACAAAAACATTACAATTTACACGGCATTTTTAAGAGGTAAAAGGTATAAAAAGTGTTTTACAGCAGTAAAATAAAAATGTTATGCTATGAAAATATTTTTGGGGAGTTTGTTATGGACCTAAAACATAAAGTTTTAAGTGATATACTTTTTATTCAACTGTTTAATAAACTTATTACAATTTAATCTGTTGCCACCATTTTTTGGGATAAATGTAGTCGTTTGCTAGTGATACGATGTAAAAAAAAATTGGGTTAAAGACGGTTCTAAATTTATTACATGATGGAAACTGTTTTTATACTTAGAAGGAATAATATATAAATAAGTGTAAATTAATCACAGATGAGATTAGTTTTGAAAAGTTTATAAACAGTCCTACTGAAAGCCCGTCTGGAAGAAAATCAGTTTTTAACTAGCATACAAACTTCAATGTTGGCTTGCGTTGGTGCCGTTAATAGCCATTTTTTTATGTTGTCAATTCCGCAACAATAACATAATCCAACCCCCATGTCTCTATGATTCCCATAAGCTGAGATAAGTACATGCAAAATTGGTTGCTATTGTAACCAGTCTGGTTGCTATGGAGGGGTGGCTGACCTAATATATTGCTCCCCATATCAATACGAGTAAAATACATCAACCCCGATATGGCTATGAATTTCCTAAAATGAGAGAGAGATGCGTAATATTGGTTGCTATGGTAACCTGACTGGTTGCTATGGAGGGGTCAGTGACCCCTGTCACTATGGGTGAAGCTCACCAACCCCCAAGTCTCTAGCATTTTCCTAAGCAAAAAAGAGATATGGCAATTTAGTTGCTATGGTAAACAATTTGGTTGCTATGGAGGAGTCAGTGACATCATGTTGTATTCTACTTTCCATTTAGAATAATATAAAGCAACCACCATGTCTCTACTGTGTACAGACATCGTTTTGACATCGAAAGTTATGTCAAAAAGTGGGTGTGGCTTAATTATTTTATGTTAAATCACAAGCAATGATTGGCTGGATAAGTGATTTGCATCCTTAATGCTAGTATGACTTTCCAGTGTCAATCAATTACAGAAGCTCTTTCACAATAGGATCTATGGGATTCATGCTCCATTCATTTCAATGGGCCATTGAAAGTCTATGAGACACCTTTGACCTACTTGCAAGCAAGCCAACATAATAATCAATTTTTTAATTGTATAGTTTGGACTATATGTAGGATATAGTATAGTGGTAATGCTGCCGTCCTTCATATGGGAGACCGGGGTTCGAATCTTGGTTGGGACATACAACAACACGAATGCTATGGCAAGCATTTTGGTGTCGTTGGTCATACATATACATATATATATAAATATGTGTGTGTGTAGTGATAATATATGTATAGTATGGTGTGATATTGAATTGAATTAGCCTTTATTTGTCACATACACTGTTACATGTAGTGAAATTGGACCCCTCTGGCCACAGACATAGACAGGGTGGGAACAGGCCAGTGTTGAGAGGTAGCATTTACAGAGAAAATGGATATACATTAGGTAAATTAGCTTAAAAAAAGAGCCTTTCCGCATTGTCCTTCAAAGAAAAGAGCACTGTGGAGCAGGTTAAAAAAAAAAGCCATTTGCAATCAAGCACATTGACAAATACAGGAAAGAACATCGCAGGATGAGGTAGGGGTCGGGGAAGTGGTGTAGTCGCTGTAGTCCGCAGCCGGCATTTTTTCTGCAGCCATGGGAGGCGCTGTCCAATGACCCGTCAGATTACAGCGTTGGGAAAAATAGCTGGCGGAGATAAGTGGATGCAGGGGAAGGTTCTGAGAGTGTCCCCTTATCGAGTTCTGCACGGGGGATGTTTAGACTCCTCTTCGCGGCCTCCAGGGCCAGAGGAGATAAGGGAAGCCAGATGGTACAGAAGTTAATTTAGGTCAAAAGCTGTAAATTTCCAGATTTTTAGAGTCTTTCCCCGGTCTCCATATTATCCAACTTACGTTTCAATTCTGCCAGCCTTTCCAGGATGAAATCCAGTTTGCGGTCACAGACCGTTACATGAGTCCCGACAGTTTTAAGTCCAGTCAACATTCCATTCCAGTCGGTCAGCTTAGTGGGGCTTTGAGCACTGACCGCTTTTGATAATCGCCGATAGCCGAGAGCTCCACATATTCCAATCAGCAGAATCCCAGTTATCACAGTTCCAATTATGTAAATGTCTTCGACATCCTCCAGGGACAGAGCAGCCAGGCACACGATCCTCCACTTCGACCAGGAGTCCATCGTGTAGCCAGCAGCATAAGTTCCAGCAGGACAGGTGGGTTCCCCCGAACCCACGTTCCTCGTCGAGAAAATGGTGTCAATTGCATTTAGAGACCAGTTGATCAGATCCATAGTTCCTTTTATTTAGAGAGCCGGATAGTGAGAGTCTCTGCAGACAGACACAAGACGAGAAGCCCAGCTGGGATGATAAGATAAGGGAGTAAGAGAAAGAGCGTGTATCACCGCCGAAGGCTGAGAGAAGAAGCCATATACTATATGTAGGATATAGTATAGTGGTGAAGCTGCCGTCTTTCATATGGGAGACTGGGGTTTGAATCCTGGTTGGAACATACAACAACACGAATGCTATGGCAAGCATTTTGGTGTCGTTTAAAAATGGTCATACATATATGTATAGTGGTAATATATGTATAGTATGGTGGGATATACTATACGTAGGATATAGTATAGTGGTAATGCTGCTGTCCTTCACATGGGAGACCGGGGTTCGAACCCTGGATGGGGCATACGACAACATGAATGCTATGGTAAGCATTTTATTGTTGCTTAAAATGGTCATACATATACTGGTAATATATGTATAGTATGGTGGGATATACTATATGTAGGATATATGGTACAGTTGTTTTGCTGTCGTCCTTCACATGGGAGACCGGGGTTCGAATCCTGGTTGGGGCATACGATAACACGAATGCTGTGGCAAGCATTTTATTGTTGCTTAATAATTACTTTAATAATTATATTCATATAGCTCAGCGGCCTGCACCCTGGACTCTGCCCCCTGCCGACCCACCGTTCTGGCTCCCCCTTGCCGTAGCATTTGTGTTGTCATGTCGTAGGATTCGAACCTCGGTCTCCCATGTGAAGGACAGCAGCATTACCACTGTACTATCCTACGTATAGTATAATCCAACCATACTATAGATATATTACCATTATACATATATGTATGACCATTTTTAAACGAAACCAAAAAGCTTGCCATAGCATTCGTGTTGTCGTATGTCCCAACCAAGATTTGAACCCCAGTCTCCCATATGAAGGACAGCAGCATTACCACCGTACTATCCTACGTATAGTATATCCACCCATTACCACTATAAATATATGTATGACCATTTTTAAACGAAACCAAAATGCTTGCCATAGCATTTGTGTTGTCGTATGTCCCAACCAAGATTCGAACCCCAGTCTCCCATATGAAGGACGGCAGCACTACCACTATACTATCCTTGGATTTGTTTGGATGTCTTGGCAAAGATTGTTGTTAGGATGGTCTTTAAATATATATTCATTTCAATGAGACACCTTTGACCTACTTATTAGTAATCAACTGCACCTGCTGGAGTTTCAACTGCCAGATTTTCAAACGATGGCAAATCTGCTGGAGAGAATCCAATTACCATGCCTCAAACAAATAAAGATTATAGAAGAACCGTAAGACATATCGAAATGATTCTTTCTTTGTCAGAAGCAGAAGACCCTAACGAAGAGAATACTGTAAATTTTGTGAAGGTGTGATTAGAAATAAGCACATTCAGCACCAACTGAAAGAGAACAAAAATCTCTACCATTTAGATATAAAATGTTTGTAACTGAAAGTTAGAGTGGGCGATGACATAGGGCTCCCATAGGGAATGACTTGGGTGATTTTTGGGCCGAAATTCGCGATTTTCACGGAAACCGCTGGTCCAATCGGTCCGAAACGACATAGCAACAAACTACATAACAGCTTTGAGGTTAGTGGAAAGTTTCGTGGCTGTAGCTCGAACAGGCTAGGAGGAGTAGGGTTAAGAATTTTTGTCAGAAGAAAAGAGAAGAAGAAGAAGAAGAAGAAGAAGTTTAGGTGCAATATCAATATGTTGGCTTTGCAAGGAAGCCAACATAATAAATGTGCCATTTAAAAAAAAAAGAGAAAGGTTTAAAAATATTCTAAAAGTTACTTTGTATAAAAATAATTTTTGATTGCGCATTTAAATAAACGGATTTAAGTGCAAGCAAGACAAGACTCAAAGAATGTCAAAAGATTTTGAGCAATTTAATATATCAATATATAGATATTTACCAACAACTTCATATAAACAGGAGGACCATTTTGGCATACAGTACATTTATTCCATGTTAAGTACAGTTTTCCTAATCTTCAAACCCAATCCCTAGCCCAACCATCGCCAAAACGGGGGATACAGACACTAGAAAAAAATCTAAACTAACAAACAAACAGCATTATTGGAAAATTCACATGAAGGCACCAATAAATTAAACTGTAACCCTCTCTTTCAACACTGAGTGTTACCTATTAAATAGAATTACAATTTAATTTATCTATTAAATAAATGTACAAATACAAATTAAACACTATTTTATGTGTACCAATAAAAAAGTGAAAGTATAATTAGAGCCAGCAAGGAAAAAAACACTTTGGTAGATTATTAATGTTTAGTTACAATCAAGTAGTAAAGAATCCAGTGCTCTCGAGTACAAATAAACCCATGTACGCTCTACACTCTTTATCGTCGAGGAGACTAATATACACATCTTTTTACAAGAAATGTTTAAAACCTTATCAAAAGTTTTGCTTTATGAAAACATATTTACACACCATGAATCAGACCCATTGAACTGCAATGGTCACCGTTCCCCCCCGCTCCGTGTAATCATGTACACAGCGCAGAAGGATTCTTGAAAAAAGTTTGTGCAACAAACAGCATACAAAACGTCTCCAAACAGCCATGGAATGACAGGGATACACAACACCCTCTTTCTACATCCACTTCCATTCCAAAACCCCCCATTCCATAGCCCTTCTCGAAATCAATGTCCAGCTTGTTGGGCTGATTAGGGTGATATGCGGAGGGTGAAGCGGAGTTATGGACATGTTTCTACAGAGGAAGATTAGTCACAGTGAAGTGGGGTGAAGGAGCAGCGTGGCGAGTCTCTGCAGTGCTGAAGGAAGGCAGGACCCGCCGTTACGAATGCATAGAGTAAGAATGATGGACACAAACGACTGCTTGTTATTTACAGAGGGGAGGACAGACGAGAGCCTTCTGTGATGAAACATACCACACATGCCAAAGAAGATTTGGAAAGAATCAGATGCAGAAGGTGTGTGATGGCCCTTCAGTAAATGACAACAAAATAAACCAACCAAACTCCTCTTTCACTCTCAATAGTGTAGATCAGAAATTGTCCTTTAGTTCAAACAATGAAGCACATCTAGATTTGAAATGATTTTAAAATTGGTCATATGTTCTTTAGTATATTTAGCTTTAGTATACTCGAAATCAAGGATCTTCATTAAAGGCAGGGTAGGCGATTTCCGGGAAGCAATCTTTACATTTGAATTGATTAAATGAATCCCGCCAAAAAGGTCCACACCGATAGTTCCTCTACACAAAGACACACATCACTGATGCCGTGAAAATAAAGAGCGTAAGGAGCAGAATACTTGAGATAAATGACTGAAAAAGTGTGCATATGTTGCCAGCTCAAAAGACACAAGTGTCAGAATCAGAATGATCAGAATCAGAAACACAGGAGGAGGTTAGAGGGAGTACAGTGACGACGGACATTACACACATGCAATTATAATTAAAACAGTAAGCTCAAACGCAGCAAAAAGTAAACAGAAATATAAATAATGCAAAAAACATAAAAAAACTAGATAGATTCTGTGGTGCTTTGCAAAAATTTGCAATAAAAACATAAACATTATTTGCAAAAGGGGAAAGCAGGTACCGTCAATGCCAATAGTGCACTGTAATATAAATTGCACTAAACTAACGTATGGTTATGAAATTCACCCGATAACACCACCAGAGTGATTTGGCTGCCGCCCCGATTCTGTTTTTAGAGCATTTTTATTTATTTTATTTTTTAAATCACCAACTCTGCCTTTAAGCCTGTCCTAGCCTTGTTTTTAGTAGTTTTAAAGGCTTGCTTAAAAAAAAAACTTGTTAATAACCAGCTAACTATGGAGGATACACAGTGGCAAAATTAAAAAGAATAATTAATTAAATCCAACAGTTAATAAATTTGCCCTTAGATAAATGATCAATATCATTTTTGTAAAAACAGCATTTCACAATAGATTATGTGAGTGGATTGTGTTATGTTTTGTTCTAAAGTTCTTCAAACACAGACTACATTGAAGTAGGACTCCCATGAGCTTTCAAGGGGTAGTTCCTGGAATGGCACTGCCAAGAAGTTTAGCTTCACCTTGATAACTCTCTAAATCTGTAACGATTAGCTTTGTCTAGATGAACAGGTTAACCAATCAAGTAATCAAGTTCTGAGTTCCACACATTCAACAACAACCACATTTGACAGAAATATATGAAAGACTTCTTCAAAAAGTTGTTTTTTTTTTTCATACATTTTTTAAAAATATTTTAACCCTTAGAAGTCTCTTCACGCACCACTGAGTGTGCCAATCATACAACTGTTTTAAGCAGGAGTGACATGACCCAGCTATTGTTTTATTTTGATTTCAAATATGATGTAGGTTTCAAAAAGGCTATTATTGATATTTTTGGTTTTAAACAAACAGTTTTGAAACATCATTTAAAAAGTAATCCAAAGTAAAATGTGAGAAAATGCAAAGATTCACTTTAATTTTTGAGACCCCAATTGGTGCCATCTAGTAATGAAAGAAGGGTTAACCCTTGAAAGTACAAGACCTGTGATTTGGCTTGTGTTTTTTAAAGTCCTTGCACATGGAACAAAATGTGCTTGGAACAATGTATAAGGTTTAGAGGAGATTCGTCAGTTTGTTTTAAATTACAATTATGTTTTGTACCTTGTTAAAAAATATTTGTTCTGTTTTTGCTGAAAAATGACAAAACTTAATACCATAATGTAATGTAAAAAGTACTTGAAACAAAAAAAAAAAACAAAAAAAAAACCAAATATTAAGTATTGCCACAAAAGATGGTTTTAACGGTAACAGTAATTTACTAGAGCAAATTGTAAAGTAGTGAAAAAGCTTAAAAAGGCACAAGACTTCTAAGGGTTAATGAATTATTGACCCATTTACAACAAATATAATCACTTTACAACTTAATGCAAGTTTAATGGATATATTTAATTAATTTTAAATTCTAGATATTTAAATTCTTGCTTAGTTAACATTAGTTTGTTTCATTTATTTATGAGCTGGTTAATTAAATGCTGAAATTACAAACCAGTGCAGAGTTACAATTTAATTTAAGCTTTTTAGTCAGTGTCCCATTCTAATATTAGGAGAATACTAAACTTAATCAGGCCGGTTTAATTGCCCTCATTTTACTGAGGTCCATCTGAAAACACCAAAGGATCAAACGATTATTAATCTGATGAAAAAGTCTGGAAAAGGAGATGAAGCAGTTGTTTACCCTGTATTGCTAGTATCAAAACATTTCACATTTTCAAAATCGATTTTTAAAAATCCTTTTCATACACTACACACACGACAACATGGGAAATGATCACAGGAAAAAACACCGTCATTAAATGAACTGGAGCCTGTTTTTGAATCATGCCTTCGGTGGCATCTCAAGGCTGTTTCTATGTCCACAATCTCCAGAAAATGAACTGCGAACCAATGCAATCGTAATGTAGTCAGACTAACGCTGGATGATGAAAGTCTCACACTGTTCCTCTTGCTAATGGAGCACTGCAGTGACTCTACAAAGATGCCTCGTCACAGCAGAGGAGCAAAGTTAGCCGAGTAATGGACTCCTGTCTCTGTACTAAACACTTCAGATCCAAGGCTGCTCACAGCAGCCAAGTACCACAGAGCAGTCGCTTAAAAACCTAGTTTCTAACAAAGAATGTTCTGAACAAAACACCTGGGATTCTACATGACAATCCGGCTGGATTCAACTGGTTTAGATGATGCCATGAAGGCAGGGGTCAGCAACCAGTGGCTCCCATGCATCAACGAGAGCCACTTTAGAAAAACACAAGAAATACTTGCAACATAATATGAAATGACTGTTTTCAGTGATAAAGAAGTTGTTTCCTTTAAAAAGAAAGTTTGCTTGTAACATTTAAATGAAACTTGATTCCTATTTCAGAAGCATATCTGATGAGCCTTATACGCCACCAAGAGTTTGGCAGGTAAGAACAGATATTGACGTTCTAAACAAAACTTTTAACCCCAGGTAAAGACACGTTTCACACCTGCGATTTAAAAGCAGTGTTAGCACAACATTTTACTCTGGGTCACCTGTGTGAAACGGAGCGGTGTTTGTTGTTGCAGTAAACGCTTGGCAGCAGACAGCCAATCAGAAATCAGCGATGATTACGTCAAATCACAAACAGGAAATGCTTCTCATAGAGAAGTGTTTACTTTCGTGATGTGGTCTTACAAAACGTTTACTAAACACATAAACGTAGCTTGTGTCATTGGAAAACCCTGAATCCAGTCACTGTCACCGAATGAAATGTCACCAGCGATGACTTTTGGGAGCAACCCGTAATCAAAGATGAGGATGCTACTGCATAACTAAACACAAGTCTATCGAAACTTAAGAGAAATCCTTGCTTGTTTCCTTTTGTTGTTCTTTTGTAAATCTTATTGGGCTTAAAACAGCTGATGACCTACACTGCGCCATTTAAAAAAAAAACTGGTAACTGGAAGTGACGTGTTGTCTGCTGTACGTCCAATACGTTAACCCCAGGTTTTGTATAAGTGGTGTGAAACACAAATACAAATTCAATTTATCCAGGGTTTAGGATTCCCCAGGGCTACTAATTTCAAGTGTGAAAAGCCCCAGAGAGCAGCGGGTACGAATCTAGGCCGATAAAGAACTGATTAGGTTCAGCTGGTTGACCAGTTGGTCAGATTTAACATTTCATGCCTAAAGTCAGGCTGACCCCTGGTTGCTGACCCCTGATCTAAGGGAATGACTGTGACCAAAAAAGATTTTTGTTCTGAGAAAATATGTGTCCCTCCTGAATCTCGCTGAGAAACAAGAGTCTTCAAATTAATTCTTGTTTTGGGACTGAAACCAAAGTACTGGAGGAAAGCCATGGAAGATATATTATAAAAGGTTAAGAACCTCAAGTAAGTTCTGGTCAGTAATCAAAGGGGTTGATTATCACAGATGAAATCATGAATTCTCTTCTTAGCACCTAAGCAGACAATCTGGCACTATTGGCAGGGATATTGCAGGACACCTTTTGTCAGTGGGACCAAAAATAACCCAAGCACCAATTCATCAGGGCTGGACAGTTGCTGGAGGAAGGCAGGACTCAGCCTCTCCATCACAGACTCTAGTCTATGATGCTATTAGGAGGACAGAAAGACACATTTGTGTTTTTACATCTCCTATGAGGGCGATCTGGACCAAACTCAGACAAACCATATTTATCTGAGTGTTGGAAAAACCAACAGACTCTAATGATAAGAAAAATGTCGACACTTTTGGGGAAATAAATGTGCCTGGTCAAAAAGATTTTAGCTGGCCCTTGAGACAAATGGAAGACCCTGTGCTGGTGAGATAAATAAAAGCAGGAAATACGTATTGCCTCTCAACACTGAGAGGCGAAACAATTCATCTCCAGAGAGCGGTCGAATCTGACTTCGGTTTGTATGGAAGACGTGAAGGAACTGAACTCTTGGCTTCTCCAAATATTTCATGTCTGCAACTTCTATTCAGCTCAAAGCTAAACCATCATGAAAACGACTACAATTGCACACAGCAGCAGAGGCCCAAGAGCCTTTAAGTTAGCAACTACTATGATGAGGTTAGTCAGTATTGCCTACTACTACAGACCGAGCAGGAATGATGCTAGTAGTTGAATTTGGAACTAGTGATTATCGCCAGGCAGAAAGTTACGAGAAGACAAACCCAGTTTGTAGCTCTCAGCTGCGGAGAGCAAGTGCTCTCGTATTCTTTTGGCTCTCAGTGCCTCGTTGTGTTGTGCTGAGTGATCTCCTTCATGGAAGGAGAGAAGGAGGACTAAGGGACACATGGATTTGTGGATGAAGTCAAGAGCAAGAATTGCACTCAGGGGAGTCCGTCATCGTCTGTACTAAGCGCCACACGCTGTGGAAAGCAGATAGAAAAACAGTTACATGCAGGGAGAAACAAATCCGTAAAAAAGAATGTAAACGCTAATGTACTGATCAATATAACGTAACTTGGGTGGCAGAAAGGGTCTTTGTAAACGACTGGATGGCATGGTTCTGTGGTTTTGATCTGTTTTCATTTCCGTGTTTGAGAAGCTGACTGCTGCTAACTACACTGTTGCAGTTCATCTCTCAGCAGCTGCACACTCATGTGGCTGTTACACAAACTATGAATAAAAAATTATTTTAAATAAATTAAATAAATGAATCGAAATACATTAAAAGATTGTCCAGTCATTTAAGGTGCTTGTAGTTCATCCATCAAGCTTTTTTGTAATTAGTACTGAGTACTTTATACTGAATTTTCCCATGATGCCAAGGGAAAGCATTTGTGAACGACTAAAGGCCCTTATGAGAGAAATATGGATGAACACAATAAAATAAATGAGTGTGAGTGAATGATCTTCCAGACCAAAAAAATCAATCCTCTAACCCGTAAACGAATGATTCGGAATGAGAATGTGTGCTGATTAATGACTATGAATATGCATGAGGAACTAGGCAGCGGAATGCCCTCATAGCCCCGCCCATGGTTCATCACTATGCAGCTGCCCTTCCCCCCTCGTTCACTTTGAGCTGGACAACACTGGTGTCCCTGAGTACCAGTGCGCTGCCGGGTCTGGGATGGAACCCCCCAGTGGCAGTGCTAGGTATGGCTGTCTGGCACTGCCACTCACTGGAGGGTATATGTGTCCGATCTGCTCGCTTCGTCCGATGTGGATCTCATCATCGTCATCCTCTGTAGTCTTTCGGTACACCGGGTTGTCGAAATTCATGCTTTTAGTGTTCCGCCTCCGCCAGTTTCGCCACACCAGGTATCCTCCAGTACACATCAGGCCGATGAGCACTGTGGCAAGGATAGGAACTGCATGTGGTCAAAACACAGCCAACACATACGGCAGGGGGGTTAAGACAGCCAGGGGAAACGGAGAGCCGCAATGACTTGGTAACACACACTCAAATCTGAAGGTGTGTCAATGGAGACCAAATTCTTTAAAATAACATGCTGCCAAAGACACACCTTGTATGCACACCCACAGATAGTGGCTTAGTGGGATGAGAGAACGGGCTGCTCATGGGCTGCTCTGTGAAAAAGCAGAGGCTGGTGGGAGAAATCATGGGAACAGACGAGTAGAGAATAGCTATTCAAGGTGAAAATATAAACAAATGTGAGCAGCTACACGGCAGCGGCGTGCTAACACACTCTCCAATTTAAGGCACGTCTTGTCCCTCAGAAGTTCTCCTCTAATTGCTCCTTTTGTCTGAGAAGCCTCTCCTTCATCCCTCAGCCTCTAGCTTATAACTATAACAACATTTTGCCTATGAATCACACTTTTTTTTGTAAATGACCATCTGAAAGCATATTATAATTTTAGAGTCAGACAGGACTCCCATGGATTTGAATTAAAAGTGAGACGTGTTTATTTCAATCCCACTAAGCCACATTGCAGACACAACTCAATCAATGATACCAGTCCTTTCTCCAGTCCTTTTGACAGAGAATAACAACCATCAGGAATCACAACTGCATGAGTGACACTTTCAAATCTATGATCAAAGATAACCATTAATAAAGCCAAAACTTTGTCAGAAATGGAAAAATATGTACAGTACTGTTCAAACAAAACAATACAAGGATGAATGGGTAAAGCGCTCCCAACTGTGTTTAAAAGAGTATATCTATGGACATTATAAATAATTACATATTTTTAAATAAAGAAATGTAATTTCTGAATATAACAAAATGTTTTCCAAGACAACATTTGAGTTCAATATCATAGAATGTCACAGTGTCATGGATTTTTTCGATTTCATATAAATTGGACTAATTGACCTATTGCTTGCCTCTTTTGCCAACACGGAGAGCCAGAGAAAGCATACAGCTTTTCATTGAGAAAAGCTATGCTTTGGCCTGTTATTTGGGCAAAAGGGACCACATTTAATAACAGACGGTACAATTCGGCCCAAAAAAGAATCTTTAAAAGAAAATAGAACAAGGAAACAAAAATCTGCCTGATTTTATATTGTTCCTCTTCACCCAAACAAACAAATGGACAAAACGAGATGCTCTGTTCTACAACAGACAGATAAAAACATTTGTTCAACCTACAATCAAACTCCATTCTTAAAGAAAAAAGCAAATCAATGGATGAGCACTTTTGTTTATTATGTCCATTTACCAAAGACTTCGAAAACCAAGGGGAAAAGGTTCAATGTAATTTGAAAAAAGTATGATTGAGAAGCTGAGCTTAACTGGAAAGCTGAAACGGAGCAACAATGAAATCATTGTAACTAATGTTAAAAAATATTCCGGATATGCATTTAAAAATGATTAAAATGACCCGCCACTGCATATTTTTATACAGAGTTCAGACGGCACGATTTTCAAAGAACTCATGCTCTTTACAAGTACTGTACATATTTTGCTAATTTCAACAGATTCAGAAAGGAGAATATATATTACTTTCTGGAGTAATTGGCATGCTGTCAATAGCACTGTAATCACGCTAAATGGAGCAGCTGCAAGTTTAAAAATGGTTGGCAAAGTCCACTTTAAGTGTCTCTAAAGCAGGTAGTGCACAGAAAGCTGAAGGACAAAAGCTGTTCAACTACTGACTGAGCAAAAGCTGAAGTAATTTTAATACTCACCTATTGGAATGACTATACCCAGAACTGCAACAGTAACATTGCTTCCAAGGAGAAAATGGTCATTTCCACCTGGAATAGATACAAACATCAAGATACAGAAAAAAAGATAAAAAAGCTTGTCCTAAAAACCACCATTCAAATTTCAATCCAAGTAAAACAGTGATCTCAGAGTTGTTTTATGTTACTGAATCCAGGACTTCATTTTCATGCAAACTACACAATCACTTTTTGATAGCTTGGCCAAAGGCATGGATTGTTATTCATTCTCTACTCCTCCCTGAGCTACTCCGCTTTCTCTTAAGATTTCTGCTCAGATGTTGTTTCCACCAAATAAATCCCACCTCAATCTGACAATTAGCATGTGGCCCTCCATTAGCTACAGTGTAATTAGTGTCTGATAATGGAGTCTGAGCTGGGAGATTAAGAGAACTAGATGCTACAGGACTGGAATACAGATCCAGATCAGACAGCCAGTGGAGTGAGAGAAAAAACTGTGTGAAACAAAGGAAATGATCTGCAAAGACAATATCACATGATGGGAAACGTAATGTAAGCATTGTTAGGTCAATATGGGAATACACTTATGACCTTAATGAGATGTATTATTTGAGCACCACTTAAAAAAACATAATCTGCTTGTGTTGGTGTATAGTTCAATTTAGTTAGATTAGCATTTAAACTGCATTGAAATTCCAACAATTACTGTTGTTTTTTTTGTCAACTCCAGTAAATAATTCTTCATCTAGATAACCATTAGAAGTACAAGACCTGTGATATGGCTTGTTTTTTTTAAAGTTCTGGCACAAGTGCTTGGAACAGTTGAAAACATACAGAAGAGGTTCGACAAATGTTCAATTTTTTTTTTACCTTGTCTTAGTTTTTTTGGGGAATTGATAAATTTTTATTTTGTCTCAACATTTTTTATTTTTGTTATAAAACATAAAAACAATTCGTTCTCATTTTAGATTTTTGCAGTAAAAAAGACAAGATTTAATACTCTGGATTTTATGTTTTTTTGTGTAAAATTTTGGTTTGTTGTGGAATTTTTGTGTAATTTAATGAAAGATATTTGCTAAAAAAGAAGCTAGGGTTGAATTAAAAAAAATGATATCATGCATTGCCACAAAAAGGCCTCAGACTTCTAAGGGATAAATAAAAAGAAAAAAAAAACAGTGAAAGTATAAGCAAACAGTTCTGTTATCATGTGTCGTAGGACTTATTGAATTTAATCTATTCCAGAGTTTAAAACATTTAAAAAACATTTAAAACATTTCCTCCACTGGCAGGGGGCAGCACAAACATCTGAAAAGTCAGTGCCTGTAACTTTAAAGAAGTTTCTGGTTTTCTACATGGGAGCGAGCCTGTTTTACACACAGCTTTATAAACCTTGTTGGCACTTGTTCAGAGATGTATTAAGGATATAACTTAAAGTTCTGATACTCTTATCATTTCATGCTTGAGCTCCAAGAATGTTCAATCTGCTCTAACCGTCAGTTCAGGCTGGCTGAGAACTGTAAGCGTCTGTGACTGTCACTCCCCAATCCGTTTTAATTTCCAAACATATTGTAACATGATTTATTATTATCATTTATTGTAATAAAAAAAATGCTCATTAACAGTACATTTGAAATAGTGATTTTAGTCATTTTATATAAATCTTAAGGTTTCACCATTAACAACGATGGAAAGCTTTTCTTTTTCCTCTGCATTTCATATAGAACCTACCAATGTGGTCTCTTTGTGCCATGAATTGGAGAAAAGGTGGCCCTCTATTTTGTTTATCAAGGCCTTCCTTCTTAAAATCCTGTTAAAAGAACTGACATAACCCTTTCTTCGCTTTGATGAAAACGATCAGTGGTGTAAATGATTTTAACTAGGTTGTATTTACTGGAGTCTTTATTATTATTATTTATTATATTGGTGACAACCTGCATTGTTGTTTGTTTGCAGAAATCTCTAGAGAGCAAACTTATTTAGAGACTTTAGTGGTTGTGATGCATGTAGATCTCATAACTGAAGACATCGGTGAGTGCTGTGCCCCATGGGCTAGTGGACATGAAGAATGTGAAATACAGGGCTCGACTCTTTGATGTAATTCATTATTTCATGTATAAATAATGCAAATGTGCTTGGATAAACACAACAGCTGCTGTGTGTTTATGATTTACTAAAGAGCATCATGTGGCTGGCTCACCGCGATGAGACAGGTTGGCATTGGACCCCTGGATGCTGTTGCCATGGGTGATGCTTGTCGATGTCTGTGTGTACTCTGCTGTTGTCTCGGTTGAGGTTGACTGTTTCCAAGACGCCGTAGAGCGGTGCTGAGTGGAGGCTGTTCTTGAAGTGGTTGTGGAGTGAGTGCTGCTCCACTGAGAAGATGTAGCAGGGGTGCTGTGGGTGGTAACTGTACTTGGAGCTGTGGTGGTAGAGTCTGTGCTTGTAGCGGTAGATGAACTGGTACTTATAGCTGAAGAAGGGGATGTAGGATTCACAGCAGTAGAAACTTCCTGTATTGTAGGTGTTGTACTTCCGGGAGTTGTCATTTTGGATTTAACTGCAGTGTGAAATTAAAAAGGGTGAACTGGGATTCTTACTAGAGACATGCTAATCATTATTCAATTCTAAATTGGATCCAACAAAATAATGCCAGAATACTTGAAAAGTAGTCAGTCATCGCTACAGTGTGTCACTGCTGGAAAATTGGCCAAGGAGGTCCACACATACCCAAAAAACTGAAAATTTTCTGTGTGGTTAAACTCCTCACCACATGTAAATGCAGTATCATTTTCATTCAACCACAGATTTTTGAAAACGCCAGCCAATGGGCATTGTTTTCAAAACGCACCCAGCTCTGATACTGTGAAGATGGCAAAAACAAAATTGTTTACCAGAGTTTTGAGGTGGGGTTTGTCATCTTAGTCATGCTCTGTACTTGTCAGCACTGCTTTGACCATAGCCCAGTGTAACAGCGGACTATGTTGCTGTTTACTCTGCTATTGTAGCTTACAGCATGACCCCCGCACATATGCACCTGTATTTTTAACTCAATGCTGAATACTTGTTTTAAAATCAAGTCTTTAAAGTTTTGCGTTTTCAAGTTAAAAAGAACAAGTGTGGACTTAACTTTTCCATACATTATTAACCCATTTTCCGAAGAAAAAAAACAAACAAAACTATAAACATTATCCCTGGAATATACATGGAACACCGTAACATGTTACCTGTCACGCAGCGCCGCATGTCTGGACCCAGTTCCATGCTGTCGGGACAGGCACAGGTATATTTAGGTGAATGGTCTGTGATTTGAGGAGCTCTGAGGCACAGATATTCACAGCCCCCATTTGGTAAACTCCCCATGTTACACGTGTCTGGAGCTGCAAGGGGAAAAAAAAACAATTGTTTGAATTATTTTGTTTGGCTATTTTTACAAGTACAGAGATGAAAAAATATGTTGCGTTCACAAACATGGTAGCAATACACTGTCCTCCATTAACTGTCAATGACAGCATGTCTACAGTACCAGGCATCCAAAAGTGGTGAATGTTTTTGTATGTCGATAAAGCAGGGGTTTAAAGGCTCAATCAGCGTGGACTAATTTAATTAAAAATTGCAAATGAACACCACTTCTGTGATTAAAATGAATGTCTTTGTGAAGGTATAGGTCAAGAAACAAGGTATATAATGACCAGAAAGTACTCTTGGTGTAACCAAATGCAAATTCCTTGGCAAGCATTTATATCTTAAAAGGAAACCTTTTACTCAAAATTAAATTGTCAAAGTTATGATTTGTACATGAGTAGTCTCTGATTAATATATTACACAAATGGATTTGTGAAGCAGAAGAATGTGGATTCCTGCGGAATGCAAAGTTTCCTGCTTTGGTTTGTACCTTCAGATCAGCTTTTCTCATGCTTTTGTTTAGTTTTAAATAGCCCTTTTCATTTATTAATGTAGAAGGCTGTAAATTGGTTCTTCTTTTGTTCCCTGACTCTGTGTGATCGATGAAACAAAGATTCTACTAAATCTATGCACACGCAGGCACACACATAAAGCCGACTTCATTTTCTCTGCCTGTCTTTGGAATAAAATATCACCATAAATATGCTAGTCGTTGATAGGCCCCTATTACTGGAAAACAAAACAGAGTCAGCAAAGATTTGCTTCTAATCATTTACCAAAGCTAAAAAGGTACCACGCTGTACAGAACACAGTTCAGCTGGGGATTTATTATTAAAGCAGAAATAAGAAGGTATTTTGCTATAGCTTTAGCCTTAAAAATACTCTATGCACAAGGGAAATAGTTTTCAAAGCTTAGCATGAGTGAAACGCTTTGGACGGATCACAACACCCTTTTTCCCCAAAACAATGGTTTGAAGTATTTATTTAGACATGGCTTCTTTCATTTATCATTTATTGTCTTTTGACCATAAAATGAAAAAAAAAAAAAACCCCACAAAGCCTCCCTTTGAACACTGATTTTTTTTTTTAAATAAATCAAAATGAATTTTGAGATCTGAAATTGTTTTCTGGCTTTAATTGTGTGAATTTTGAATTGTTTTGCACCTCTCGGCCACATGGTAGTCAGCTTGTTTAAGTCATAATATTTAGCGCTTGTCATTCTGCTGTGTTGTAGAGCATTGGTTCCCAAAGTAGGGCTCGTGACCTTCTGGGGGGTCGTGAAACATTGAGCGAGGAGTCAAACAATCAAGTTTCCAACACATCAAATAATTTGAAAACTATTAAATCTCTGAGTCGCGGTCTCCAAAAGTAACCTAAGAATGGACTTGATGTGCTCCGAGGATGGTGCCCACCCCTGTCATTAGGTGAGGTGTTTTCTTGAAATTAAAAACGAACTAATTAATAACTACAAAAAAAGTCATATGTTTGTTAGACGGTTGTGTTGTTTAGTGTTGTGATGCTCATATTTGGATAGGCCTATTGGTGATGTGCATTAGGATTAATGATTATGAATTAGAATTGCTGTACATTTTAAAGGGAAAAACTGTGTTTGAGTGAGTGGTACAGAAACAACTTGTGATATTTCCTCTGTATGCTGTATATGCTTACAACAAAATTCCGATTCTGATGACCAACACTTTCTTTTGTAATTATGTTTTTACAACAATTGAGAGAAATAATGTCATATAATTAGATAATCTCCACTTGGTGTGCATCCCAAAGCTATTGGTTCAGTACTACATAAGCTCCTCCCACACCTAGACACTCTCAACAACTAAAACAGTATCCCTCCACATCCTATTTGGCCCATCCTCAGAAAGATCATAGAAATCACTTTTATATACGTCAATTACACTTGGGTTTACACCTAAATTGTAATAAAAAAATGTAATTAAATCATTCAGCCTAAAATCAGGACATTGAAGTCTTGTCTGACCTTGTGGCTGACGAAGCTCATGGAAGACCACCACATCCAGTGGGTTGTTGAGATGTTGAGCCAGCATGGAAATGTCATGACCAGTCTGCCGATTCACACTGTAAATGGCCTCATCCTCCAGGTCTGTCCAGTACACCCGGTCCTGAGGAAATACAGAAGAATTTGTTTCATCAACCCAATTCACACAAATACAGCATGGCCCAATAGTAAACACGGGTGGTTCTGATGACCTATTTTGTTTTATATTTTAAATATAAATACCATTTTAAGATAAATTGGCTTTACATTGTAAATGTAGCCCGCATTTTCATTGTTTCTTAGCTCTAGTTTGCTCATGGATGCCACTACTGTTTCTTTAACAGTTTTTGATCTCTGTGGTTGAAAGTACCAATAAAAGCTAATTTGAAAAATGATTTATCTACCAAACTAGTCTATGACTACTTTTTTAAGTCTAATAAATAAATAATAATATTTTGAATGCAAATGAATCTGTTCTGATACATAAAAGTTACTTATGTTTGTTAAATTTCAGAGAAAAGAATTAAATTCAAAAGGGTTTGCATTTGTTTCAGTATCACGAGACAAAAACGAAAGAAGATAATGCTCCTTGTTTATTCCTGAGCACAAAGGTTTTTCATCAGACTAATTAAAGCTCGCATCCCTATCTCTCTTTTGAATCAACACCTACATGAGCCTGTAAGCACACACTTGAGTGTCTGACAATAGCACTTTCAGCATTCTGCTCGCTCCTCTGATCAGCTCTTATCAGCCACCACAGAAATATTGCAAATCTGCACGGTGAGAAGGGCTGTTACTATAACAACCGGGGAACCATCACCTTTACAGATGGATGCTGAAATGGGTGAGGAATTTCAGGAGGAGGACTTCTCTGGATAACAAAGGGACTAGAAGGAAAAAGACAGAATGAACTGAGCCATCTCAAACCAGCAGCTGGCTCCCAGTACTACATGCTGTTTACAGTGCTGTGCTTTTTTCTAAAGGTCAAGCTGCTGGATCCCAGAGGAGCTTCAACTGGTGACTCCTAAACCCACACTGGATAGAATTCAAACCTTGCCGCATTGCAGCTCTCATCCGACACATGGCCCTAATGTATATAACTTCTTTTATTGATGGCACTAAACGCTAATGGCCAGGTTTGAAATGTGTAGACTTGAGTGAGGGGAGTATCTCTATTAAAAACTTTCATCAAAGTCATGGGTTCACTCGGAAAGGAGAAAACATCCCTGTGGTATTGGCTTGATCTTGACATTTTCACTGCTGCCTACCAGCCAATGGAATAATGTCAACGCCGCTGTGGAGATATTAGTGTGCTTTATGAGACAGGGCAATGTAAAGGTCATACACTGTCTGAAAAGGTGACATAAAAAAAAAATCAAGCACATTTCTAAGATTTTATTTGAGTTGTGGATAGACAGATTCCTTTAATTCTCCATGAATTTCAGTGGTTGAATGGTCAGGGGTTGAAAAAATGAAATTATCCTTTGGAGTGTTTATTAAGGAACAATGAGATCTGCATTATCATGTCCTATCTCGTCCAGCCCCATGTTGTAGTGGACGGTGTGTTGGACACATTTGCATGGTTGGCGTCCCAATCTCTCTCCTACATCACTTCTTGTCCCCCTCCAATGTACTGTCAAATAAAATCAATAAAAGCAATAACCATAATAACAAATCATGTCCCATCTCACCCTCAGACAAATGTGAGCATCCACAGACAGGAAGAGGGATAGAGAATGACAGAGTTAATCTCTGCACTGCGATACAGCAGCAAAAAAGACACAGTATATTGTAATCATTTGGCAAAGACTTTTGAAACGACACTCTCCAAACGTTTTATTGTTCAGAACATCAAAGAAAGGCTGTGTTTCTATAGTTAGTATCCCAGATAGAACTAATTTAATACTGGCATAATAAACTGAATTCCTCTGGCTGGTTTAAGTTCTATATTTTTGTAAAGGCATGCACAGCAAAAGTGTGCCCTGTTTCAGTTGAGATGAGAGGTGTGAAAATAGATACTAGAGAGTTGAAACATTAGCATTTTTTAAGTTAGCATCAGATCTAGGTGTAGGGGTGTAAAATTGGTAAAAAAAAAACTAAAATAAAAAGTATGTAGTTGAAAAAAAAAATAATAAAAAAAATGTAGTTTCAAATGAATATGACTGTGTACTTTTATATTTTCTGCCAAAACCTCATAGAACAATATTAACATGTCTTTTCAAATATCATATAAACTTAAAAATGTTATACTACGATACAAATTGGGAAAAACTTATTTTTGTTCACATAATTTAGACCTTTTTTTCAGATTTATAATTTTCAAGTTTAAAAAAATTGTATCAAGTACCAGCTGCCATCTACTGTATGTCGCATGATATAATTTCTGTAGCATCTATGGAAACACAACCTCTAGGTCCAAAAGACATACAGAGTACTGCCATTATTTTCATTCTAAGATGTGATAAATCAAAATGAAACTTGACAAAAAAGAGACAAAATTAAAGGACAAGACACTCAATGATTGAATAAGTCTGGGATGAAAGATAAGCTAAGTTAATAAATTTAACTAAACAAAAAAATTGACAAAGTCCAACGACTGCCAAATGATTCCCTTTAGTGAGGTTAGTACAGTCATTTATCACATCCACAACAATAAAAGGAAAGTTTCTGGACACAGTTGGGTTTTTACCAACTAAGTGGAGAACTTATAGTAGTTTAGAAGGAGCCTGAGGGATACTGCAGCAAAGCACTGCCTCATTTTTCATGTGCCCTCGACAAAAGTAAAAGATTGAAGAAAACATATTGTTTCCTAACTGCAAGGCACAGCCCCCAAATGCCCTTTAACTGAGCTGGCTCATGGACCGGCCTGATGAAGGAGCCTCAGGAGCTGCCCAAGTAAACAGTGTTTTTAATGTGGTTTGTGTCTGTAGCTGGTGCCAGCCACCCACAGCAATACTTCTCTTGGCCAGTCTCAAAGTGAGGAACTCAGATTACAGCTACACCCTGTGAGCAAAAATGTGTCCATGCATACATCATGAAGCCAAATTGAAATTCCTAAGACCTGTTTGTGCCAATGCATCTCCATCTGTGCCTGCATAGATTAGTATGTTATTTGACTTGCTTGCCTCAAACAGAGTCAGGGCGAATGGATGTCCCAAGTGATCCATGGAGGACAGCAGAACACGACGGTTGTCTCCATTGAGGTCAACGCTGGAGATCAGATGGAGCTTAGAATCCACCCAGTACAGTCGTCTGCTGGACAGATCTGGAGGTATTTAAACATGATTGGTCAAGGAATGCAACCAGATCAATCATCCTTAAATTCTTATGTTCAGTGTACAGTTCCTAAAATAAATTAGCAATTACAGTAGCAAATGTTATAAACAACAATATAAAATGCTTTATATTTTTTAATCTTTACATATTACAAAATGTAAAACCATCAAAATATAAACAAAATAAACAGAAATATACATAGTACCAGAAAACATCTGCCAGCCACAAGCAACTTTGATAATTACCGTAATTACCCTATCCTTATTTATTTTAATATACAAGTTATTATTTAAGCTTTATGAAAAAAAAAACAAGAAAAAAGAGACAATTGGTCTCTCCCAAAACCTAAAAAAAAACTGAGTGTAGAATCAGAGCATTTCTGTTTCGGTTCAGCTGGTTGATGTCAATCAAATCTCCAAACCCAAGGTCTTTATTAAAAACGTTTATATGTTGCACACATTTCCTCACATTTTTGGTTTCTTCATCTTTTCTTCTTCTTGAGTTTTTTCAGATTTTTAATGACACAATATATTTGCATTTAAATTGTACAGTAAAACATTTTTATTTGTATATTTTATACACCTACTAATAAAAATAGTGGACATTTAATGGAACTTTGTCTGATCATTGTGCAGGGCAAAATTTACAGTTAATGATATGTCTAACTGTGACATTTAAAAAACAGAAACATGCACGATATTGTCATCTGATTACATTTGACAAAAAAAGCACTTTGTGAATAGTACAGTTTTTAAAAGAACTTAAATGTACACAATGACCATAGATGAAGGCAGTCACTTCAAGAGCACATTGACTGACTATTAGACATTTCTGAGCAAGTTTTATGAGCTACAAAAATATGTACTCCAATACTTGATGCATTGGTAACCAGATATGGTGACAATGAAGTGAGAGATTCTGAGAGCTTTTTTTCTTGATTTCTTCTAGAACACTGAACGGCACAAAACTGCATCTAGTTAGTAAGTTCTACAGTGGTTGTGTTTCATTCTGGATGTTTTGTATAACTGCAGAAACTTGACAACATAAATTGATGAATTGCACCAATTTGCTTCAAAAATGCAATTTCAAGGTTTTCATCTTGTCACTGTGGTTTTACAAATGAACCTAACTGTAATAATTTCAATAAAACTCAGTCAATAACATCAGTTTCTATACATCTATACAGGCCCATTTCATTGTTTTGCTAAAGATGTTAAGGCAGCTATTGAATCAGGATGAGATTTTCATTTCATTTCTTAAAGATAATGTGGTGGAAAAGATACTTTAAAAAATAAAAAAGATGACTTTTACCTAGCGCAATCCCATTGGGCCACTCGATACTGTCTGAAACCAGAACCTGTCGATCCACACCATTCATCCCTGCTTTCTCAATTTTAGCCTGGGATCCCCAATCCGACCAGTACATGAACCTATTGGAGACACAAAGCAGAGATACAAGATCAAAAACCTCTAAACCAGGCTGTCAGAGCATGTAAATCCAAGTCCACTTGACTGATTTATTGCCTATATTTGTTATCATACAAAAATTTCCTGGATGCTACAGCTATTGTTGCTCACTGCTCCAGGGAGCATTTGAGACACTGGTACCATACTAAAAAGGGACTACATTCATGGTTACCAGTTGGGAGAGCAAGCACATTTGATAACCTTGATGCTTCAGATCAAACCAGTGACCTAAAAAATTGTTTTTTTTTTTTCTGATAGATTTCAGCGTGCAGATTGTTAATATTTGGTGACTTGATTTCTCCAATGCCCCTTGCGCTAGAGAAAGCATGTAGTTGTCACATTCTCTTTTTAATTTTTTTTAACGTTAATTTCTGACCACTTTTTGTACAAATTCTCACATTGTTAGAACAAAGTTTAAAGCATTAGTGAACCACTTTTTTTGCCAAGTGGATTTCTGAACTCTCTGTGAAACAATTTGTTTCTGTGCAGCAATAGAGTTCAACTTTAGCTCATTTTTAATATTTAAAATTCCACTGAAATATTGTTTTTAAAATTCACTACAAAATATTAGTTGAATATAACTTGAACGGGACGGGAGGACGGGACCAATATAGTTAATGATGTGCAAGTTTGGGACTTTTGTTTATTATTTATTTTTGTATTTTTGTTATTTTTAACAAAAAGAAATAATGATAGAAAGATATTGATTTTTATATTTTGGAGGGAACGTAGAATAGATTTGAAGCATTTTGTAGAACATAAAAAATGTGTGGAATAAATGTTTGACATCAAAAATGTAGACTTTTTTTGTTATTAGAGACTCCTTGTCATCTTTTACAGTACACAGAAGGAAATTGTTTTCATGCAAACTTTTCCTGAGGAAGAAAATTATTTTTCCTAAATTTAACAACTATGGATTTTTTTGCATTTTCGAACCAAACTTTCTGCATTTGTACATATTTGAAGAATCATCTAATTTTCCATTGATCCATGAATACGTATGTGATGCACCTCTAGAGAACTAGACTTTCCACAGCTTTTGAGCATCAAAATCTCAATTAACCAAATGAGATACAATTAACAGGGAAATTATGGAGCTGCGATGGCCTTGAAACTTTTCTGCACTTCACCTGTCAAAAATGTGGATCAATAGGCAGGCGTTTGCTCATTAAGAGAGTCAGTATTTCACTCTGGCCCTATAAAACTGAAGTGGACACTTTAACCACAGGCAACAATTAGGTATGCCGACCAGCTTGAGCCTCATTTGCATGTTTCACGCTCTTCTACTTGTGTAATATGAAGAAAAAAGCCCAGAGGGAATGATTCAGTAGGATGAATGCCAAAAAAGAAGAAATGATCCATCCAATGTAAAAACCTTCAGAAATCATGGTGTGCTGGGACACTGTATAAGCTGCATCATTTATACATTATTCATTATTTTCTGAACACTTTCTCAGTGCAGCAGAGGGATCAAAACGACAAATGTCTAATATTGAGCATCTGTTTTCTGATGTCTTTTACCATTTTTACATGATAAACACAGTATCTTTACCCATGTCTTGGGTCAACGGCGATGGCTCGTGGTTCACCAAGCTCTGTGTCAATCAACACCTTCCTCTTTTTGCCATCATCTGTAGCAACAGAGATAGTCTTGTGTCCGGAGTCAGTCCAGTAGATGTTCTTATGGACCCAATCGATGGCTAATCCCTCTGGGGAATGAAGCGCAGTATCTATGAGTGTGATCTGCTCCGTTGATTCGCTGGCTTTACTGATGGAAGCACTAAACAAACAGGAAACAGCAAAACAAAACAAAAAACACAGCGTTTACTTAGATGCTATGAATCTATCCCTATATAAACAATCCTAAAGAACAAGATGATTCATCATCTTCATGTCAAATACACACATCATAAATCTCCGACACCCCCAGCTGTTGTCTGTATACATGGGCAGCAAAGTGAAGCACCATCTGCATGTTCTCAAAAAACAAGTGTAGGACAAAATAGCTTATTTCTCTGATGTTTTCCTGTTACTGAGAGCTGCAGTGACATACAGTGAAGTGGATTGGAGGGCTCTTTGAAGAACCTTGAAATCTGATCTAACTGTAACTGATCTTAAGATCCACCACTCAAGAAAAAAGTGACTTCATTTTGATGACATCTTTTGACAAAAAGCAATCCGTCTAAAAACCAGACGTTCATGAATTAAACATATAAGAGTTCCTGATGTTTACAAAGTTGACCTTGATATTGACACAAGCATGCTGTATTGCAAAAAATTGTTTTTTAAGTCTTCCCACTGGAAAGTAATGATCGATCTTTCAATATGCTTTGACAAGTCAACATATTGTCTTTTGATTTTTATAAAATTTGTATGCTTTTATAAAAATTAAACGTATCTCCTCCTGGATCTGAAACAGTACAGAGAAAAACCCTAGCAACAGCTTCCTAGCAACAACCTTTTCTTAACTTTATCTCAGCTTTGTTATATGATAAAGACATGGGGCTTGGATTAGAATAACCCATAGTGACAGTTTACCATAGTAACCAATTTGCCATATCTCTATCTCAACTTAGAAGAATGATGTTTGAAGAAGAATGATTCATTGGGACATTTGCTATAAATAGCCCTTTAATGAGCCAACGTCAAAGTTTGTGTGTAAATTTTAGCCATGTAGTTTTTCTTATTATTTGTTTTTTTAACACTGTGCTAGTATTTTAATTGTTGATTAAATTATTGTTCATCTTAATCATGTTTTCTTGCTGAATTATTAGTGTACTTGTATTACTTTTACAATGTCTTTGTGGGGCCTGAAGCTGTCAAAACAACACATATTAATGTCATTCATGATAAATTGTACATTTAAAAAAATACAAAAAAGAAACACAGACAAAAAGTGTCTATACTACATCCATAGTTTGAATGCCAGTTTAAATTTCTCTAGGTAAAAATGTATTTATTGTACATATTCTTCATTCATATTAGCCTACCCTTCATTGTATGAAAGTTTCATATCATCATAAGCAGGAAGTTTCTACAAGTTTCCATTCAAAAGGACTTGAACATTTTGAGTGCTTTTAAACATATAAATGAAATGTTTATATATGTGGGTAAGTGTTATATCAAGGGTAGCAAAGAGTTTGACTTCTACAGGTAATTGTCCATTTGCACTCACAAACTGCTTTTAAGAGATTCTGGTTCCGCAGCCACATAAATGGTGCTTTTCTGAGAGACAACTTTCTGAGTGGATCATAAGTGATTTACAAGGACAGAGGAAACAAGCACCAAGCTAACATTTCTCAAGTCCTCAGTGACTCAAAAAGAGTTCCATCAATAAGCACAGATTCCAAAGTCCAAACATTAAACATAGATGGTGGCAAAGAAAAAAATATTGAAAAACTTAAAAAAAAATGATTGAAATAGATTTTAACATAACATAACATAACATAACATAACAATATAATATGATACAAAATTTAGTTTCAACTGATTTTA
>SRMA01026679.1:566250-897892 GCA_007224835.1 Danionella cerebrum
TGTATATATATATATATATGTATACATATATACATATATATGTGTATATGTATATATATATATATATATATATATATATATATATATATATATATCTCCCAGAAGGTTTAATATTAATGGAAATGAAAGAAAAAAAAAAATCTAGTTTTGACGTTTTATAGCAGTAAAGATGAGGTCATATTTATTGAGGTCAACGCATTCCCAAATCTCTCTGGCCTTAGGGTTACAGAAATGCTAATTCAACTGAGATATCATTGCTAATCAGTAAGACAATATACTTCCCTGTGCACAAACAAAATCACAAATACATTGACATCATGTTCTATCTTTAAAACCTGAAATCAATTAGGGTTCGGATCAGAGACTACCAACACAGCAGTGAATGTGTCGTGGAAAACGTAATGAACAAATTCAACTTAATGATATCATTGATCTCCTTATCCTCATGTGTATAGAGAGCCAATCCACGTAGTAAACATCTTTGCAGTAAACATTTGTATTGTCTGCAAATACTTTCAACATTCTTGACTGAATAACTGTGACCCATATGACGGCCTTATCTATCTTAGACAAAGATGGAGACTGAGAGAATAAAAAATCAGAAATTGAAAGCAAGAGCAAAGTTCTATTGAGCTTTGACTGAGCTGTATCTCATTTCCATAAAGCAGCATGCTGAGCAGCTTCCGAGTTAATAAGCACTTTCACACTGCCTTATGTACACTACACATCTTCACTCTGAAGGTGGCACACTGCTGACACATCTTTTCCATGGAAAAGTCCTCAAACTCAAACTCCCTTGATCTTATGTTACTTCAAATATCTCTTCGTTCAAAACCCCCACGCATAACAAGTGTGAAGAACTTCAGGAATTACATAATGCAATTTATCCAGCAGTGGCACCAAATAGAAAAAAATGGTTCTTTGTAGGTAAAGGCGATGATTTGTTGAATGTTGGATTTGTTAAATACTTTATGCACATTAAAAAAGAAGATGTGTATAAAGTAATACAATTTAAAGGTGATTTATTTTTAAATTCAGTATCCCATTGTCTGAAGTAGAACAGAAAGTTAATAAGTTGCTTGAATAAAGCAGCACATCTCAGTTCTTCCTTTTCTCTCAGGGTCTCCCCCCACCCCACATCTTCTTTGTTCTAAAATCAGCCTGTTAGCTAACAGCATCTCCAATGTTTAAGCTAAATAAAGCCGTATTTTCTGTTAAATCTTCTTAAACCTTGCTTTCAGAGTATTATTACTTGGTTATGTGTTCATTCTCAATAACATTTCACACCCGTGGATTGTTTCTTAGATATTTTCTGTTATTTAGGGACCTTTTCATGCCATAATGCACACTTTTTGATCTTTTTGAATCAAACTCAATGGGAATCAAGTTGCATTTACATCCCTTATTGGCCATATGGCTTATTGAAAATAATTACAAAACAGCTTTTTAGGGGTTCAAAGTAACTCTTAGAAGTAATCAACAGCAAGACATTTTTCAAACAGACACTTCTGGATCTTGTTAATTACATAATTTATTATATTGGCTGTGTGAACGAAACAATGCAATTGTAAAAGCACAGGAAGCGTCATCAACAAAAGAAGCACAAAAAAATTATGTGAACTTCATTGACAAAAACCAATCAATGTTTCCCTCAAGGCGCACAAGGCATTAGAAGAGTCTCACAGGAGATTCACCACCCTCCTGTAATTCAGTTCCATCACATCACAAATGCTTCAGATCCTTGTCTCAGTCGTTCACACACACATGCAGTGCTCTCTTTCTCAGACATCATTAACTCGAGCCTTTTCTTTGAGCCTCCCTCTCAGTCCACAGCAATTCTCCGTAGCTCAATGCCTTACTGCCATTCTATTCAATATCTCTACCTCAAAAACAACCTTGATGTTCTAGCCCCGAAGACAAGATGCATCCCAAAACGCATCTGATTTTCTCCCAAAAATTGTTCCACATGTCAGTCAGGATGACACCCGCTGAGCAGCGTAGACACAGCATGACACAGTTTCAGCATTTCATTGAGTCGTTCACAGGAAGTAACAGAAAGCAGGTGGGAGAGAAAGCATGCCGCACGACAATCAAACATGGAGTGTGAGGGTCAGGAACTTTGACTGACAAGTGACATTGGAAAGAAACTGATTTCGAAAACAACTGCTCATTTTGTGACTGAGCCAGTCAATTCCCATAACCTCCTCCATTATGGAACTCTAAAGCATCTCACCACAAGGTCCACAATTACTGGGATCAGATACACATGGTAACAAGGTAAGGAACTGACACTCATAAGAACTTTGTGAGATCTAGAAAAAAGCTGAAAGCACAAGGCATACATAATAAACATACATGCGAGCAAACATAATAAACTGGAAAATATATTTTATAATTGTGTATTGTGATACAAGTTAAATTTAATTAATTGGAAACATTGTGATATTTAAATGGATTAAAATCATTAGAATAACTATTTAATCAGACTTTCTGAAGATTTTACAATGTCAAATTTAAGACTTTTTAACATTTATATGACCATTAAGAATCAAATTTATAAAGGTCTATTTAAGAACTAGCAACCAAATGGTTCTGAAGGATCAGTAAATGCAAAACCTATGGTCATTTGTAAATGTTTCACACACAGCTATATTGTGAATCGGTATTGTTCTTTGTCAAAATTTGTTTTTGAAAACTAGCATTTTTTGTGATTTGCAACAACTTATTCAGACCTATTTATGCACTTATGATGTGAATTTTTTTCGTGTAAAACTGGTGATTTTTTGTGAATTCAATTACATTTTCAAACTGTTATGGTAAAAATATACCTTCTCAATTGATAATGAACAGTGGAAACATATGTTTATTTTTTACATAAAAACCAGCATAACATGATTGTTTCCATAATAAAACCTTTGATCCTAAAATCTGCTTCACATTCACTGGATTTGCCTTTCACTATACGTCAGTAAATTATTTAAAATGTAAATCAAGTTTTATTCAATCACAGCATGCTAAAAGGAAAAATGATGCTTTCTTCTTTTGTGAATGTTATTGAATGAATGTTATTGCTTTGTTTGGTTTGCGGTTGGCTGTACCTGAGAGAACAAAGCAGAAGATGAAGTGAACCTGGTAGAGTCATGTTTTGCTTCACTAAAAGGGTCACCGGATGCTCTGTGCACCCTTTTCATATCACAAATTACAATAGCTCATATTGGAAACTTAAATGTCATTTTCAGCCACCATTGTGTCTGAAAATGACTGTAATACCTCAAAAGTCTGGACTCACATCTTTATTAGGCTTTAGCCTCAGCTATTGGTTTTCTGATGTGGTTATGAAAGGAAATAAGTAGACTGAACTTAATTACTTCTAAAATGGTAAAACATACTACAAGCAAAAAACATCGAGCTTGAGGGAACAGTTTTGTTTACTAGCCTACACAGTGCAATAAAATGTAGGGTTTCTCCTGCTGTCATTCAGCCTATCAGGAGCTGGAATACTGCTCACTGGATGAGCTTCATTGGGTTCACAGACCTTCATGGTTCCAGAGAATGCCTTGCTTTAGCAATCCCAAAAACAACAAAGAAACAAGGATCCTACAAAATAGAAATAGAATCTACCTTTAGCTTAATGTAATATGAAGATTAATGAAAATACCAAGTTAGAAAGAACCTAGTGTTTATCTACTAGAAATAAAGGGGGTGCCCAGAAGATACTTACTTGTAAGGAATGTCAAGTAGACAATTTATCAGTTGAGTGTAACCATCAAATCTAACACTCTTAATCATGTGCTTCTAAAGTGCTGATCTGAAGTTTAAAAAAGATGAGAGATCAATTTGTCATTCATTACACAGTTAAAATGTGGTTGGAAATTCATTAAACACTAACACTGAAAATTAACAAGAGGTCAATGTTCAAGATGAATGGTGGAGTGGAATACAACTGTGGTGGCCTTACCAACTGCTTTACACGTCTTGGTAACCGGGTCCATCTCATATCCTTCGTAGCATTCACATTTGTAATCGCCTTTGAGGTTGACACATATTTGACTGCAGGCTTCTGGGTTCTCGCATTCGTCTATGTCTGGCGAGAGTCATCAGAAAAGCATTAGTGACAGAGCAGAGATACACTGAGAACAGAAGCTTTCTTAGCAGAAAGATAGATGATGGTTGCTAACACCATCTGGGGACTCTCTACAATCAATCGTAAAGCGATGATGCAGAGAGTACACAAATCAGAGATGTTCACAATGTAGGCATGGCAGTGGGCTCTTGGGAGAGGGGTACAATGTAATGTTGCACAGCATAAAAATGCAATATTGATGTTACCTCCACACGTCTTCTTGTCCAGAAGCTTGTATCCAGAGGGGCATTCGCACTCATAACCGATCTGCCGGTCCTTGCATATGTGAGAGCAGCCACCATTGCTAATAGAACATTCATTCTGACCTGTAACGGGAAAACAAATAAATCAGAAATCTGCTGTGAAAGGTCAGAGGATACTAGAAAGACATGGCTGAAAGCTTTACTACACTTGATCACCACTTATTAGTTTCTAACCAACGTTTAAAACGTTATCGCTTTGATATATCAGATAAAATTGCATTAAAATTTCCTTAGCTTTGAAACTTAATGCTTACTTTACAGCGAGTTAGAATGGTGGTGCATACCTCAACACAAGATACTATAAAAAAGGTAGTAGACTAGGTACAGAAAGACGGAGAGAGAAGGAGAAGAACAATAGCTGATGCTAATGCTGAGCAGCAGCTGACAGCAGGAGATAGAGGACGGACTGAAACACCGCAGGAAGTTCAAGTAAAAGAGAGGAAAGAGGAGACAAATTTAATGAAACAGACAGGTTGAGAGGAGGAAAGGACAAAGCCCTGTGGGTGAGTCAAAGAGATTCACATTCAAATTGAGAGGCAATATTTACTAGAGGTCTGTTCTGACTCATGTAAACAAGCAAAATATGCACCGGTGAACATAACAGAAGTGTAAATTCTGGCACCAAGCAGTAGAGCTGCTGTGGCACACTTGGAACTGCTCCAGAGTGCACTGACATCAGGTGCTTGAGTTAATCTCATCTGCTGAATGGATCGGCCCACCAGGAAATTAACAGCATCCTGAAACCTGAGCCACCGTCAGATTTAGAATTGCAAATTATACACCGATAAAACACAACCAGGATCAAGGAGGGGGTAGGGAGAGAGAAAGAGAGAAGCTAGCATGACCATCAGATAACCATCAGTATTATATATGAAGACATGCCTTGTAATACAACACAAAAGCGTTAATATGGGGTGAAATTAATTAAATAAATTGACTGTGTGTGTGTTTCAGGATATAACTTCAATTTGAAAACCAAATCTGAATTCATTCCTTCATTCATTTTAAAACACTCTTATTTCCTTTTTGGGGTCAAGGGGGCATCTTCACCGCACATTGGGCAAAAGGCAGGTGTATACCCTGGATAGGTCGCCAGTCCATCGCAGGACAACATTCACACCTAAGGGGAATTTAGATTATTCAATTAACCTAACCGCATGTTTTTTCCAAAGCTGAGATATAGTTCAGAAAATTTGGTTGCTTAAGGTAAGTTTTGGTTGCTTGGGCGATATGGCTGAAAACTGTATCACAATATCAGTCATTCATATCAGTCTATATCGAAATTTTTTTATATTTTTTATGACCCATTTAAAAGAAGGATCAGGAAAAAAATAGATTACATTTAAACATTTTATAATAAACGTTGATCCTAATACATGTCAACATGGAAAATAATTAAAATGTACACATAAGTCAAAATCACAATTAACACTTGACAATTATTCTTAACATTTAAGGTGCAAAATGAAAGGTTTTTTTTATAAATTCCTCGCTTGCACCGACACTCATTTTGTCTTTATGAAGAGGAATCCTGAATACCAGCAGATTTTGAACTTTTAGGGGTGTTAAAATGGCCTTAAACTACATGCAAAAGCTAAACTCACCACACTCCTTCGCTGGCTCATCAGACCAGTCTTTGCAGTCCCTCACACCATCACACACTTTACTGCTGGCAATACACTCGCCGTTCTTACACAGGAATTTTAGCGGAGCCTCACATTTGGTAGCTGTGAAGAAGATAAAACAAAAAGTAACATTAGCAACCGTATCAACACCAGAGAGCTTTTAACAAAGGTTTTTTTTCCTCTCACTTCTGTTGATGCAGGCGGCCTCATCACTGAAGTCTGGGCAGTCATGTACTTTGTTGCATTGTTTAGTGCCATGAATGCAGGACCCATCACCACACTGAAACTCGTCGGGACGACAGGTCAACACAGCTACGGGACAAAAATAAATGAAAATATTAATTAACTGTTAAACCAGCCTGACAAGTTTAACAGTCAATAATTTGGGGATTATTGCTGCAACAGGATGTGCTTTTCCCTAAGACCAGTTTTGTTTTATTTCAATACATTTCTTTGGAACAGAAGAGGGAAAACTAGATATTTGGCAGCTTTAATCGAGATAAAATTGTGGTAATATGCCATCTGCAGAGAAAAATCCACTAAAGGTGCATTCGTGTCAAGTGAAATCCCAAGGAAATGTCAACTTCATAGGAACACTTTACATGTTATGCAGACACTCCGTGTGGAAAAAAAAGGTTTAAAAATGGGGATAAGATAAAAGTTATGAGCTGGGAATTTAGTTGCTCCTTGACAGTTTCATAGCAATAACAATCAGTGTATGTTCTACTTTTATAATAATAGCAGCAGCTGTTTTCACGTTCATTCATGTCAGATCAAGTACTTCTTTATCAGTTTTTTTGCTCTGGGGCATACCAGAACTCACTGAAGAAAAAAAAAAACATACTGTTACTGGAGAACGCTCTTATTTTTTAAATTCATCTTTGAAAACCCCTTTAATCTTTCATATCGTATTCTTCTGAGAGGGCATCCACCTGATCAATTTCAGTCCAAAAACTTATCCCCCAACAGCTACTGGCTCCTTTCATACACCACGTTAAAAAAAGCTTCAATCCCTTTCAAGCTTAAAAACAGATATTATGCTGCATCGGAAATACCTACTATTGTCATACTAGGATTCTTAAAGTGTTGCATGCTTAGGTTTTTGCCTGAACTTACAGTTTCAGCCAATGAGTGTGACTGGCTAAAGCATTTGATACACCCAAGCAGATGCTCAAACTAAGACATATGGAGAATTTAGATGAACAAAATCAAAAGAAAGCAATTAAAAACATATGTACTTCACCAATATACACATGTTCTGTGGACGTTTGGAGGTAATCCAGTTTGTTTTAAACGTAAAAGTGCTTTGTTTATCAAGTTTAAGTCTCTGTTTATTAAGTGCCTTGCGATGGATGGCGACCTGTCTAAAGTGTACCCCCGCCTCTCGCCGAATGTGCACTGGAGATCTGGCACCGACAGACCCCAATAACCCAGAAAGGGAATAAGCATGTTGGAAAATGAATGAATGAATGAATCTTTATTAAGTCATTGGACGTTGGATCATCATCATAAGGTCATCGTTAAATGAACCTAGTACATTGTGATGTATGAACGTACTATGCCCCTCCCACCACCCATGCTCTTAATTTCCTGAAATACATATGCTAATCTACATAATCTCAATACTAGATTCCCTAAACAGCTTTTATTAAAGAGTGGAACAGTTCCAAGTTTATTATATTGCTTCCTTCCAATCAAATCCAGTAAGTACAATGATAATAGTTACTGTAGGATTAACGCAGTGTCACATAAAGGAGGGAATTTGCAAAAAGTGACAATAACAAATAAATCTACAATAATAAAAATCTACATGATAAGAGAATGAATGTGTTTTTGACCTTGCCTAATCAATTTTTGAAATGAATAGTGACTTTAATGGATATTATTACACTGTTGCATTTCAGTGATTGTAAAATCTCACATTAAAGGCTTTTATTCGACAGACCCATCCCTAATACCACTTTTAAGTTTACGTTACACTTTTTTAAACACTTACGGTACATAGCAGTTAGAATTAGCATTATACCATTTACTTGCATACTAATAGAACATCAAAATAATATGTCACATTTCAATGATTATTATGTTTTTTTAACATATCGTATTATTCGGGTCAGAAGAGAAAAGTTGGTGCGTCTTATCGACCGAATGCAGAGCGCCGCGAAGTCCGGTCACGGCCGTATGAGAGGCTTAAGAGCTCCGGAGCTAGGCCGAAGCCGCGACCATATTTGTACACCCAGCGCTGCACACTGACGTCATCGCCCATCTCTGCCATAGCGCGTCGTAACGAAAACGGGGGGGTAAACTACATTTCCCACAATGCCTTTGGCCGCAGCGCTGCGGTGTTTCCGCATTCATGCTCACGAGCGAAACTACAGAGCATACATCGAACGTTAGACTCTCGCATTTGAGTGATCTCTCACGCTACAAACCCGATTTCTCACGCTAAAATACATTTCAAGATGTGAAATGGGCACAGCTAATAGTTTATCTGACGATAAGATGATGATCGATCTGCATCGTCTTCAGTCTGTGAGGTTTTTTCCGCTAAGCATTCACTTGGACAGCTTCACAAACTTGGACAGTTTGATCCTTCATTAATGGAGTTATGTGGGTTTTCATAAGCTGACAAAAATCAAAGGTGCACAGATGCACAGCGTGCACAGCGCTCTCTCTCTCTCTCTCTCTCTCTCTCTCTCTCACGTGAGGAAAACAAAACGCTCTTCTGAAACTCTTCTTTAATAAACTCAAATCATCTCTCAACGGTACATCTCACATGCAACCGAATTGTCACTTGAATAAGGTATAAATAATGAGTTATTTAACATTAAGGAGTAGTTACATTTATTTTACATCAAAATAATTATTAATTAATTATTAAATAATTATTATTTTACATCTGGGGGTGCCCAGATTCTTTTAAAGGTTTAAAGGGGGGGCTCGACTAAAAAAGTTTGAGAACCACTGTATTATTACTAATGTGGGGGCAATCTTACTAGCTATTATTAGTAATGTAGTGACAATGTTACTGGCTATTACGGTATTACTAATGTGGGGGCAATGTTGCACTGGAACAGTGATGGTGATAACGAATGGTGGACTTTAGAGTGATGAGTGGGGGCAAAGTAAAACATTACAGCCTTTTTTTTTGTTACTTTTACTGTTTACTCTCTGTTCATGTTACATGTTTGGCTGTTAACTTTTACAAAGTTGATATAAAATATTTTACAAAAGTATTTGGTTCAGAATCTTTTTTTTCTGGATCTTCCTCTTTTAAAATTGGATGCGTCTTATGTGACGGTGCGTCTTATGAGCCGAAAAATACGGTAATTAAGTCACTGACTGGTGAGACTACAGACCAGTAAACTCTAAGAAACATTGGGGAGCTTGTTATGTGTTCTAACAGACGTAGTAGGTAAACAACACTTGACAATTTACAGCACAAAAACATGTGCTTTCCTGGGATATCTTATTATTTTGACTAGAACATCATATCAGCATTAAGGAGGGCATGTAGTGCAGCCAAGTGTTACAACTGATTAGTAGTATTTTAATTATCTCATTCATCAAGCAGCAGCCTTCTAGAAAAATCGTGTAAACATGTGCTTATGACTTCAAGGATATAGTTTTCTGCAATACTTACGACAGTTTGCCTCATCAGACTTGTCCTTGCAGTCCACATCGCCATCACACTTCCAGTTGAGGTGAATGCACTCCCCGCTGCGGCATCTGAACTCGCTGGCAGAACAGTGCTGTTTCTGGGGCTCGGTTCGGCGGCTGCAGCGCTCCAGAGACTCGTCTGACTTGTCCCGGCAGTCAGGGTCTCCATCACAGCTCCAGGGTGTTGGGATACACTCCGAGTTGTTGCAGCGGAACTCATGCGGGCCGCAGGTCCTGGCGGTGGCAGCTGTGCACTTCTCTTCATCACTGCCATCACCACAGTCATCATCCCCATCACAAACGAATGTTGGTGCCACACATAGACGGTTACGGCACTGAAACTCCTTAGCAGGACATGCTTTGGCATCTGTGTGGAAATATATTACATTGATCATAGGGTGGCTTCCTGTTTAGATTCCTAAACAATAATAATGCTTAAAATTGAGGTGACATTCACATTGACATTGACATTCTCTCAAGGACACTGTACATGCAAAAAACAGTGGAACATAGAGGAAACAACGGTATAAAAACAGTAATATTAAAAGAGAATAAGAAAAAAAAAGCTAAAACTAGTTAAACTAGTATAAAACGGCAGCCTGAAATTAAGTCGTGGTTATATTGGTTAGATAAGTGATGGTTTGGTACCTCTAGGATCTGGAAGTCTGTTCCAAACAACAGAAGAAAGCTCTTCCTGGGTTCTTCTCATAATAAGTAGTTACAATAAGAACTGTGTCGCTCAAGACTTTGTCAACAAAAAAAAATAAAGTTTCCAATTGCATGAAATTATAAGAGATGACATTCTGCAGCATTTTAGAAATTATGTAGCCTATGTATTACTTTGTCTGGCAGCTCACTGTAGAATGCTTTGCAACTAGAGCTGCATATCTTTGGCTGAACCCATTGGGCCTGAACCAGACAACGAATCGTGTTAAGTTCGGGGGCAAGAATTAGAGCTAAGGCTAAGGCCGGTTCAAATGTGTTACAGCTCCATTCGCAACAGTAGTCAACCTCTAGCATAGTGTTCGTGGTACTTTCCACATTAAATATAGATTCAATTCTTTTTTTTACCCGGAATATCTACAAAAAAATCTGTTTTTGAGATGTTTCTAAATTTACCAAACAATTTTGATAAATCACAATTGCATAAGTATTTGCAGCCTTTGAGAAGAACTTTTGATGCACATATGGCTGCAATCACAAGAATCAAGTGTAAGGTCTAAGAAAGAGCCCCTTCTATTCAACGTTGAGGTTTATTGAAGTATGACTTCCCTAAAAAAAGCTAGGTCAGGAGTTGTTATTGCAGTAGATTGCGGAAGGAACATGGAGGAGACAGTGGAGGTAAGTAGCCCAGCCATAGACCAGAATTGGAGGGATGATATCAGGTAAGTAGATCACAAGTTGTGACTTCTGATACTGGGATTGCATATACACATTGTAGACCAGGCAGTTGGGCAATGGAAATGTAAATGGTGCATCCAAGGTCAGGTAAGCGATTGGTAAACGGAGTCTTGGATGTGATGGATGAGCATTTCTGTCTCTCTGGACCTGAACTCCCGAAAGATGCCAGAAGAATGGAACAAATATTGTTTTTTCTTTTCACATACTTGCCAACGGTAAATACATTTTCTGATATCTTTACAATTTGAAGAAATAAATTGATCTGAATAGATCATTAACAAGCTTGCTTCTGTGGAGATGTGTTTGTAAATGTGCATTGCTACCAAAGATGGGAATAAATTAAGTTTAGTAATACCAGTTGTAACTGGCAGAAACTACTGAACAAGCAGTAAAAATGCATACAGGAGCAATATGATTGTAAAGGTTTTTGATTAACAGAACTCCATTCCCAAAGCATTACATCAAAAAGACAGAATAACCATTTATAATGCTTATAGGATGTTTGAAACAAGTATAGGATGAGTTTTTTGTAAAGAAGACCTGATCGATTCTTCTGTTCTTGGATGACCGACACGTCATCCTCACACTGGCAACAGACATTAAATGGGCTTAAAAGTGCTGTAGTAAACGCCTGTCTTGCCTTTAATGGGGTCATTCACCCCACCATAATAACAGTCCAGAAGGCCTCTGAGGTGACTGGGACTTACATTTACGGATTCTAGTTTCATAAAAGGATTTGAAGTGGCTCAGAAGCATGTGATCTGGTAATGGCGTGTTATAGTGTCTGTACTGCATTTGTGAGAATTGATTGAGGCTTTGTGATTTTGTGCTGATAAATCTATAAGAATTCCAACTTTGAAATCAATGTCATTTGTGTAGCAGCACCAAAAAGGTTGTTCAATGCTTTTGAGCTGATTTGTATTCAATATTCCTGCACATTCGTACATTGCTTTCGAAGTCAAATACAATAACGCTCAATAGGTTGTGTTCTTGCGAAACTGATTAGCCAACAAGCACATAATTGGCTACAAAAACACACTAAACTAAAAAGTCTATTAGAAAAATATCCTCTGCCTTTATTACGAAGAGGTATGTTCAATGGCTATAACACTAAGATGAAAGGAAGGAAAAGCATTTTTAGGAATGAAATTTTGAGGATAGATCGTAGTACATCCTCTATGCACAAGGTCATGACAGACAAACACAAATGTTGCTGAAAGAAAGGTGAGAAATTGGGGCTTTCTTGTGTGCACAGCACATGAGGTGGATGGCCGTGCTTGTTCTAACCAGGCGGATATTGGATGGGCTGACCTTGTTCTTCTCTTGAGAGAGGACAATGACAATAGAGAAAATAAAAAGGTGCTTGGCCTGTGATGTAGACACGAGCTTACATGCAATGCAACAAACATGTATTGCTAGGGGCTACAGAAGTATACAGAAGAATTGAAAGGCACACATGGGAGTTTTGTGCCAGAACGACACTTTGCAAACAAAATTTTCAAAAGTGAAAACAAAAATACAGAGGGTGTAATCAAAAACTCTGAGATGCGTAACTGAAGCTGAAAATGAAACCAACAAAGAATGGAGTGCATTTAAAATAAATGTAAAATTTTATGTTAGTTCATTAATTTTATTCGTTGTTTTGTCACAAAATGAATTCCATACGCTATTGCCTTAAAATTGAGGCATGATTAAAACAAGAGTATCAACAAATGGCAATAAATTCTAATTAAACTACATAGTAACCTAAACAGATTTGAATGATTTAATTACATGAGTAATTCAGAGAGGAACTTAAAGACTTGAAATTAACCATTTTTATTATTAATTAAAAAAAGCTGTAAATGTTGGAATTAGATCGATTTAATTTCACACAGTATTTCATTTTATGGATACGCACACAGCATTAAGCCAGCCTGTCACTTAAAGGTTGAGCTTCCTCTGTTGTGAGGATCGAGATGCGATCTCTTTTGGAGGTCAGGCACAGCAGTGAATGGATTTTAAAAGAGCTTAGAGGAAATCGTGCAGCAGGTCAATTGAATTTCACTGACCAACGTCAAACAGTCATTTGCCACACCAACATCAGACAGGTAGTAGATAGGGCTTTACATTAGTAAGATACCCATGACCTTGAATTACATGCAGCCAAACAACAAGGATCTAGATGCACAGCGCTGACATGAAAGGGCATCAGCCCCTAACTACTAATGTACAACAAAATGAAACATTCCACATGAAATAATGCATAAGTAAGAAATATCCACACTCTTCTTAACCTAGCCTTGCTGAAAATTAAAAAAAAAAAAATTCCATAATGCTCTGTGAATCACAGAAGAAAACAATGACTGATGATCTGGGTGACGATTGAGTCATTAAATACATTTTGTGAATTCAATTTCGAAGAAGCCAGCAATTAAGTTTCAAATGGTCAGTAAATTATTCATTTGTTGACGGACTTTTTCCCCCAATATAAATCAGAGGAAATCGTGCTCAAAGTAAATGACATAAAATACAATTTCATACTACTACTAGAACGTAATACTAAATGTCAAATAGAATTATGAAACAAAACATATTTCTGCATGAGAGAAGGGTACATTTTTTGACACCATAGCAAGATTAAAATAAAACTTGAATTCTTTTGAAACCGTATTCACCCCAAAATATTTCCATTTATTTGAGCTTCGAAGATATGAGAACAAGCCACAGGGGCAGCTTTAGCACTAAAGCTCGTGCTATGCTCAGCCAAAAGCCCAAGGCACTAAGTCAGCAGAGTTAATGGTGCGTTTACCACTGTCCTCCATCAGACCCTTATATTATAGCAGTCCCCATCAGAGAGAGCGAGAATACTATCCTCCAGGGAGGAGAATAGTAACCATGATGCACTGAGCTGAGAGGACAAACGTACAACTATACTGAGGCAGCAAAAGACAGAGATGTTTTGCACCATGTTTCCTTTTCCCAGTGCTGACAACGGTGCCTACAGGCATGTCATAAGAAGAGGATGGTATATAAAAAACTGAAGTGAACAAAAGAATTAGTTCAGTTTTTCTATGAGGTCTTATTGTGGTTTAGCTCCTCTGCGCTATGAAATTTTTCCCTTACCTTTATTTACCTTTTAAGCTGGTTTCCACAAAATATTTGGAACATCAGAACTCTGCATGGAACGGTTCCCTTTCTGGCCATCCCTTTCACCATTACAAAACAGGTCAGTGAAAAAAAAGGCAGAAATGTTGTCATTTAATGGTGGATGTTTGTTAACTGACCATTGTAACATCTAATTTCTAAAAATGGAAATTGGTGGAAGCCTCAGACCATCAGCAATTTTGATTAGCTGCATTTGTGAGGGATAGACTTTGCGGTTTCAGGTATTTTAAATTTGAAAGCCAATTCAATCGTAAGTAGTTTCCTGACAAAGAACCAAGAGGAACTAGGAGAACATCAAGAGAACCCAGCTGAGGGTGATTCCAGGGTGCCCACCAGTGGGTGTTGCAGGGGGTTTTACTTTGTAAAACAAGCACAAATATTTAATCTGATTTAACCTGAAGGAGTGAGAAACACATTTTTGAGCATATGGTATTTAGTTTAGTTTGAGGGTGGCTTTTTAGTAAAACTGAAAATGAGTACGCATTCAGGAACATTTTCATGAGAACCAGTTCACCCAGATATTTTATCTTTATATTCTAAACATATTAACAAACAGTCACTCAGTATGAGTGGTTTACATTAAACAGATGAATTCATTTACATAAAGGAGATCAACGTAGATGCTGAGATAGTATCTGCTCATAAATAAAAAAAAAGCTCTTTATGAAAACTGAAAGCAGCTGTAATAGTATAAATTGCTATTATACAGTTTGGATAATGACTGACCCCTCTGTGAAATAAATTCAATTCTAGCAGATTTTTCTAATCAAAGCCCTTCAGCTGTTTCTGATGAAAGTAAAAGGCATTTGAACACCTGCTGAAATGCGCCTGTACGTTGACCAGGAAAAGAACAGCATTACCTCTGGGTGGATTAGCAAATGGCAGAGTAGATGAAAGAGAAATATCAGTGTATAGTCAGGGGATAGAGGGGGTTCAGTCCAGTGCCTGGCATTACATGAGTGCAAACACCTCAGCTTATGCTACTGTATTGAGTAGAGCCAATATTCCCATCCACAACAAGAACAAAAGTCTATAAGCTTCCAAAGATATTGATTGATATTCTTTCTGACCTGAGCAAAACTAAATAAATAAATCACATCAAATTAGCACCAAATCTCAAAATCTCATTCATTTTCTTTAAGAGTCAGTAAGGGTCACAGAGCTTCTATTGCATTGGATGAAAGGTAATGTACACTCTGGACGTGCTGCCAGTCCATCGCAGGGCAACACTGAAAACACTGGTTGAAACTGGAGGACCTGGAGGACTAGTGTCAGTTTAAACTTTCAGCGAATCGCTAATTTCCTCAAGCAATAGAACCTTGAGTAAAATGCACAGAACATTCAGTATAGAGGCTCATTCCAGTTTTTCTTTTGTGTTTACATCACAGTGTTTAGCCCATCACTTCAAGTAAGGTGAACTCTAAACCCATTATGCACACCAAAAACAAGATTTTTTCCATCAGCTCATACCAAGATCAATCAACATAACTCTGCAGGGTTCATCAAATGCTTTCTCCCAAATGACCAAAGGACATTTTCAAGCTCTTTTAAAATGCAAGGCACCAATAGTAATTAATACTTAAAAACCTCTTTTAAAATGTATCTGGAGATTAGGGTAATAGAGGGGGGAAATATAGGGCAACAGGACAGAGAAGTATGACGCTAAATACAGGCTTTCTTCAAGAGAAATGTGAATTTGATGTTAGGAGGTATATTATTAATGTCTCCTGCTTCCCAAGATCCCGAGTGCACTCATCAATCCTTCGATAAAATAGAAAGGGTTTGTGTGCAGGAGGGTTTGAGAGTGAGATATAAAGTAAAGTTCACTCGTTAAAGCATTAAAGCTATATTCTTTTTTTAGTATTTATGAATTATGCAGTGTTTCTAGGGTAAATTATTAGCAACTATTGTACTTCATTTTTCCCACAGGATATGACGTGTTTAAAAGAATAAGGAATGAACTGCTGGTGTTGTTACAAATTGTTCTAACCAGTTTATTATTAATAGAGGTTTGTACAATGCTGCACTGTTCCACTGTTCAAGATTTACCAGACTATTTGATGCAAACTAATAATAATATTTGAATAATCCCATTGCTACAACTTAGACCAAAATTTCACAAGATTGACAAAAAATAATTTGTCCTATATTCCCCCAATTTGAAGAATATTAAGTAAATAATAATTATTTATGTAGCTCTACTTTGTTAGTGGAATATTAGTGAATATATTTCTTGGCAGTCTTAAAGCTGAAGGGCACTCCCCTTTATTAAATGGTAGGAGAATAACTTTTCCATGTATTTACTGAACACAACAGAGAAAGTGAAAAAAAAAAATCACAAACCACAATCCCTAAATTCTACAAATAAACCCATTATCTCCTGAAAGATGACAATTGCCATTGTAAGTTAATATGGAGGTGACTGATTTGAAAAGAATTTACTTTTGAAGGAATTTACTTTTCTGGGCCTTAATTTGACTCATTAACTGTGTTATAAATAACAAACAAATGACAATCATCTAAAATAATAGTCTAAGGGATGAAATAGTTATACATTAGCAGCACAGTGAAATATTACAGTGATGTTAATGCTCTTATTTTCCAGTGTAAAATGCAAATCAGAGCTATAAATCCAGAGGGATAAACAAACACAGTCAAGGTGCTAATCATAGTACTAACGGTTTAGAAAATGGAAATGCATTATAGCTTCAGCTGAAAGACGTCTCCAGGATTTCATTATTAAATGATTAAGTAGTAGAAATGGCATAAGACTGCGGTGACACATCAACAAGAAAATACACTCGCCTGGTTTACAAAAAAAAAAACATCTATATTAAATTATATTTAGAATAATTTCACATTATGATATTGTGACTTGTGAAGTGGTCAAATAAAGTATTTAATTGCACTTTACTTTTGTCATCTTTTGTAAATTGGAAGCCCAGTGTTTGCGTACTCTCTGTTTCCTTAATCACTCATTCAATCATCTAATAAACCTGGGTCTAATCTCCTTTTTCATCCTCAACCTATCAGTGTTGTGTTCTCATCGTCTCTTCTTCTTTCTATGAATTCACTTCTCTTTTCCGGTCAGTCCTACAGTTAACACGCCCTGACTCCCACGAACGCTCCTAGCCTTCTTGGTCCTCTGCTTCTGCGTCTCTACTGGGTTCATTAATGCTTCTGCTGCACTCCCTTCAACCACTCTCCTGGAGCTCACCTCAGCTCCAGTCGTCATCACCAAGGTCTTCATGCGTTCTTGGGTTCCTGACTGTGGATTCCAAGACGAACTGTTCAATGCCAAGTACAGTTCCCATCAAGCAACTTAAAAAAACCTCTTTATATAGTTCCTTATCTTGTTGTCCCTTCTTCATCCAGTGTCCATGTGAAATAAAGTATAATGTATAATACATTCTTTTGCACAATAATGAAATAAATACAAATATCCTTATTTTTTACTAAATAAATAACTTGGAACTAGTTAAGCATAACATAAAATAGTGTGTAGCAACTTAAATAAAAGAATCAACCAATCTAATTATCAGGTATTTTCATAAATTCACCAAATGCAGATTTGCACTGGTCTACTTTACGTTACGTTTACTACGAAGATCCATGTGCAATGGTGCAGGCAGTAACTGTTGTATCAGCTCAATCTGTCAGCTTCAGGTCTTTAAGCATCATGCTTACAATGGCCATTTCGAAAATTGTCCCAACTTAATTTAATTTTGGTTTTGAAACCTCATTAAACATAATGCCTAGAATGTACTGAAACTAAGAAAAGAACACAGTGTAGATTTTCTGAAAACTGTGTCAGGCCAAAGAATACCATACAATACCAGATGAAAAGCTGGAAAAGCTGCAGGAAAAGGTTTAAATGTCAGGAAAAAGGAAAGATTAATAAATCTTTAAGGGTTAGAGCATCATGTAAATACAAATACCATTCTGGTATTACTTACTTTAAAGAGACAAAATTTCAAAACATTTTCATAACATTTTCCTGGGACTTTATTGGTTAGTTTGAAAAATAGTCATGTGAAGGTTAGATTACGAGCACAGGAAAGAATGAATGTTTTTCAAGCAATCTCTGGCATATTTATTCGCTCTTGATTTTTTAAAAATAGATCCACTTAAGGTTTGTTAGAGATCCTCTGTTTTTGTTTTTAGCAGTTGTGAGAAGAAATGTTTTTAAGCATTTTTATTTTTTTCAGAAAACAATTGATGCACTGAGAAAGATGCGTCAACTATTCCTCCGGACCGCAATGGCCAGGTGAGGACCAAGATATTTTAGAGTATGAAAAACACCAGGAAGACCCAGTGTGGCTTAGTTTAAGTGCCAAAACAGACAGTAAAAACCTCATAAGCACAGGTATGCACCGCCTTAGCTGTAAACAAGGCTAATGTTTCCATGCAAGAGTTTTGGAGAAAATCAATGCTTGTATAGACTGCGCATCAAACTGTAAAGGAAAGTCAATAGCAGTTTATAACCTTGACATTAAGTGAAATTTGTGTAACTGGAAGCAATAGTATTATAGACGTGCAGAAAGTACATGCAAGCAGAACTGCTATTTATTTGCATCCTTCCTGCATCCAGTTTATTCACTATATAAACCATCAATGCAAGAAGCAACTATTGGGGGTCAGAAACAAATGAAACCTGAAGTTTTAAGACCCAAAACATCAAGAGAAGATGAAAAGATGATCACAGACAATAACATCAAACACTAGTGTTTCACACTCACAGAAGTAGCTTGACTGCATTATCCAGGCGGGTGCTATTTTTAGAGGTCTCTCATTCTTTATAGCACTATGGCCTTACCTGCAGCACACTGCTCCTCGTCTGCTCCATTTTCACAGTCTCTTTCACCATCACAGCGCCACGACAAAGACACACACTTGCTGGCGGAGCCCCCACAGTCAAATTTCTCTGGCGGACATGTCTGTTGATCTGTGATAGAACAGCAAAAAAGGGTAGTTTCTGAAGTCTAATTGGTTAGGAAAGTGATCCACAAACCAATTAAATTTTGTTGATAATTAAGAGAGTTCTTAATGAGTTCTTATCATGTTTCAAAGCAGAAAATTCAAGACACGTAATCACAATTAACACGTAAAATGAAACTGATTACTTTGGTTAGAACTAGGGCTGTGCAATATATTTAAACTGAATCGCAATCGCGATTTGCAATGACGCAACATGAAAATCGCAAAGATCTGCAATGTGAAGCATCACATGTTTATATTTCACTTCCCTTCTTTGAGTGAAAGTGTTACTAACAAATTGATTTAGTGATGCTGCACAATACCCAATCACTATTCTCATTGCAGCAGAAACGCTCACAACAACAAGGAAAAAAAAAACTTAGAGCATGTTTTTGACAGAAGTGATGGTTTCCGCAGATAAACCATTTTGTAATGAGTCTGCTGATCTGAATCGCAATAAACACAGAACAGTGTGGGAGTACTTGGGGCTTGAAGCAGGCAACACTGAAGAAAAAAATACCACAAATTAGCAACTAAAGAAATGTCACTGTAAGATTTTTGAGGATTTATTAATAAAAGCAGACCCAAACAAACAAGCTGATGATATACCTTCAAGAGCTGATAAGCAGCACCCAAGAACAAAAATCACAGAATGTTTTTTTTTATTTATTTATTTCACAATCGCTTGCATTTTTTTCACAATTGGAAATTGCAAAAAAAGCTAATTGAATGCGCAATCGCATTGTGCAGAAAGACTGCAACTAGATATTTTGTCAATATCGCACAGCTCTAGTTACAACACGTTATTTCAAAGCTACATTTCTTATTTGTAGCGTCCAGTCAGAAACTATTCTATAGATTCCACTGATCATATACCGGTAAGTAAAACTAGTTTAAGCCAAATAGTAACATTTTAAAATGTCATCCTAGATCAAAACCATTCTGAGATAAGCTTCATAAATTTTTATGTCCACACGTCTGGAACCCAACTGCAAATCAATAGCAGCCAGACTCGTTTTTTCCTCACTCCCATTCTTCAAAGTGTTTTGAGTAATTTTCAATGTGTAAAAGAAGATTTATGAAGACCTTCAAACATACTCTGACACCTCAAATCGGACTCTGCAGCCCATTGTTGCCAAAACCCTATTTATAATCATGAGAATGAATGCATGTCTTTTGCTGAATTCCACCATTGTCCACTTTCCTCTGAAGAAATGTGAAATGGACAGCTGTGAATCTCATTTGAGCTATCTCTTCATCAGCACACAGCCATAGTGGCTCTTCAAATTGATGCCCACTCTTCATCTGTGGAAGCCATACTGGATCTGAGGCGAACAGATGAAAAAAAAAACCTATTTAAAGTCAGAGCTTAACCCAACAAGGCAAGGCCGGGGGAAGTGTATGCGACAGAGCGGATTTGTTTGAACAAGGTTTTAAGTGAGTGTGTGTTTTTGGCTTTGTCAGGATGTGTCTGAATAAACTGAATGACCCATTCTAATCATCTGGCTGACTGCTAGAGATAGCAAAGCCTCCTGGGAAACGCAGTCTGTTTTATCTTCTCTCTTCCCTTCATAACCCTGAACACTACTGAAGACAACAATGCCCACCGGGATTTGAAGTCTGCGCACGTTGCTTGTTCAAACCACAACTGCACCGAAACACAAGTAATGTAAAGCTGTATATAATAATTGATATGCTTTAAAGTGTTTGTTAGCCTACAGAAGACTATTGTACGGGTCAGTTTTTGGATCTGCCATCGCAAAACCATTCCATGTTTCTCGATTATAGTATATAGAACTGGATCCTTGAGAGACGTAAAAATGTCTGATCGGTCCTCCTGAAAAAGATTTTAATTTACACTGACAAACGAAACGTTGCTGCCAGCATATTTCTAGCTCTGACTTCATTCTTTAATTCTTGATATGATCAGAGTAATACCCATACAGCTAGACTATGAATGGTCACGATATAAAACTTTAATGAACTCAATCAGAAATCTTCCACTGTCCCTCTGGAAGCTTATACAAAAGTGATTGAAACCGCAATTCATCGACCGACTGTTTGAGCGCCTGGAATTAAAAGGACCCAGATCTCATTAACATGCGAGCAGCAATTTCCCACTGTCTCTCAGGACACCAATAACACAGAAGTGATTGAAACTGTGGTCTACCAACTGGCCACTTGAGTCCCCATGATGTACTGCCAAACTATTGCGGGTCAAAAGAAGTTTGCTGGCAGGGGAAACTCCAGTATGGAGTGAGTTCCATATCATAAAATTTTGAGTTTCACCCATATCATAAAATTTTTCCCAATTTTAAACTATCCAATAGTAATGAACTGTTGAGAGGAAAACAAAATTGCAGCCTAATTGTGAATTTGTGACATGACTGCATTATATCCTTAGTGTAATATGGTGTGTGTTGACATCCCACACTAAAATGTCTAAATTTGTCCAAATTTATTTAGCAAATTTTGCCTTTCATGTCAGCTATCGGTGGGTGATGGTCTACATTACTTCTCCGTTGAGTGATGGCCATAGATTAGAGTTAGGAGGACAGCCATGGTTTCTGAATCAGCCCCTCTGCTCCATCCACCTCCTGTCTTTCAGTCCACTTTGATAATTTAGAAGTGATGCACTGGTAAGAATGAAACAGCTGACAATGACCACTTTAGCTGCAAATTTGTACACAACTATAAGAGTGATGTCTGCAGTCAAACCCCCCCCCCCCCTTCCCACACATATTCCCACACAAGCTCAGACTCTCTAAAAAGAAATATATTGTTCTAAACTGACAATAAATGCACACATCGACTTTCTGTGAGCAGAAATTCACTTGTTTATTTCTTTATAGCGGTAAAAAAAAAAAAAAAAACTCCACTTATAGCATACCCACAGTTAAATTCACCCTGACATCTACGCAGCTCCTCCTGGGAAAATGCAATTGTTGGAAAAAACTGGGAGATAATGTAGGCAGATTAACATATTTATCTAATAATGTAAATCTTTTTTTTCTCGTTGTGGTTATAACTCAGTTAATCTAAGCGGAGCAAATGAAATTTCTCAGATGCGCATGAAAGCACTTAAAGAGAAATTAGCTTTGCACAAACCACACCACATTAGCAAAACCGTTTTGGTCAATAACTCCCGAGTGATTGGGATCCATGGTCAACAGAATGCTGATGTTTTACGGAACAAGCTGAATCAGGTGCTCAGTTGGCAATTAGAATTACCTCCATTACATCTCCCTCATTTACTGATATCAAAAGTGGCTCATGTGACTTTCGATCTCAGCATTTGTAAAACAACGCATTTCAAATTCAGTTTGACTTCACTTGGCCGAGAATTAAGAAAAAGGTTTCAAAACCAACTTTCAATCAAGTAAATATGAATATCCTTATGAACATATTACGTTATTTAAATAACTGCATACATGTTATTTAAAGCTATCCCTGTTGAACATCTCTATTACCAACATAGAGACCACAAACAAGTGTAACAATTCTGAAATTTAAGTGTAGCCTTCAAATAAAAATAAATTGAAGCAGGTATCTCCATGGAGATTTTAAGCAGGCACAGAAACAATTTTCTATTAACTGGAAGCACGGTATAACATCTGTCGCAGAACTTAGCTTCCATTACCTGAGACTGGCTCTTTGCAATCATCCATCTGTCTATTGGAGAAGATTTTTTTTTACATCTACTAAAAGTTAAGTCTTTTTATTCTTTGGAAAGGTCATTTCAAAACAGCATGAGCTTCTGGGATTTTGGATAACTATATCTTTAGAAAAATTGCTGATGGCAAAAAAAGAAGATGCAGTTCTGTCTATGTTTTATTGACGGCTTTCTGGAGAAGCCTTTGATCCACCAATACTGGTCATATTTTTATACGATAAACACGTCCTGACTTCACAGATTATCTTTTTTTTTTGTTGGATCACACATTGCTGGTTTAATCACCATACAAATCACAATAGTCATAAAATAACATTTGTCTCAAATTTGTCCACATATTTGTCATGGAACAAGGGGAATCTAGTTTTGATTTATGCAGTTTAACAACTCAACCGGGATGGTTTAAAGTGCCAGTGTTTTTTATTTTTTTTGTTTAATGGCCAGCTCAGTTTGCCCTGCATCCATCTAAAACCCAAGTGCCCTGATCCCATTAGCTGGAAAGCTGGGATCTCCTCTGCAATCTGTCCACGCTGCTCCTGCGTGCTTGGGCTACCATAATGTAAGGGTGCTTGTGCTATATGCTAATGTGATTTTGATTAACTGCCTTGCTAATGTCCCTTCACTTAGAGGTGAGGAAGGGGCAGAAATTTAAAAGTTTATCATAGTGAAGCCTCACAGTCATATTTAGCTTTGTATGGTATGAGGGAACTTGATTAATTCTGATGTCCTAACGTGACAGGAAATTGCTATGGCGATCAATTTGTCTACTGAATATTAAACATGCGAAGAGGGACTAAGTGGAGGAAAGGGGAGGTCCAGCATTTATTTTGCAGAAAATAAATCTGTAAATACAACCTCAGTGTTGATGAGGATGGTGATTTATTAAAGATCACCAAACACTGAAAATGAGTGGGAAATTCAAGATGATGGATCCGAATGGTAAACACTTAAAAGCAAATGCAAAATGCATTGTAACTGTTGTAATAAACTAGAATTGTGCAAGCAAAGCATCATGACCCACATGACCAACAGTATTCCAGTGATCTTTCCAAGTGCACACAAGTGCTTTTATTTAACCGTCAATGTAAAAGTGACGACCAGGTTTGGAGTAATCCATACTACGAATACTGTGTGTGCTCTGCATTGAACCCATCCAAGTGCACACACAACAGTGAAAGAACCCAGTGAACACACACCCCAGAAAACACATTTTACCTCTCCAACACTTCACTCAGGGGGTGTAATAAAGGTTAGCATCCCTTTTGAAACAGCTTGCCATACATGTTCTCATTCTAGGCACTTCTAGATAGTTGAGCTGAAACTACGGAAAGAGAAAAAAATAAACATGTCTGTTATTTTAACGTTTTCTTTTGTTATTGTAGTAGCCATCTGCCATTTCATAAGTTACATGTTGTGCAAATACAAATCATACCCAAACTTAAATATGGCACATCAACTAAATGTACATCTTCAACACACCTCTACAAAACATTCCTCAATGTTGAAAGTGTAAAAAATGACTTCCTGTTTTTCAACTATTGTTAAAGTACTCATGAGATCTGACGATTTTACTCCAAGCTACAATGAATAATTGAGTCACATGACTATAAACATTTGTGATTATATTCTCCTTCATTTCAGAAAAGAGAGTGGTGGCAAAGTGCAAAAGTAATAAATCATAATTAATTGCATATTTGCAAACATTCCAGTTTTGAAATGCAGTGTAGGTTTAAAAGGTTGCCATTAGTCAGCCAATCCAGGTCTGGGATGTGGGGCAGCAGTTTTAACTGGGATGTTATAATATTGCGTCCAGCTCCTCCTAAGGTGTACATAGATCAGTCAGAAAATTTAGCCCATCCAGTTTGTCCTGGGTCTTCTCCGGGGCAACCTTCAAGTTAAACATGTCAAAAAACCCTCCCTAGGAAGGTAACAAGGAAGCATCTGTAGTAGATGACTAAGTCACATCAACTCTATATGAAGATGTAGCAGTAAATTAGATAGCACCAAGTGACCCAACAGGTTGGTCATGACCAACAAGAGTAGGAACATAGATTGTAAAGAGAGACCTTCGACTTTCAACTTTGCTCCTTCTTTCCCAAAACAAGCCGGCACATCTACCACATTATAGCAGTTGTTTCACAAATGTCTGTCTCTCAATGTTCTGCTTAATCCTAATTAAGCTCCTTCACTTGGGGAAGTTAAAGAACTATGGCCTTTGGAGGTGCTAAACTTCATTGTAGTCACATCACATGTTCTTCAAAAGAAACCGTATCTTAGTAACGATTTATCCCAATTAAACATTTATAAAATTCTGATCAAGTAATTGGCAGAACAATAAACATAACAGGTAATAGGAAGAGGTTAAAAACACAAAAAAACTTTTTTCTTTACAAACCTTGATAAATGATATTATTTGGCATGAAATGCAGGTTTGATTACAGAAGTAATAACAATATTATGTGCATTTTATTTAGGGCTGTGTGATTAATCGTAAAGTAATAATCATAATCGAGCAAAAACCTTCAGTTAAACAAGATTTTTTTTTAGGTCAAATCTCCCAGCCCTAATTTAATTATTTTTTAACCTACAATTCAGAACAACAATTATTGAACAAATAGAGCAGCTCAGTATTATATAAAAACAAATAAACTCACCATGAGCAAATTAGTGAGTAATTAAAACATTCATGATGCGTAGAGCTTTTCAAAGCTGTTCTTAGACAAGTAAGAAATGAAAGCAGCAGGCTGAAAAGGAGACCAAAAAAAATCTATAAACATGATTTTCCTCCCCGAGTGCATGAGCAGTACGAGAAAAATAATTAAAACATGCTGAAAACTGATCTGGACTCACGGCTGAGTTATAATTATTATGTCTCTATGGTGTCTTGCCTCAATTAAGCTTAAAACACCAAATCAATAGCCACTCGATAAGAGTTTGACTTGGGGAAACACTTTTTGATTCTTCTAGGACAGAAATGCAGATGATAATAAGAAATATCATAAAAACAATAAGTCGTTACTGAGTAAAAGTAACTGCGTTTAATAATCACAATTTAAATTGCCTAAACTTAAAAGTCTACTGCACTCAAGCGTGTATTTTTCTCGCTTTGAAATGTCTTCAAATGTTCATCTTGTTGAACATCTACTAGGTGTCACGTTGCTCTTTTACCAATTTCACATAACGAATGAAGAAATTGAGGTTAGAAATATGTAAATTGACACAAATGCTGACTATATATATTCACTATATGCGTAGAATGGTACAGTGAGTGCTAGACTTTGCTGGTTGAGGAATGGCCCAAAAAAACGTGCAAAGTAACTTTAATGCAGAACGAGTATTTGCTTTGAAATTGGATTATTGAGGATTTTAAAAAGTTTTTTAATTTCATAAACAAATGGTGCAAAAACTGACATTGTGAACAGAAGTTTGAAAAATGCCTTGCAAGGAAAGACATACTGGAAATAAACTGGTGAGTAGTGGAGAATTACTGCAATTAGATTTATTAGGCAGAGCAGGAAGATTGAAGTGCAAGTCCAATCCACTATGTGAGTGTTTCATTTATTCCAATGAAGATGGCTCTGCGTCGCATGTGAAAGAGTGCCATTTATATCAATACAACTCCCCAGTGTCTCCTCTTCACTTCAGCACTCCAGTCATTAGGGAATAAAGCTGATACAAATCTGAGAGAGATGGATAGAAATGGACAGAGATCAACAGAGCGTTGGGGTGAGATAAAGATATATGGCAGAATGAAGGGGTGAAAATGAAGACACAAGACAGAGAGAACAAGGACCACAGACCTATGACAGGAGGAAAATAAGCCTGTGGGAAGCATTTCTCTTGAAGAAAATTAAACACAATAAGCCAGGTATCAAAAATAATATTTTACAATATGATTAGAAGGTGGTGACTTCAAAAAGGAGATAAGCAATAAAATATTTTGTGGTAATTACTTCTGGATGCAACCTGTCCTCTCACCCAATGGGTGCTGGAGATAGGCACCGGCAGAACCCCGTGACCCCAAAAAGGGAATAAGTGGGTTGGAAAATGAATAAAATGTCGAACAGAGCTAGAAATACCCAAAAAATTCTGTTTAGATGTATTGGTGCAGATTACAGACAGCTGCGGTAATGCAACCGGTTTTCCAAGTTGGTTATTCATCAGGTGTACACAAAATTGAAGTTTTATTATGACATTTAATATAATAAACATTGATTTTATGGTTGAATTTGTCACAATCACATTCTGATAACATTGTTCCTGTCAAAACTCAGTTCTTGAATTTTAAGTCCACATTCTTCTTTTCAGTAATAACTCATTAGTTTTCGTCATCAATCAATGGATGCCTCTCTGTCACTAGTGTATATCCCACAGCCAGTGGAACATCCGTGTTACCTAGCTGCATGAGTTTATATTACACAGGAGAATATTGAAATGCACTCTTTCAGAAAATATAAGCAGCCGCATGTTCATTTTGATGTGTGTGTGTGTGTGTGTGTGTGTGTGGGGGGGGTATTTCTGCACAATGCATTTTGGCGGTTTACATCCTGCATGCGTCTTCGAGCATATAACCATCTTCTTGGTTGCTTATACTTGAGCTGCTGATTATATACATAAGTCAGTATGGTGCCACATTTAGAAAAATACTGATAAATGAAACTCTGAAGTGACATCCGTGTATTTTGTCTTTCACAGCAAACTTTGAAGAGTGGATTTTGGGGTGTAAATTCCTTCTCTGTTGCTTTTAACCCACTGTGAATTATTTTAACACTTTTAGCTATTTCTTTGTCGAATAAGCCATGTGCTTGTTGTTGAGTGAGCATTTGCATCCACACAAGGTACTGAAAAGGACAGATGCTTTTAAAAACTGTTGAGCTCAAAGTTGAGCTTTTTCAAGTCCTTTGATATTTAAACAACATTCACTGCTTCTAGTGAAAGTTTATACATTTTATCTTTTGTCATGTTTTGATTAAAATGCATTTTATTAATAAAATGCAGTGGGAAAAAGTTTTGAGTTCATTTAACATTTTTTTTTTATTTCTGGTCCAGGTTAAGTAAAAATACTCAATGTGTGTGTGTGTTTTTTTTTGTTTTTTTTTTTAAATAACACCTTACATTGTTGTTCCAGAGTGATTATTACTAACTCAGAAAAGTGTTCAATGCATCTGTCTTGGTGTTATTTTAACACTTTTTGTGAGGTATTATTTTTTTGTGTTAAAAAAAATCATCTATTTTGATTGAGTTTATCTAAATCAAAAATGGGTGGAGCCTTATAAACCCACAAAAGTGTCAAAAACAACCCTGTGGGAGTTAATTCAACACTCTTCTTTTTGCTGGGGAGGTATATGTTCATACGTAAGTTCAGCCTGAAAGAACATTGACCTGGAAATTATGATTTTTCTTTTTCTCTTGATTTCAGTTTTGTGATTGTTGAAGTAAGAAACCACATCTAAATTGTATTAATTGCGCAGTTCTACCCTACTATTAGATTTCAACTAATTTATTCAAAATAAATTAATTTTGATAAAAGAAATAAATACATTTATTTATTTTAATTTACTCAAACCTAACCATGTCAGCTTTTTATTTTATTTGCTGTACTGCTTTAGTTAACTAATTAACATAAAAAATCTTGAACATTTTTAGTAATTTAATTAGTTTAGGGTTATCATTAAAAAATCATTTTGTGTAAAGAAATTAATGAAAAAGTAATTAAAGCAATTAATTTTTAAAGTTTGACTTTTTTCCTGGGCAGAAATCTGCAGTCTGGAAGCTACATGGAGGTTGAGAGCACTCAAACTAGTCAAATTAACCGCACAATGGGTGCATGGGCGTGCCTCTTATTGGTTTTCATTGCATAGTTGCAGAGTTTTCCCAAAGTTTTGTAATTAAGAGCACCAGTGGATGATATTACTGTAAACTACATTTAGAGCTTCTTTGGTTGATGTGATGATCAAAACATACATCATCGATACACTTTGTAGAAACAATGGGATGTGTCCAAGACGCACCAGATTTCAAACTGGCCTATGATCCAACCAAATAGCACCCCATGATCGGCTACTCTTGTCTGAGAGCGCACACACAAGCATGGCCCTAAATTGATGTCTACTGCAAACACATGACAGAAATCCTATAAGCTGTGAATCGATAGACTCAGTCTTGCTTTAATTACATATTCTCTGCTCTTGAACAGGCCTCCAGAGATTCACCCCAGTAGCACAGAGTATTGTGCTACTGGGATGTTTGCAGACAAGTTGACATTTAAACTACACATTTAAAAGAAATTAGAGATCATGGTAGAAAGGGAGGAAGAGAAAAGAAGAAAAACTATGAATGAAGTAGTGCAGTGCCCTTTGGACTTTCTCAATAATTCATGACTAAATATTGCTTCATTTGGACAAAACGCTATTAAACATAGTCTGACTGGCAAAAAGAAAGCCAACCTCAGAAATGTTTATCTTTCTTTGTGGGTTATTATTTTGTTAAATTGGTTTGATGGAAGAAAGATATGAACTTAATTTAAATGGAAAGCTTCGCAATCAGTATGATTGCTATTAAATCTAGGTTGTCCTTGTTTGTGCTTTAAAATTTGAAGGCACTAAAGAAGGGTTTTGGATTGTGATATAGAGTCTGTCAAGTTAGAACAAGTGTTTCCTTTGATTTACGCTATATTCCCATGAATCGTTAATGTGCTATTTTTGAAATTCAAATGGCATCTCTTCAAGTGTTTGTCCTTCAACTTGGGATTTTTAAGGGGTTAAGAAATGTGCTGATTTATTATAGCAAGGCTAAACTTGGCTTTAAGAGCTGCTTGTTTCTACCAAATAATTAATTAAAATGCAGAATAATATCCTTGTGACACTGTGAGAGACTAGTGTTTTTGGTACAGCTCCAATTTGATACAGCTTCCCTTGATATTCAGTCCACCTTTGCAGATATTTCCATTTTATTTGATATATTATGTCTCTTTTTAATTTTTATACAGTGTTAGAATGTCTTTTTGTAAATGTAGAATGTCTATTTTGTACATTTTATATTTTATTACCTGTATCTTGTCTTGTCTTTGTGAATCTGTTGCATTGTTGTGCCTCTGCACAAAAACATTCCTCGTATGTGAAAACATACCTGGCAAGAAAGCTCATTCTGATTCTGATTTCAAATTTCTATTTGTAAAGACTTTTTATTTGACATTTTATAGAGATTTCATGTAAAGCTGACCATAATTCGAAAAAGCCATTCTATAATTTACTTCCACAAGATTAACCATCACAAAAATTATCAGAATTATATGTGAGCAGCACAATAAAGTTGCGGTTTTTAGTTAAATGTTAAAAAGGCATTTCCTGCCCTATATTCTATACAATGTACCAGTTACTCACTAAGGCTGTGACTGGTCTAGCAGCAGCTACCTGCGGCGGTTTAGTCAAAACATCTCATTAACCAAACCAGACAGTAGATGAAACCAAGTTAGACGGAAGACGGATGGAAATCATAGCAAATAAACTCCATTGAGCAGTACCAGAGGGTATGTAGTACTCTTCATTTGGGAGCTCTCTGGTGGATTTGGAATTACAGAGTTCCTGAGTGACGATCAATACAGTATAGGTTTCAATGGACAAAATCTATAAATTAATAATGCATTAATTAATTGAAAATAAATACTTTGGTATTATTAGATTAGTTATGTTAAAGTAAGTTTAAGTTTAGTAGTAGGTGTCACCTTCTAATATAGGTTTTTAGCTATTCCAATATTCATTTCAAGAGCATTAATTTGACTGAAAATTACAAACAGGAATTAGGGCTATGCTATTCTACTGAATTTGATAAAATAAATAATTGAACTTGACAATGCATAACTCGCATACAAAACGAAATTAATAAACGTTTAATAAATCAATGGCATGTTAGATGCACATATTGAATATAAATCTGAGATTGAATATAAGATACCCTTGTTCTTTTAGCTAAAAGTAATTTAGACCACGTACATTTGGTCACACAAAATACTGAGTGAAATTATCTGTTGAAGTGCAGGATAGAGATTAACTCAACTGTGCGTTACCTCCATATTGTGGACAACTTAGAAATTCTATTTACTAATGTTTTTTTGTCAATATGCATTGATGTACAACAATAATACATAATGGATCCAGTTATGGACAAACACCTTAACTAATGTTTAGATTTGTTTTTCAAACTACAGGTAAATAGAACATGCTCATATTCACAAGTAAAATAAAACTCATACAGAAGCGTAAACTAATGTAAAATACTGGCATTTACATATTATTCAGCAATTTTAAAATGCAAACACTTTTTCGTCACAGATCACCCAATATCCACCAATCACATTGCAATGATCACCAAGAAAAAACAATAAAATGACACATAAGCCATAGAGTAATTTAAATGGAAGCCTAGAAAATTAAGTTAAGAACTAGAAGAGACTTCAAATTGAGATCTGGGCTTAAGCTAATGCCATTGATGGTGGATCAATAAGAAACTCTTCAAATCAAGTATCTCTAATTACCAATAAAAATCAATCTGATGGGATCTCAGAGAGATTTTTAGACAGAAAAACCTCTAAAACCAATCTCTTCTGTTGCTCTAGTCCAGTGGGGCACAATTAAAAACGTTCTCCATCCATCATTTCGATCAATCCAGGAGTGCCTTACTGCAGATGTTTGTTCACACTGAAAATTGACCGATTACTGAACCTAAAGACCTCTGCTGGCTTTGGTAAACTTATTAAAGGGACATGTTTAATTAGGTTTTAATTTTAATTAACTATAAAAGTATTTAACTATAATATAAACTATATTTTTTTTCTTACAAGAAAATCCATGCATACAAAGGATATTCTTCTTACACTTACACACGCACTCACGTCTAACTGACCATGCAAGAAAATAGTGCCCCAGTGTCCACGTTTCCATGACTTCAACCAATTAAATGTGCCTGCAGGGAGTAAATCCTCTTGACCCAGTCCAGAAAGTCCTTTCCACAGTGTGAGAACCTACTAAAGGTCCCAGAGTGCTTCACTGGCAGTTAGTGTCTCTTTGACATGACACACTTTCTGTCTTTGATTGGTTTGGTTGAACACTAATTAGTCTGAAGTTCTGAGAAACACAAACAATGCTGATAATTATAAAATATGGGAAAGTTTCATGCTTTTTTTAGACAAAGGTGAATTCTAAATTGGTTTATTGGCAAAAATTAGAAGACTATTCAATATGTGAGAACTCTACAACATGTTTAAGCCAAGTATTTTTTTGATGAACAATGTGGTAGAAATGACAAAACACATATATTTACTATCGTTTAAAGTGTTTATCGTTTATGTTTGGAATAACTGGCCCAACTATAAAGTCACTATTCTCTAAGGGAATGCAACTTTAAGGGCTAATGAACTTTGTAGTGTTCATAGGGGTAAAATTTTGTAGTCTGTGAGCTGTACAGTCATCAAATTTCCAATACTTAGTGTTCATTATTAATCCATCAATACAATGTAAAGCAACACCTTAACCTTTTTTTTGTAGTCGGTAGTTGACTACAAGTGCATGAGTTGCTGTGATGGAGAGAAAATCAGTTCTGATGGGCGCTAAATTAAAGGGAACCCCAGACTGTGTGACTGAGAAGAAATTGGGCAAAGCTCTGCCAATGGGACATGAGTGTGTGTGTGGCCTTCAGAGTGGCACTTACTCTCTGGCTCCTGGAGAGCGGCCACATGGGAAATTACTTCAGGGAACCGCTGGCTGATGCATGAAATTGAACCCATCCGGTGCATCTGACTGGATCCCTCCGTAATATTTAAAATAATTACTGTGTGTAGCTAAATTCATGTGCAAGGTTATAATACGTGCAAGCCTTTGTCTCCTGGTCCATCTCGTCACCTTATCTAGCACAAAATAAACACTGATCATCATGACAATAGTCACAAAGAAAGCATTTATAAATCTACAGCAAATATTTTCAAGATACCTCAATGTCAATTTATGATTCTCAAAAAACTATTCTCATATCATAAGGTGGGCAGTTACAGATTCTGTTTAGTTACAGATTCAGTGTTGTTTAAAAAAAGTTGAGCAGAAATGCTTTAAAATATAAAACCTGCAAACAGTTAAAGCATGAGGATTTGTCATTTGGCATGATTACCAATGGAAAATACATTTACTCGAAGAATTGTTTCCATTATCAACAGTCTGTAGCCATGTTTTCATTCAAAGATCCGGATTAAATTTATAAGCAAAATTGGAATACCACATAAAATATTTACGAATAAATCCATCCAACGAGTCCAAAAGAACAAAATTGTCATTTCCTGATAAACTAGTGCCAATCATCAAAAGAAAAGTGCATTAAGTTGCGTTAAGAGAAAGCCTTTTTTATTATACAATAACTTACTTATGTCTTAGAACACGTAGACGAAACGCAATGCACGCAGTCATGTTGTCATGTAAAGAATTTTAAAATGACCAAAACAGCATTTCAAAAGTTCTGCAATGATCTAGTTCTGATAGAAAGATAAAACGCATAAAACGTTTATCCTACTCAGTTGGGTGCATAATTCTTTTAATTTAAGTGCATCCATTTTATGCGGTATTCCAAAATGTGCATACAAATAAGTGGATGAAAATGCAGCTGACATAAGAAAATCCAGCCCATATTATTGTTTCTGACAGTACCATCATTCGTTTTGTTCAGTCAATCAGTCTTTCTAACTAAGACGTGTCTAATTTGAATCCATTGAACTGGGCATGAGTTGAATCAGATCCCGCCAAATGCTGACTTCATTTGCGTGGTAACTAAATAATGACCCTGGCACTGACTATCGAGTTACTGGAGGGGTGGGGGGTTTACAAATAAACTTGACTTGAAAATCTTATACTGCATTCATTGTTCTTTATTGTTTTTGGTTTCACTCCACCTTTAAATGCAAAATATGTTGAATATTGTTAACTATGTATTTAAATTTTTACTAACAGAAATCATGCTATGCCTAGATACTTACCAAAAGAGCTCATAAAGGTAGGCCATAATTTAGAGCAGTATTGCTACTTCCCCATGTAATGAAAACATAAGTTTGACCAGAAACCAGAAATTAACACATTTGTCCAGCAACAGATGGAGGGGTTGAGAAATGACCCTTTCTCCAACCTTAACTTTCACACCCACACACAAATGTCCTTTTCACCACACAGAAGCGCTCACTTCATCAATCTGATTAATTACCACCCAATCACCATTTTTCATAATAATGCCAACATATGATCCTTGATCTGGTATGGTACACGCACCTGAGTCATGTCCACAAGCTCCCATTTTATTACTTTTTAATAAAACCATAATGACTAGCCTGCTGTTCTCTTTGAGCAAGACACCCCATACCAACAGGACAAAGTCGTTTGTCAACATTACTTAATAATTCTAGGTTGAGAACAACATGACAGTACTCTGTAATGTCATTTCTGTGCATTACTAGAGGAAGGCTAATGTTCAGTGTTCACTAAACACGTAAAGCAGGATTTATTCCATGAAGCTGTTAAAGAAGAATGATCCATGTGACTCTTTGTGACTTTGCTCTGAAAGAAGGAGAAATCTTTTAGAGGCCACTGAAAAAGCTCAGGCACAATTCAGGAAAGCAATCCAACTCGGACAAAGGGATATTAGGAGAATGTGTGTGGATACAGTTGTACGCTTTGACCTTGGACAAGTGGGAATTTATTAGTGTGTGAGTGTTTCTGTGCATTGCATATTTCAACACATTGGATATTTCTATCTCTGAATGTGTGTGGGTTGAATTGGATGGACCGTTTCAAACAAAATAAGCCAAAATAGCTGCTGTGCCATGTATTTTGTTTAAGAATCCATGTCATCGCCGAGAAAAATGATTGAAATGCACAATATTTCAGACTTCTGGAATCTACTTTAAAGATTTGAGAACAAAGAGCTACAGTCATAAACTAAAACTAGTAGTAGCATTAATTACATAAGTGGTGGTAGTAGATACCAGTAGTATTACTTGAGGTAGTAACGGTTTGAATGTATTTAGAGTTTTCTGACATTCCTTATCATTGCGTCATTTGATGACTGGAGTCTAAATCTCACTATATTCCTTTTCTCAACAAGACAATTTAGACAGTATTTTTAGTTTTTCTTTTATCTATTACTAGTTCAACCTGAAGCAATATGTTTCTTCCACTGTTGATAAAATGAGGAGTGCTGCTTTTGACTCAGTAATGAAGTTACACAATATTTGGGTGTGAGAATATGATAGCAGTTAAAATAACAAAAGCGAATCAACAAATTGATTGAGCATTACAGCAGCCAATTAGCAGCTGCCGAGGGCAAAAGAATATCACATGGCAAGAGAGAGTTTAAAATAACTTCTATCGAGACAGTCAGAAAGCCACAGGCAATCCATGGTTTAAAAAGAATGGGACTGACTCAAATACAGCCATAACTCTACTGCGACAGAAAACACTTATAGTTACATGGTGTGTTTGTGTCTTCAGCAGAAACTGATGAGATGCTTTCCAAATCCTTTTTATAAGCCTATTGAAAAGCCAAAAAAGGGAGTTCACAAAAAAAAAAAAATCACATAAATCTGTCTGTTCATCCTTTTTAGAATATATTTTCCTGTCACAAACAAATACTCTCGGATAGGATACTTACTGCAGGTAGAGTCTGCTTCGTCGGAACCATCAGGGCACTCTGAATCTCCATCACATCTCCACCGGGCTGGGACACATTGTCCATTCTTACAAGCAAAGTCTGTTGTGGCACAAGTCTTCTTTGCTGTTACAAAGAAAACAGTGCAAAGTTAATACTGGATATAAACAATCTGAGATTTGAGATTCATGCATGTTGAGCATTAAGGCTATTTTAGTCAGACTGTATTTCATATATGTTATATAATTATTAGTTTAATCTATTTTGCAGTTTTGGAATTTCTTTGCCTAAAACTTCACAAGCTATGCTTTATCCGTGTCTCGTAAAAAAAATGATTTTCTAATGAAAAAAAAGAATAAGTTATCGGTTACACACGTCACACCCAGTCTACTCCTTTCTTCAGTCAGTAGCATTTTTAAAAAGTCTCCTGAACTGAAACAGGGGCGAGTTACATGACACTTTAATGAGAAACTTTAACATTAGATAAGAATTTAGGTGATCTCATTGCAGATTTTTTAAAGTGGATGAATGAATAACACTACAATGACACCAATCAAATTCAACACGCAATACACAGCATTTACTTTTAATCGGAATGAATCAGAGTCAATTAAAAAGATCCGGACACATTTGAGTGAATGTATGAGTCCTTCTTGCATTGATTGCTTTGTGTTTCCTAATGACAGGGGACTACATTCTTTTCAAAGTTTGTTCACACCTGTAATTTGTTTAGTTTTAATCCTTTGATTAAACATTTGGTCCTGGATCAGTTGGCATTTACAATGATGTAAATGTTCTAAGGCTAAAGGCACAGTGACTCATTCAAAACATGATTGGGGGTCTTTGTAGGTTTTCACAATGGAACTCATTCAAATGAGTTACTTGATTATTTTTTTGTTTATACTGATTTTTTTTTTTTTTTTTACTGAAATTGCATTTGTTTTATTGGCACAAAATTAATTCCATATAATCCTCTTAGATATTGTCACACTGATAAGTAATTAAAAAAATATTAATCCAGCAAAAATAAAAACATTCACCAAAAACGTCAGAATTTTTTTAGACAGCCAGAGTTCTCTCAAAAAAGAGAGAAAAAACAGCTGAGAGCGATCTTCTATGACATTCTTTTCGGATAGGTGATCTAATCCCTTGCCTTTGCCACCCATCAGAACAAGGGGATTTCATCAAAGTCTCCAATATCTCCACAGTCAAGCCACCTTACACTGAAACAAGCCTTGAGATTTACCATCTCACACATCACAGAAGTCACGAGTTCAGCTGCTCAGCCGTTATCCTTCTCTCTCTCCCTCTCTTTCTCCCTCAATTGCACTCCGTGGAACTTCAGCCAGGGTGTTGTGGGTCAAACCCCTCCAAACACTACAGAGAGAGGTGTTTAGTGCGCCCTGAGCAAAGCTTCATTACCAGAGATCCTTTACTAGCCTTATCTCAAGGACAAAACCTGACCTCATCAAGCAGCCCTTTCCTTTCAAGCTGAAAAGCTTTCATGAAGGTGGTGATGAAAATTCTGTTCAAACTGAAAGGTGCTATTCTTTATCCAAGGATTTTGAAGCAAAACCAAGAAGAAACCAACTGTTAAACACAACCTAAGCACTTAAACAAAACTCTCTTCTACAATTTCATTTAGGGTCACTAGACTTAGCTAAATTTCAAGATGAACTGGCTTTTTAAAATATTTTGAAGCACTTGATGTCACCAATATTTTTTGTTCATTTTCCTCCAGGCCATTAGACAGATAGGACGTTTCAAACTCAAACATATGGGAAGCAAACCTAAGTGGATTTAATGTATCACAAGCAGCAGCTACTTCATTATGCGAGCACATGACTCATTAGCTGCACATCAAGCACAAGAGCAATGAGACCACATAACTTAAAAACAATCATAAGACATCATATACATGATCACACCTGTCTCTGTGCAAATGCTAGCTCTCTTTTGCAGCTGGTATTTGAATTCGCAGGGGAATGTCGTGGAATGGAGTGTGCGGAAACAAATCAAAGTGGTGTGTGAGCTTCTGCATAAGTAGCCATGCCGATCCCCAGGCGGCATGCCTGAGAACCCGTGCCGATTCAACATAGCCATGGATGACCTCGAAGTAAATTTCACAGAGAGGCCGATCTGCACTAGACACAACTGCTTCAAGGTTAGCAAACCATTTTCAATAAAGACTTAGATCCCAGCCTAAACATTCTCGAAAGTTGTTCTCTCGGAAATTGATGAACTAACAAGAGATTTTTTTCAAACCATTCACAAATGTAAGATATGGTCATACAGGTGCATTTCAAACCTTTAGGCTTTGTTTATGCAATTTGCAAGGATACGTTTATGCATAGTTAAATGTAGTTACATATTTGTGGAAACAGGAATTAAGAATTCTTGGCAGATTATTTAAGAGGTGAGGGTGCTTCTTCTTCCTCCTTCACCATATTGGCTATGTGCACCCAGCTATAGTAAATGCACAATTGAGCTTTTTAGTGGTGTCTCAGAAGCCACATGTGCGATCGCAGTGAAATCACAGAAAGCACCTAAAATTTATCTTTCACTATAAAGAGCTCAATATTATCATAAACAAAGCCTGTGATTGGATACTCCTTGCCCAATTCAGTTTATCTGAAGAATTCAGATTCATAGGCTTCTAAATCCACCTTACATTGAAACTTATTTATTTAATCTGGATCATATGTTGAAGCTAATAAATTTAGATTGTCCTAGATTTCCATATTCACTACTTTTAAAAATACTGTTTTTGGAGCAAAAAGTGGCTAAATCAAGTGTGATTAAACTAAAATCATTTCCAAATTATATCATGTACTATGCAATTTCAGTAGGCAGCCAACAGAACAAAAAATATCCAGTGCAGAAAACAGTGTTAATGCAGATAATCGTGCAACAGTAAATATAAATGTCTTCATAGTTTTTCAAATAATTGTACGGGCTTAATTTCCAGTGCATTTGTTCCCACTACAGCATTGATTTATTGCCAGTTCTAAGCTTCAAAGACTCCACCTTTTTTGGTAACCTACATTTATTTACAAAATAAAAGAAAAAGTGCAAATGCCCTTTCTACTCCAGATTTGTACTCTGCATGATTCAGTTAATAACATGTCAAGAGAAAGCAAATATAAAGTGAAGCTACAGAAATGGTACAGTGGCATAAACATGTAAAAGCAGGCCAAAAACATATACTTGAAGGGGAAGACTCCTGGTAACATATACTGTACGTTGTTTATGTGGAAGTGTCAGAAGACTGACTGGTGTGGCAGGCAGCGAACTACAAAAAGAAAGAACAAAAGACTAACACTTTAAAAAAAAAAAAAAAGGTTTTCAGATAAGCAGACAGAATAAAACATCAAATGCCACCCAGCAGAAATGGAAGGCAGAAGAATATCGGTATGGTCACAGAGTTCATTTTCACAATTTTAAACAAACTGGCCTACTCTGCATATTAAGGTTGCATTATTTAAAAAAACTATTAATTACATATTTTTGAGGATTGAAGAGGACGAACACCACCACTTTTGACTCTATTTATCCCTTATCTATCCTTTTGAATAAGTGTGCATCAGAGACACTTCAGAGATTCAGAAACTGAACATTTCTGAGCATTTATCAACCCTATGGGAACAATTCCAGCTAATAAAAAAAAACTGGCTAATAATTTTAAACTTAATGAAATAATTGTTAGTCTGTTTCTCTCTTTTTCTACAGCTACTAATTCTCTCTTTCTCGTGATCTTGTTGCAAATCTGTTTCACTGCGATTGGATAGTGTGCTTTTATGTGGTGACGTGTGGCACTTCTAGACCACAGTCCCTTAGGCAATCAAGATTCAGAAAACAATGCAACATAAAAACACACACACACACACACGCACACGCACACACACACAAAAATCAGCAAAACCGTAAAGCCATGAAAGGTGAATCGTGTTATAGCGAAGGTTCACTACTGGAAAACTGTAGAACCACCTCTCTCTTTCTACTCTACACACTTAAAATATCTCACGACCAGCCTGCGACTCTCACAGTCTCTGGTACTTCACATGGTGCGATTGCCATACGCATGCACAAGCTCCGATCCACTTGTGTTTCTGGTCAGTAACATGTAATTGTCTACGACTCAAAATCAGGGCTAAAAAAAGAAAAAAGCAGGGCTAAAATTATGTAGTCTTAAACTGCATTTGCTCAAGTCATTTTCTCTACTTTTACTTAAGTACCACTTTCCAGTACTTTATACAATACTGGTGACAGACTATGCATATAGGTTTGACACAAACTTTGAATTGGGCATTGGGGGAACGTGATATTAAAAGTCGGTTAATCTACTTCAAGGTAAGTCCCCTGTCTCCACAAATATGAAAATGTAATTTACATTTTTTTGCCAAAAATCGAAAAAGAAATGACGCTACTCATTCAGCCTGCTCGAGAAAAGAAAAACAATACCAGAATAGCAATCTCAAGGAGTTGAAATAAAATAAGAAATAATAAGGAAACAGACTGCAACAGCAACAAGAAGATTAGGCCTGACACCCAGGTGGATTTCAAAGGGTACAACTGCACTCCTTTGAGAAAGTGCAGATAAAGCCCAGGGAGCACAGCTTTACACTGACGCTTCACAGCTCAATAGAACATGCTAATCTGACTACAGCCTCAGTATGCAGATTGCATGAAAGTACCTTCTCAGACACCTCCAAATCCTTTTCTTTGAATTTAATACTTTAATATTCAAGCAATTTCACAAGAGCTTAGGCAGAGTGAGGCACACGGGCAATCAAATCAAGTGACATCATACTCCTCGAAAGTAAGTTGTGGAATTTTGTTTAGGAAAAACAATGCCTGAATAAATTCAGAGTGAAACTAGGTCCAATAGAATAACCAAGAAGTAGTGAATGCAGCATTAGGGATTTGGAGGCAAGATGTGGATTTACTGCAAGCCTCAGCATCTCGGCCTTAAAGCTATGAAAGTTTTCATAAAAGTGCTGATCCAGGACCAGCTTCTTCCAACTAAGTTCAACTAATCCAGGTGGAAATGTGCAAACCTGCAAATAACTACATTTTTAAAAGATTTGGGAAGTTAATTTATTTACTATGTAAAATCTTTATCAGTTGGGATATGGATTTTGTTAATAGAAAAAATCAGATTTTACATGAAATATAATACAATATTTATACAAAAGATAAATTCACTTTTAAAGTGAAAAGGCGCCCAAAAAGCCCTATTGATCAGGAAATGTCAAGAGATCAAGAGGTGAAGGAGGATATGTTGCAATTAACATCCGTTATGTTTGCCTTTTCTTCTCACGCCCCCCTTTTCTTCTCTCCTGCTCAATTGATCTTCATTGATTTCTGCCCTCCGAACGCTTCAAACAAACAGGAGCATTTCTAGCATTATCACAGATAGGAATCATTAGTACTTTTACACGTGGTCACTTCCTTTTTGTCTACATTCAGAAGTGAATATTATCACATCCCAATCTGATTAATCTTTGATGGAATCCAGCGATATGACATCAGTAAATTAAAATATTTTGGTTGTTTGTCGTTCAGTTGACCAATGCAAACACAGTTCATTGTTGTTTTTATCACTGAGGCAAGCTGAGTACAATCAAACAAATCATGTCAGGAACTGTCAAAGCAACCACACATGACCCTTAAGACCTTAATATTGTATGATGACCAAGAAAGATATGTTAAGGTACTTCTACATACTGTATGTATATGTATGCATTTTGGGGCAAACCACATATCTGAGTTTTCCACTGTGATTCTAGTTTTGCTTCCCCACACCGGAATATAAACAATTACAAATCAGGGATCTCGTATCTTTTTACAATATTGGGTACACAAAGCTAAAAATATAAAAACCAGATGTTCCAATAAGCAGGTACACAGGTTCCCACGTAGATTCTCTTTTTACATCTCAATTGATATGAACTCAGCGCACATACAAAAGCAGAACACCCCACCCCATTGTTTTTCACATTTACATATATTTAAATACGCTAATGAGCACAATTGAACGAGAAACAGACAGTGAGAAAGTGTAAAAATCAAATGCTTATGCCAAATTAAAAGACATATATAATTTGTTAGAAGCTAAAGTTGACTACTGGAAGAATTATATTTTGGGGCAAACCAAATGTGTTTTCCATTGTGATTCTAGTTTTATCCCCTCACACTCGAACATAAACCATTAGAAATCGGGGATCTTTTACAATGTGGTGTAAACATAAAGCTAAAAATTCTCTTTGTACATCCCAATTGGTGTGAAAATGAGGGCACATTCAAAAGCCAAACACCCCACCCCATCTCTTGTATCTTTTACATACATTTAAATATGCTAATGCACACACTTGAAAGAGAAACTGACGTCCAGAAAGAGCCAAAATCAAGCAATAAACTTCAGAAATGCGTATGACAAATTAAAAGTCAAATATATTGTTCACAGACAACCCAGGTTCAAGACCCTATCTATATGTTATTTTTCATGCCTTTTCACTGTCTATCTGAAACATTCCTGGCCATATGTGACGTTTATACGCAATCAATCAAATATTTAACGCATATCTGCATAAACCTAACCAATCATTAATTCACTGACACTGTCCAAAATACACCTACCTCCACCCTAATGTCTCACTTAGGGGGTCTAAATCATGGATTCCATCTGTTTCAAGACAGCTTGCCCAGTATGATCATGCCTTGCTCATGTACTTGGCAGGTCCAGATAATGAACCTTCAAAATAAAGCCAGTAAAAAGGGTAATATGGTACGGTCAATGTTGTGGTTGCATCTGAATGGTTGGTAAAACCTACCAACCATTCAGATGCAACCACAACATTATATACTGGACATTTATACAACATTGATGATCGGTAAAGATGCGATAACAGCATATTACACACATTCTAAAATATTCGTAAAACTGCAACAACAGTGAAAACTAATTTGTTTCAGAACGTTGTATGCCTTTTGCTCCAGTCAAATCTGTTCGACCCATGGGATCACATTGGCACACAGGTGTTTATGAATGTAATAGAGCAGGTGTCTGAGGAAGTTATGTGTTTAGATGAAGAGTAATTAGATAGCATACTCTATACACCAAAATATTCTCATTTGAGACCAGTTAAAGGCCTCAGAGAAATCCCACAGAAACCTCCAATTTGCAAATGTTTTTCCCTTCACACATGCATATAAACTTATTTGCTACCCACCCGCAGAGCCTCAGTCTTCTTGATGTAGACCCAAGGTTCTGATCATAACGTCTATTTTTCCTTGAGATGAACAGCCCTCCAGTATTCAGTCACTCAAATCAAGTTACACTTCTATTTGAGTTTTAATTTTCATTTTTTATTATTAAACTGTGCTAAATTATTTTAGAAGCATCTCTCCACAAACAATAGAATAAAACCATACAAAAACCCATATGTGGATATTTTATTTAGAATAAAAATAAATAAAGGCATTTGATTGCATTATAGGGGTAAACAAATATTTTTTAATATATATTTTGTGGAGAAAGTATACAGAGTAAACTTGTCAATTAAAGTATTTATTTACAAATAATAACTATTTAAATTACTATATAAATTACAGTGTTTGTGGAATTGGGATAACAAGTAAAAAAGAATAATGTTGTGCCAGCAATGATTATATACTTGCTGTGATTGATTCACTCAGTGGGGTTTACAAGGCAGCAATAAAACAATACTCGAGACACATGCTGATCAGCTACATCCAATCCCAGTGTGAAGCCCATGTGGGTTTGTTCTGGTGTGTGCTTTGCTGAGTTCCGTACTGCTTCATCTGGTTCAGTGCCCAGTCATATCCTATCATCACAGTGTGTGCCCAGCCAGTGAACACACTGCCTTTTGCTTCATTAATCCAAATGCATAAGTAAATGACTATGTGTCTTCATAGAGGAACTAGGGGGAACTGTGGAGGAACAGGCTGAAGTGTTGACTCTAAAGACAAAAGATGTTGGAAAATCTGCCAGGCTGACATGGAGAAATTCAATTAAATGCTCTCGGCATATTGAAAAAGCCACCGCCGAATGAAGTGGTGAAAAGAAGGAAACACAAAAGCTGGAGGCTGGGCTAATGATGCCATGAGACGATGTCCTTTGTGACAGGACTTTTCCATTATATTTGTACTCACAAAGTATGAGGCAAGGAATTTCCAATGTTTGCAATCTCAAAATACAGGGGGATAGAAGGGGATAGGAATAGTTATAATACTATACTATTCATTACCATACTATGAATTTTTTTCTTAAACCTTTATTCTAATTATTTTTATTTTGTTTTAAAGAGGTATCTAATGCATTTGCTGATTTCTTTGTTCTTTTTCTTGAGGTCTACTAAAAGTGACCACCGTTTTTAAAGAAAAAGAAACCATTTTAAAGAAAATTTCAATATCATGTGGCATTTCAACCAGCTTTGAAAAAACTGTTCAAGCAGCTTGTGGACTGAATATTCCTCTATCTTTCACTGCTCTGATTGGACAGCAGCTTCAAACATTTGAAAATACGATCTGATAATAGAATAGATGGGTAAAGTTTAAAACTTGAAAACTTAGATTGTAGCTTGTAAAAGTGCCTTTTAAAATTATGTTTATTGGCAAAATGGAATAGTTCCAAAGGAAGAATATTTGGTTGCTATGGAGGAGTCAGTGACATCATTCAAAGTCCACAGGCTCCACAAGTGACTAATTTAAACCAACCCCCATGTTTCTATGACATTGTATGTTTAAACCAACCCACATGTTTCTTAGCTGAGATAGAGATCTACCAAAATGGTTCCTATGCTAAACAGTCACTTTAATTTATATAAACAAACACTCAGGTTTTTAATATTCACCAAAACACAACAACCAGCAAAATATTAACATGCCACATCATAATAGGGAATTATGATTAAAATTTTCTGGTCCAATTGCTAATAAACAATAGTTGATGCTGACATCCTGGGGTTCTGTTGTCAAGATATCTCTGATTAAATTTCCCTATTCTAGCTTTAATGCAGCATCTTTCCCTTTCTTTCTGTTTGTTTTTCTCCCTTGCTTATGGTTGTGTGTTACTTTGTGTAAGTGAGTTTGTTTCAGCCTTGCATTTCTGCAGCGGCAGCAATACTGTGTTCACCCCACCATCACTCATAGCATGCTTGTGTGAATCGTTGTTTGTTTTGGAGGCACAGCCATTCTCTCCTGGGAAAGTAGAGATTGTGGAATCATTTCTATTCACCAGACACACCCATGGCTCGCTAGCTAGCTAGCTCATCTTCAGTTAAATATCTGACGTAAAAGTAGATTTGTAAGTTATTCGAGAAATATAATGAAATAAGCTCTTCAACTGTAAAATTTATTGGTTGTAATTATTTTGTCACTGTGGTGCCATTATATGTGATAGATGTAAGGTGTGTACTACCGTACCTATAGGAAATGATGCTGGCTCAAGGTGCAGCTTAAATAAATACATACAAAACAATAAAGCAGAATACTGAGGAGAATAAAGGGTCATGGATCATCTTTCCAAAAGGTTCCCATGTTTAATATTCCTATTGACCGAATGGATGATATAGTATGTGCTGTCCCTAAGCCCACATGTCCTAATGTCAACTGCAACGCGTGGAATGTTTTCTACCCAAATTGAATGCTTGTGTGAATACATAAAACAAAAGCCATGTACACTATAAATGAAGACAAATTATAACACCATAAGCTAAGGATGTAAACAATTATCCCTGTAGTGTAGTAAACATCAGGGGTCGGCCACCAATTATTTTCTGTTCCAATTGGTCAGCCAAAATAAATTAATTATTTATTTAATTACATGGTTTAATTATTATTATTATTATTTAATCTAAGATGTGTGCTAATGAAGTATGAATACCAAGGTAGAATATCTTTCAACCAGGAGACACCTTAACTTAGTCTAAAAGACTACAGGAGTCAGGAATAAGTTCATAGGGTAAATTTGTTGAAAAATCTTGTCTTTTAAGCAATTGCTATCTATTTTTCGTGCTAATTTGATGAAATTTCACCCATGCTCCATGTACATGTTCCCTATGTGCAGTCAGGAACCTCGCTGACCTTTGGATTAATTATTTAGGAAGTGTATTACCCCATTAACCTGACAGAGGATAAAACCTGACATAGGATGAAAATGGAAACTTCAAAATAATTCCAACCATTTGACGGCAGTGTAGCTTTAAAGACTAGGCTGGGAGCACAGTTCAACCAGCTCTGTTCAAAAATCCTCTTCCAAATTATGTGGTTTAGGTTGCCGACTCTAGCTGTACTAGGTTTATTTTTAAAATTGAATGTTTGTATCATATTACACTTAAAACATCTCCCACACTTGTAAGGGATTTAAATGGCGTGCCCCTATATATAGAATTTACCTTCATCAGTTTGATTTGTGACTGTCCATAGAAGTGAATGAGGATCCATGTGTGGAATATAACCTGTTTTGGTTAATTACCTGCAATGGCGTGTCTGAACACTCTAATCTGATTGGCTGGCGCTAACCAATTACAAATAACCCCACAGTTGGTTCAGGTTCTTTAGCAAATTTATAAATTACTTTAAATGCCTCTATGGTAACTATTGTAAGACACAGCACACCAAGCAAAACAGCAAAAGATTAACAAAATTATTTGACAATTAAAATAAAAATCTGTAAAACAATCTTTGATTGTGAAAGCAGCAAGAAAGAAAATGAAATTTCCAAAAGCATTTAAAAACTAAAAATCATTAGCCATGTTTCCATCAAAAGATGCAAATTGCACAAAATATTTGCGAATTAAGTACCGTTTTCATCCAACAAAATCATCACTTCCTGATAAACTGACATCAAATAACAAAAGAAGAATCGAAGTTGCTGCGTTAGGACAAGGCCTTTTTTCAAAAATATAATAACTATAAAATAAAAATAAATGTGAATATGAATAAATAAAAAATGCAATATGAGCAGTCAAGTCCTCTAGCTTTTGGAGGCAGGAGACTGCTCTTCGGGAAGGCAGTCATTGTAGTTTATGCACTTTTTTTCCTGCTCAGTTTAGTGCATAATTTGTTTATGCACATTTTCAAATTGTATTGTGCATTTTGGCTTTTCCATCCATTTCCTTCTTGCGCAATATTATTATCTGAATAAAAATAGGTCGATGGAAACACAGCTATTGACTAATCGATGGAATGTGCAATAAATATTTTAATAAGTGATTCCATTATTTCCTAAAATCTGACATCTTTAATTTGCATACATCTCAGTCACCTCATTCAATAAACCCTCCAATCAACCAGGGCACAGGTTAATGTGATTCTAGCCATTGTTCCAAACAATACAGATGGTAATGCACAAACCTGAGAGTAAAAGAGACATTATACCCAGCAATCGTCTCCAGCTCCAGACTGACATTTAGTATTTCACATTAGAGCTCTAATTAGCAGCATATGGCTTCAGCATCGTAGCAAAGCGAGTTAATGGACTGGGCTTTTAACGAACCACACTGACAAACATACAGTAAGTGCTCCAATCAAACGCTCCTCAAATTCTGCATCTGTCTTCACTAATTAATATTTGTGTGATCATTCAGCACCACCTTTAAGAGAAATCAGTCTTTACATCTTTGCATTTTCACACATCAGCACAGCTCTTCGCAGCTCTTTCACCGTTGCAATAATTATGTGTCTTTAGCTAATCTTCCTCACGCACTGATGAAAATCATTACACCGAGTGGGAGGGATGCGCACAATGACTGAGCTGCTCGGTCAGTGAAAGCGATGTTGACATGGTTTTTTGTTGATGCCTGTGAATCACACAAATCTTTGGTGTGATCAACATTTGACGGTGAAAAAATAACAGGCGCATCTCCTACTGACAGCTCTTTAAAGACAGCCCTGCACAAACAATGTTTGAGTCACAACAAATGTATTTCTCTGAATGAATGACTGCTGATTTAGGATCTGAATCAGCTGCCTATTTAATTCAATCAAAACTAGATTTAGACAAATGCTGCTTGTCTCCGAAACATTTCAAGAAATAATGCTAAACACTGCGCATTGTTGCCGGAGCATTATTATGCAGTTGCTAAGGTGTTTTGTGTGGCTATTAGCATGTTGATATATGGTTGCTAAGGTGTTCAAGGTTTCTATGTGGCCGAGTTGGCATACATCCAGAAAGTCCACCCCTTGTCTACAGGCAGATTATTAACTAGAAAACACTAAATACCTAAAAGATAAACATAAGTTGGGGTTCCACAAGAACTTTTAACATTTGTGTGATGCCAAAGTGATTGCAAAGATTTGACAGATTTGTTTTTGATAAACAATGTTCCAGTAGAAATTGCTGGTAACTTTAACATTTTTTTTTCAAAAACAATGAAACAACAATTAGCTAAAAATGCAATGTATTTCAAAATCAATATAATAACATTTTGAATGATCCTTTTAAAGTGTATTCCTACATACATTTTAAATTCTGTTTATTTATTTTATCCACTTTGCCCATTGCTGCTAATTTTTACAGCAACCAAACTTAATGTTCTTTTAAAGCCTTTTTTAAACTATAATACTACAGAATGAGCTGCTCTGTAGTCAAAAAATGTGACATACTAAGGGTAAGAAAAACCAAAAAGTGCCTAATCCCTTGACATTAACATGCTAATGGAACAAAAAAATGGTAAAAAAAAAAAAAAAAACCTAGAACAAATGCTTTTTTTTTTTTTTTTTTTAGATCTTTTTCATTGGAGCTGACCGTGAATATTCAAAACTGTTGGTCAATGAAATGCACAAAGAAAGATAAAACAGTTGAGACAGTTAACCTTTAGAAGTCTGGGCCATTTTGAGTTTTTTTTTTACTACTTCACAATTTTTTTTACTCAATGTTGTCCAACTCCTGTGGTGTAGTGTATGGTGACCCATAGAAACACATGCATTGGACTCATACAAAATACCAGGCGACCGGAATTGATTCCCAATCCCAACGGTCTTTCCAATCCTTCCCCTCTTTGTTTCATTTCCTATCTTTTTTATCAATAAAACTTCTGAAGGCATTTCTCAACTAAAAAAAAATCAGTGTAAAAGAGAGAAGACAGAAAGAAAGAAATGACAGACTGAACCAATTTCAGTTTCTTGTACGTTACACATGCATTAGCACAATCACTACAAATACGATGTGTTTATGAATTTTTCAATTTTACCAGCCACAGACGCTTTTAAAAACTGCATTTTACTACTTTTATTACAATAGAAAAATATAACAAATGATCACATTTCCACACTCAACACACATTACTTGAAAGAAAAGTAATTATGTATATCAAAAGGCCCATGAGGCACTGATTTGGACAAAATCCATAATAAACCTACCAGCATATGCAAGACTGATTTATTGCCTGATAATTCATTCCTCAAACAAAGAACATCATCAATTTCCTTTGAGCAAATTCATTCCAGTCCACAAAACAAAGACTTAGAAACTCCACATGAGATGTACATGCTTGTTTTGGGGAAGCCCAGCCCCTCTTTCTCTGTCTGCAGGGATAACCGACAGTTACCTTCAGTTGTGAGAGTGATTTCAATCTGCCTAGTTATACAAGCACACCCACAAAATCCATGTTCGCTCACTTCCTCCGGTTGAATGTTTTCCAGTTACCTAAACGTATCCAGGGTTACCCGCCCATTAGAATTTAAATGAATCCTCTGCCCGGCCGCTGCGGTTGTCACAATGTCACCCAGCTCCCTATAGCCAGTGACTTCTCCTTCATTTGGTTTCAGGGGCAAATGACATGGGGGTAAACATTGAGCTGGCCTGCAGCGGTGTGAGAGAACTCCTGATGGGCTTGGGTTCTAAAGGCCCATGTGTGTTGTTTTCTGAGAGAACAGAGGGAGACGTGTTCAACCCTGTTTTCTTCTCTAGGGAGCTATGAAAGCATGAGCTGCGGGAAACTCTTTTGACATGACGGAAACATGGAGCAAGACATTTGAGAGGAACAAAAGAAATCTGACCATTCACAAGTTTTCATGGGTGAATGTGGAGAAATTACATTTGTGCATAGAGATCTCACAAAGTCTCGTAGGTAAAACACAATAACTTCAAAGTAATCCGAACACAGACATACATTCGATTTCAAACGTGTATAATGTGAAACCTTATTAATGCAGCTCTTCAAACCCACAGGCTTTAGATCTTGTGTTTTGATGTTGAGGAGCAGAGTGAGTCTTGCCCAATTGGACTGAGGATCTATCAAAGGTGTCCAGCACTGGGAGGAAGGCTCTATGATCAATGGTTGCCCCTGGTTGATGAGCTATATTTAATATTTCAACTCTCCAGCCCTCAACAGAGACAAGATCCTGCAATTCCATTACTTTTATCACAGTTATGGATAAGGGAGCTGTACATGTAGGTAATAGATTGCTTTAATGAAATGTAAAGAATAAACTTAAACTCATACAGGTTGAACTATTACACACATAATCATGTATTTGTTCACCATGACTATCATTACATGAACACAATATTGAATATTATATGTTCAATACTGGACCATAGTTTATACAGCTATTAATCAAATTTGTGCTTTGGTACTGTGCTTTGAACATGGGTAATTGATTTAAAAATTGCCATTTGTGGACTTCAATCAAGGCAGCATGACAAATGTTTATATTAACCTGATAAATTCTCGTTATTAGTAAAATTTTGGGAAATAGCAACTTTTTTGGGGAAATAACAGATTTGTTATTTGTTAGATTTGTTATAGATTTCGTGTGTATATTAATTATATCCCAGGATAATTGACATGAGGAATATTTATCTTACAAGCAATCTAATAATATATGTCAACATAGCAAGGTATGCATGTAATCTAAAAGTTGATAAGCAAGCTTTCATGCTAAATCAAAGTCCTGCGGCATCTTAGCTGATAGCATCCAGTTTCTACATTCCTGCAAAGAATGTATTGGGGTCATTAGTATTCCATTGGGACAATGCTGCTTGCAGCACAGGGCCCTCCAGGGCAAAGTTAATAGAGAAGCTAAAAGAATTAACCTGCATTTTGATAAAACAATAGGCAGACACATTTAAATTGTTTGAATATAATGTGTAGCCATTTAATATTATTTCCTTTAATAATTGATTAGTTCATTGTATTTTGTCTGCATACACCTAAGCCAGATATGTAAAGTATGGGCTGCTTCACTGAGTTAACAACAGCTACCAAGCAGGAAATTAGCAACAGCATACAATCTCTATGGAAGAAAAAGAGAGAAGATGACAGTGAATTAGATTGCAGAGGAGAGAAGAGTCCCATTGAAGAATGCTGTCTGTCTGGGCTCCCACACTCTACATGAGAACACAGTGCATCTAATTAGGCTCCAGCACCATGTGCAGCATTCTGGTGCATGAACATTTTCTGATTATTTTCAAATCGTTTGAATTTTAATTTATTATATTTATTAGCGGCAATAACAGTTACACGGGCAAACCATTAGAAACATGACCATTTGAAACAAAGATGGCAAAAAGCTTTAAGAGTGCTGTTCTCTCAATATTTTGCCATAATCTGACAATAATCAATACCAAAAAGTTAATTATCAAATACCTTATTCTCAATAAAAACAGACAGGTAGCAAATAATGTTAATATTCCACTATAGTAACATTACACTGCAGTTCAACACTTGACTATTGCTGGAAATAACAGGTGGCAGCCTTAAGTGGCCACTTTCACCCTTTCTAAACTGAAGGCGGCACTAAAAAGCTGACTGGAATTCAGCAAGGGGTCCGGAGCTTTAGCAGTCCCCCCAAGTGTTCAATTTGGAACAAAGAGCAGATGGCTATCCCTACGCTAAAGCAGTTTGGAACAATACATTTCACTCTAGACAATTTTGTCCAGCTGAAACGTATGGATCTTAATTGTGTTAATGTAATCTGTGTGGAAGGAAGGACAGCAGAATAGAAATGGAATTTTAATTGAATGAAAGCGAATTAATCCCAAAGCTCTGTGGAGATCATTTGCTTTAAGGATGAACATTATGCCAGTGCGTGGCTAAGAGGATCATGTCTGTTCCGCAGAAAGCAGAGAAGGGTCAGTAGGGAAGGAGATGGGAAAGAGTGAAAAAAGAAATCATGAAAAATAACAAGGAAAACGTTTAGATGAGAAAAACAAGTACAGAGGGTAAATAGAGAGAAAAAGAGGTATAAGAAACTTGAAAGTACATTTTTAATGTATATGCATCAATTACTTGTGTTTGTGGCTGTTCAAAAATGTTTAAGTTGTTGTGTAAACATATATGTTTAACTTTAAAATCAGAAAAACAATTTTTATAAAAACTCTCGCATACTCTGATTTAGTATCAATAGCAGTTTAGTTGATGGAATGTGCAAGATTACAAGAAAATAATTGCACTGCAAAACCTGCTAAAAGTTGAATCACTTTGAACTCATAAAATTGAACCAAGATGAGACAACTTGTATTATTATTATGTTACTGGTTTACCATTTACTGGTTGCAGCATTTACATTCTTAAAGTTCATAGACATACTAGTGGTCAATTCTAAAGATGATGTGATGAGCGACTTGAAAATATAAATTGACATAAAAATCTGCAAACATATTTATTTAAGCAGGATTTTCCCACTTGGGTTGTTCAACCAGTTGATTTGGCACCAGAAATTAATATAGTGAAAGCTTTTCATTTACAGACTACTTTAAAGCCATTATTAGCTCCCTAAATCGAAGATAATTGTTCCGTCACCTAGACGTGGTTCTAGTCATGGTAGACAAACTGAACTTGCTTCAACCATTGGAACACAGACACATTGTGCAAAGGAGAATTTGTTAAAGCTCCTCTGGCCCCTTTAGGGAAAGAAGTGACAAGTATAGGCTCGAAAACTAAGATTAATGCTTTGCAGTGTCTAAATAGCAAGCCAACACTCCATAAAGACCTCCCCTTCACTTAACCAGCAGCTTTCACTCCCCCTCCTGTTTTTGGCATGGCATTCACAGTGCATGTCATGCCATTTCTCAGGCTACGGTTAATTCCACTGATGTGGTAACGGCAAGAACCCTTTTCAACTTTTAGATACTAAGAAGTGCAGACCATTTACCAGTAGAAATGAGACCAAGTATAAGTTCAAATACACTGCCACATGCGCATTTCAGTTGCCGAAATCAAGACATCAATCTCTTTAGTTTCCATATGGTTTTCAAAACTAATATTGATCTAATCTGTGATATTGAAAATTCATCTTTAAGTGTTTTCCACCTTTCCATATTTCCACCTAAACTATATGATGCATTGTTAAAAAACTTTTTGAAAGGCGTTAATGGCAACAGATTCCCAATTCTGTTGTGATAATCTCAGTAGAGATGGTGTTATTAGTACAGAAGATATATTCTTTCATTATCAGTTAAATATTCAGTGATGCTCATTTTCTACTTTATAAATGTTCTTGGCAAACTAGGTTCTTAATTCCCCAACCAATGTACTTTCCTTGTTGATAATCCTTACTGAAAATAGAAATTATAAATGCATAGAAATTATTTTTCTATGCAAAGATAATTACAAATTTCAGATGATAGACACCTACAAATTTATAAGGCAAAACTACAGACACAGATTGCAGGGGCCAGATGGGGTTTGGCTGGGCTTGGGGAAGCCTTCCAGAGATGGCAGGGATCTTGTAATTATTAGTGGGAAATTCTGGTTCTATCTGTATATAGGTCAACAACATGAACAAATTATTTAGAGACACGTGCTCATGTATCGTTCTTTATGTTATCAAAACATCAGTCTAAGGTCATTTCAGCCAATAGGTCAATGTTGGATTGATTCGACTACTACACTTTCCAAATTAACACAAAAATTATTATTGTGGTTAACAAAAAATAATTCCTACTGAAATAAAATATTGATATAAACACAGTCAAAACAACACAGGGCGGCTTTCAAATATAATTTCAAAAGATTCCTGATATCAATTTTACACTAATTTACAATTGTGTTGCTAGTCTTTTGGGAATCCTTTCAAAGCAAATCATTACTTATATACTATAGCCCCCAACTTGACCAGCTCCGTCTCTTTGAACTTGTGTTATTGTCTTGCTTGATGTACATTCAAACCTCAAAGCATCTCCTATATAAAAGAGACAATAGCCTATGGGGGGATCTGTTTGAAGATTTTCTTTTTGGTGGAAAAATTCAGAGGATTTTCTGTTTTATAATTCATGCCAGTCCTGTTGCGGTGTTTCGAGTATGTGTTTGATGAAGCGCACCATGATATTAATATGTATTGATGGTTTGCCAATCTCTTTACTAATGAACAAGCTGTTCTTAAGGCTATGCTTCCCAACACAGCATGGTCCATATGGATCAATTCTTAATTGCCAGGTACTTTACTTTCAAAGAGTTAAGAAGGGTAAATATATATATATATATCATTATCTATAAAAAAAAAATATATATATATAATAAAAATTAAGAAAACATTGTACCAGATAATTTACTGAGCAACTTTGAATGCACTGCTTAAATCATTATGAAATTATATGGTGACCAATCAACAAATAAAAAAAAAATATAGACAGAGAGTTTAAGAGGCAAATGTGATACCAAAAAATCTCTACACTTAAGGTTTTACTGAAAATACAATTCTTTTAACAGTTATCAGATTGTACGGTGGTTTTACATAAATTGCCCCAGGCATGATTTGCTGCACAACAATCTAATACAGGTCACTAAACCATCTCTGAAGCTGCATGTGTCAAGCATATTAAAACATGCAGATTACACAAAACATTTTGTTTTTCATCTCATTGGTAGCCTTAGCCGAAACACTCTGAAACATAAATATTCAAGAACACAACATTGCCAGAATCAGAGTGTGATTATGTGCCGTTATCTCCATAAGCCTCATTATCACGTTTGTGGAGGAGAGCAATGAAGGGGCAGCTGGGTGAAATAAACTGCAATGTGGCAAAACCAGGAACCTGGATCTTAGCCGCACAAAAGCAGCGGGACACAGCTCTCTCACTAGTGTCCTCTAAATAGATGACACTGATTTACTGTGACAAAAGAGAGGGACAAATAGCAGAAGCCAACATAGTGAGGAAACAATCCTAATGTTGAATTGTGAATCTGATTGTATACATGCTTTCTGACAGGAAATGTCTTGAATAAATGTTCATGAACATTCATTCATTCTCCAACCCATTTATTCACTTTTTTGGGGGGGGTCACGGGGTCGATAGCAGGACAACACTCACACATTCACACCTAGGGGAAATTTAGATTGTTCAATGAACCTAACCACATGTTTTTGTGATTGTGGGGGAATCTGGAGTACCCACACAACCACAGGGAGAACATGCAAACTCCTTTCAGGAAGGTCACCGGCGAGCCTCGAACCGACAAATGGAAGGCCACAGTGCTACGCACTGCGCCAGGTTCATGAACAGACAAACAAAATAGTGTGTGATATTTTCACATATAAAACCAATAATGGGAACAATACATTTTAAGATAAAACTATGTTTTGTTGAAAAGAAAAAAAAACAACATAGAAAGGCGGAATTTACCACATCACCATCTGTAACAACAATTCCCAATTTCTATAGCTTGGCCCCACATTATTACAATAGTTCAAGGATGTGCTTTAATGAAACAATTGATAAACACTTTTTGTGAATTGATAAACGGTTATTGTTAATTTTAAATTATCTTTCTATGTCAGTTTCTCCACAGACTGTTCATAGAACTATTTTGAGCACATCTGTGCTGCGCTTCCGGGTCCTGGCGCTCCCATTGCAAAAAGTGCAGAAAGTGCAAAAAGGGGCTGATACGCTTTAAAACACTTTAATTCGAGCGAAACTTACGTATAGATTCCCAATAATGTACTATAACAAGTGTTAGAGTCAAAGAAGTGACGTTTATAACGTGGAAAGTGCTGTTCTGTAGCGCAGAGAAACCCTGTGACGCGTTCTCAGAAGCTCTCTCTTCAGTACGCTCGGTACTGTATACCCTTGTGCTTGAAACCATGTTGGTGTTCGTAATTCGTGAAATATTTCGAGAAAGTTAATTTTCATACGTAGTGCCGTAATGTTTTCTGCCACCCATTCCGTACACAATGTGTAGATTTAACGATTGAAGAAACGTTACTTGATTTTTCACTGGTTTTATACTGTTGTTTCTGAGAGCCGTTGCACGGATTAGGCGTTTTACATGTAAAACTTGCTTCGAGATACAAAATGTTCGAGATACAATAGCCACCCTGGAACGGATTATGTTCGTACTTTGGATTTCACTTGCAATTGATAATGTTTTATAACCCTTGCCATCTTGGAAGGTTTGATCATCATAGAACTTTGAGCACAGTTTCACAAATGCAACTAAGGGTAAGTTTGTCTATTTTAAATTAGCTACAATGTTAAATGTTGTCAATTGCCAGTCTTTAATCCTCAAGCTACTGATCCTGAATGATGCATTTCAAACCATGAAAAGGCACTTTATTTGTGCTTAATGCGTTATAATTGTTTCTATATTTAAATTATTATGACCTAAAAACATGGCTTCTAAACATTTACAGCAGTATAAAAAAGGGGCATCAAAACAATTGAAATCACCAAAGCCAAATTAGACATTTAAATTCCACAAAAAAAGCTAAATCAATCTTCAAAGACTAAATACACCCCTCGTCTTCCAGATAAAAATATATCTGTACTATCAAAGCAGAGGAAGCTCAATTGACCTGGAACAACTCAAGAGTGATTGCCAAGGGACAAATTAATTCATACGCATGGATTATTACTGAGCACTTTCCATATCAAAGGCTTTTCTGTCATATGTAAACACTGGTTAGCCAAGCTTCGTCATTTTGTTAAATAATCGCCCATTTTGTGCAAGATTTATTGACATTGTTTGTCCTGAATCAGTCCATCACAATCCTCACCCTACCTCATTGATCTGTCTCTCTGATAGTAAGAAATGTTGAGTGAACGCAGGGGAAGATGCTGTTCTTTAGACCGAAATCTCATTTCACGACTCACTGCCATGTTTGCAAAGCCCGGGGCAACGGTCCATCCCAGGGAGCAATTCTGGTTTTGAGACACATGCAGGTTGTCCAGGTGGATGTCAAAAGGTAGTGAGATAAGAACGCTAACAAATGACAGCAGGGACTAAGGTCACACTACGATGGGTTCAAGTTTCCCAGGTTTGCTCATTTGGGTGCTAATGGTTTATTGATCCGAAACATTTCTCCCAACGCAAGACAGAGTAAATCCTTGATGCTCAAACTGGACTTCTGCAGACACAGTTGTTCCATTCAGTCCATTTAGAATGACATTGATCAATACAGGACCTTACTTTAAAACACTAGTACACCTTTTTGGGGGGATTACTTTGAGAGCCTTTAAGGAGCCAGACAGAAATAGGACTTTTCTGTGTGTTTTTTATACCAGGAAAAGTGAGAAAGGGACTTTTAAAGAGTATGATCATTTTACACTTATATTTTGCACTATAATAATGCACTATATTAATGGTTAAATTCCATTTTGCTGGTAAAATACCAGCAAAATACTGAATAGAGAATCTGTCACCATTAACCAAAGTTAATAGCTCTTTACATCATCAGAGCTCTACCACAAGCTAGGCAAAAACTACAACGATACAAAGCCATTTGACGCGGTTTTGTTGATTTATCAAGCCCCTTGGTGGTGGAATTCTCTTTAATTCTGCTCATTCCCATTATTGATGGCCATGAAATGGTCTCTATAATTGCTGTGGTGTCTCTATGTTCTATGGTGCAGAGGTGTTTTTAAAGTGCAATTTTCAGTTTGCCTTTTTTCAAACCCTTCCACAATAAATTTGCATTTCAGTACATTGCATTTACATTATATTCCTAGTGATGTCTGTCACAATATTTATCCTTCATTAAATATTATACATACATGGGGTATATTCTCAAAAAATGTAACAAAAATGGTAATAACATCAAAACAAAAATATCTGTAAATAAATGATGTGTGAATACTTTGCATATCTGGGTCACTTCCAGCACTAAAATGTATTTTGTAGGAGGAAAACAATGAGTCTGTGCATCCATTTAATCATTTCATTAGGATGCACAGCAAAAGCACTCCACAGTAATTATTTCATTCTCATTTTAATGAAGATATTATGCATATCGCCTTGAACAAAAACCGTGCCACTCATCTGCAGAAAGTTTATATGAATTTGTGGCCTTTGACAATAGTGGCTCAACATAAATTTGCATTTATTCATTTAGCACAGGATAAATTGCAAGCTTCATAACAGGAAGAGTTGTTTTATGAATGTAGAGTGGAAACAATGCGAGTGATATTGTAGCATTTGGAGGTAGGGGGAAATGAACAGGCAAGATGTTATCTACTGTCTCCATCCAATAACAAATTGCTTGTGCAGACGCTCCATATATTTGAGGCAAATCCTCCAACACTGCATTTTCTTAAAATCTAATTTTTCGCTCATATTCAAATTGGTGAGGAAATGTGGACTGAGCTGTGTTCAAATCTGGGTACATCCAGAAGTTGCAATACCAGTGGACTGAAGGACATATGCCCATCTGTCTTCTTTAATCTTCTATGATGCTCAGCAGGTGGGCACCAAGAGGCAGTAAATGTTCAATAATTTAAAGACGAAACACCAAACCAACTTGTCAATTGACTTTACGGTCAAGAAAAAAAAGGTTTGTGGAAAGCGATTCAGGCACCAGATGCATAACTGACTGAATGGTAGCTTTGATTAGTGCTGAAACAACTAAATAACAATTGCAATCGTTGACGACCAATGTCATTGTTAATTTGTTGACACGCCCACTTCCGGTTTGAAAACGGGCCAATGATTGCAACAAAGAGTCGCAGACAATCAGTGCAAAATGAGTGAGCACCACCAAGTGTGAATAAAAGTCTTGTGCCAAAGACATTAAAAACTACAGTATAGCCATCAACATAACTACAAACTCATGAACATAGAAATGTTACAGCATTGAAGAAGTTAATTAAAAAATAAAGAACTCTAATCAAGATAGAACAAATAACAAAATTCCAAGGGCAGTTTTTTTTTTTTTAAGTTTGAACAATCTAAAAAAAATGAGGATATGCAGGTGGAATGGCATATAGCCAATAAATAACTCTAAACAGAAAATTTTATTGTTTAAAAATTAAAATTTGCCTGAGAAATTTCAAATGCTAATCCCCAGTAGCATCAAATAGATCTTCTGCATGTTTCGGATGAGAGAGCATTTCTAATCCGTGTTTAAACTGACGTTAATCTGAACCCATGAGTTTTCTCTGATAGTATATGAGAGTAGCTATGCCCCACTAAGCTCCTGTATTCCAGTGGGGTGTATAATACCCCCGCTTGTGATGTATGAACACTGGCTAATTCATTTAAACCCGCCTCGATCCAGTGGTTAAGCCAAAGTAACTAAGCAACAATGGCTGAGCAGATTTCTGAAGCACATGGTTGGTGGTCTGGTGAAATAGTTCATAATAAAGGGACCCCAAGCATGCTTCTAGTCAGGTGGTGCTGATTGAAAGCAAGGGGAAAGAAGACACAGCTCTGAAAAAAATAGTAAAATAGTAAATTAGACAAACTGCATTTTTTTTACAAGATTTGTGAAAATTGAGGGTACTCCTAGGGTACACTCTGCTCATGATACAAAACGTACCTCAATAATATGTCCACAATATTTTACAACACTAATTTTAACCAATTATTGGAAAACCATAAACTATGATTGGAAAAAATAGAACTTAAAAGTTTTGAGACCACAAAGGTAAGAAGGCTAGGGTCTAGTTTGATTTGTATGAGAGCATTTGATACAATCCACCCACCAAGGGGCAGTGTTAATGTTTACTCTTAGTCATATTTTTACTCTAAGTGATTGAGATAGCTGATTTTATAATCTTTCTCGTTTAAAATGTGAGTAAAGGATAATTATATCCTAGTAAATGTTGCAGAAGACAAGGTAAAGAAATTCCAGAAGTGGCTAGCATCACAATCACTCCAAGAGTACAAAAGCACTTCAGCCAATATCTCCCAGTAGCTCCACGATATCTATTGTGAAAGTTTTGTATTGCGATATATTGTTCTACCCATACAACTTCCTGGAATAACCACATTAACAAAATTAAAAAATGGATGTAAATGGATGTTGGCATAGGTGAGCAGCTCTAATCACCTTGTTAACCAAAATATCTACTAGTTTTCTGAGGTGGGAACTGATATTTCTGATCACTTTTCAGTCTAAGTTGTAAATATAGCGGGGACAATACATTGAAAAATCAAATTTTAGGATGAGTTGCAAACTGAGTCATTCACTCTCAGTTGCCTTTAAAATAAAGAAAAGTTCAAGGAACCCAACGTATATAAATATTTTGATTTTAACCAAACAATGCACATGTTGACATCCAGTTATTGAACCTCAGGTGCGTTGCTTGCTTTTAGCAGCCACCGGGGGTTTCAGGACCTCTTGGACAGCTTGCCTCATACACTTACTCACAAAACCTGTTTGTGTATGTAGGCTTTGATATTGAATAGCCAAAGTGGAACTGATCCTGTGCAATAGTGCTAGAATGTGAACGTGACAGGAGTGATGATTTCCTGATTATATCTGGCATTCAGAACAGCTGGAGGGGAACCGCTATACATGTGTACACTGCTCAGAGAATCATGACATTTTTCCTTTTGTCTAATTCTCAGTTTACCTCTCAATGCACCCAATTTACAACTCATCAGTTTATTTTTATATAAATATTTTGTCAATTACCCATTAATAAAAAGAGAGCCACAACTGACACTGCAACCAACACCAACCTGTAAAATGGGTCATCCCCATTTCTCAATAATGGCCCTCGAACTTAGATTAATATAAAGTATCTACAAAGTCCCCACAGTCTATTTTTACATTCAAATCCAATACAACGTCATACTGCTTGTCTTTTCAGTTACCCATTTTCACATGCACACACCATCCAGCTTGAAAGCAAACTTTCATCACTGTAGACTGGGAACCTTGGAGACAGCAAACATCTGATGAGGAAGCACACTACTGTATGCAAACCCCATTTGAGAGAACTTCACAGGCACTTTTAAACCCACCATTTCCACAATTAGAAACATCTCCAGACTGAACCCATTTACCCAAAATTTAAACCTTACTTTGTTAAGCTAAAAAGTAAAATAGAGTGCCATTGGGGAGCCAGATATAACAGTTTCGTTCACTGTACCTCTATAAGCAAATCAGTTTCACATTAAATTTTCCAATTCAAACATATGTTCCAATCACTGGAATGATCAGACAGGGTTTAAAAAAAATAAAATTAATGTTCAATCACTTTTTGACAAATAAAAGAGACAGAAATGACAGGCATATCACTAGGGGTCGTCATGCGGCATGTAGGTAACAGATTCCAATCATTGCCTTCGAGCCGTCAGGCTTTTTTTCCTATCTTTGATGTAAGTTGACATCAAGAAAAAAGTAAAAATTGGGATTTCCACAACTTCAAATGCAGTATGTTTACAGATTTCCCACACACAGAAATCAATCCTTAATCACTAGAAAGTGATGGCAAAAACAACCAGCAGGAGTTCATTTTTACAATATCATTTATGTTATTGATTGCCCCCAATCAACTAGGAGAGTAAGGTTAGGTCCATTTTGATTTTACTCATAGTGGCTAACACCAAATGCAGCAAATTAACGCAGGAAAAAAATGTTGTCATATCAACATTCACACTTTATTTTGGTTGTTACATTAATTCATCGATTCATTCATTAATCCACTTGTTCCCAATCGGGTTCACAGGCAAAAAAGCCTGGAGGGGTGCCAGTCAATCACAGGGCAACACATAAATTCCCTCTCTATGGCGAGTTTGCAGTATTTTAATAACCTTAGGGAATGTAGAGGAAACCGGATTACCTGGAGGAAACCCACACAAGCAAAGACATGCAAACTCCAAGGAAGGTCACCGGTGAGCCTTGAACAGGCAACCTTCTCACTGAAAGGTCACAGTGCTACCCACTGCACCACTGTGTTGGCCCCCTGGTTACATATTGGTACAAAGTTTTGTTGTCCAACCCCACAGGAATAGTTATTCAGAATACACAAAACGGTTCCTGGATGTTAACTTATCAATGAGAAGTTATATGGGTTAGAGAATATCTGCTCTACCAGGCGAAAGAGAGTAGCAACAAATTAAACAAAAATAGTACGAGGGTTTGTTATAAAGAAAAGATTTTAATAGCTGTTCAACTGCAGAGTTAGCACCTCCAGTAATCTACATATTATAGCCGACATTAGAATTAGATAAGAACTACTGCATCAGAACTAATGCTACCAATGGATTATTGCTACTGCAATTTTCAAGCATCAATTAAACATGAAATTTTAATACAAATATCTTTTCCCAGATCAACTCCCAGTTGTCTCACTGATGCTCTGGAATCTGGCTCATTTCCTTTGGATTCTGTTACATCCAGATTACTAAATGTTAAAAATGCACGGCACGGACAGGAAATCCTGTTTAGCAAGTGTCTGAACATGGCTCAGCGGGGCAAAGCTGGTGTGTTGGGCTCAGCGGAGACAGTTAAGGGGATCACATCCTGAAGATGGGTTACAGGATCTCTGAGCCAAGGAAAAGCAGGCAAATAGGATTCCCTACTGCTGGCAGGCAGTTAGCTATAGAATCAGATCTGGAAGCCTATGTTATCTGCAGAAGCTGTGAGGTGAACTGGAGCGACAGACAAACATCTGTCAGACGTTCTCCCTTTCTTTTGTTCCGTAGTCCACTTGGGATATCAAAAAAGCATATAGCCATATAGAGAAGGGGTCTCTCAACACTCACACTTCCCCCACCTTTCTTTTCCCTCATTTCATAGGCAATAACTCATTATGGCAGTCTGTGCTTCCATAATTGGAGCAGAAAGAAAAGGAATAGGAGTTTGACACTTAATTTGACCTTCTTTGCATTTTCCTCACACCACTGGAATCTGCATGGCTCTGAATGAAGCTTTTTTGGGCTTGAAACAAGATCATTACAAATCCTTAGCTGCAAGTTGCTGTGATCCTACAAAGACGTGATTGATTACTGTTTAAGCAAGACCATGAATCTTTAAAAGCATGTTTATACACTTTATGACAAAAATTTTTAAAGCTCAGACAAGACATGAAAAACTAAAAAGTAAACAGGTAAATTCGATGGTATTTTCTGTGTTAAAAGAAAGCTCTAGGAACAAATTTTGGCTTGACTACCCAAAAGAACTAGTTGCAGTAAGGGGCAATCCAAGAGTGCGCAATCTCCAAGACATGCATTGCTTTCACTTATTGATAATAGCTGATTCTGCCATGATGGTTTCATGGTTACGCCTTAATTTTGTTCTGCTAGGCTTTTTCTTGAGAATTGCTACACCTTTAATTAAGAGGAAACGGCAAACATAATCGAGACTTAATAAATGGATATTACCAGGAGCTTGCAGTTATTTTCACTCAGTTCATGTTCCCCGTTCCGCATAACACACTGGCTATATCAATAATAAAAGTCATTGATCTACTGTTACAATAGCGCAGCTTAGCAGCACATTCATCACTGATTCTAATCATTTTTTCTCTCAGTGTGCAAGAATTAATAAGAGTTAATGGTGTCTGCAAGTGTGTGTATCAGGATACAGGAGGAACAGCACTTGCAGACTTGGAATAATTACCCACTGTGGAGCAATAAAGGACTAGACAAATAGGCCTCATCAAAGACCACACGGAAGGCCCCCAAGTAGCCAAGGTAATTTGACTAGCTAAACAGCTGAAGGACAAGCAATGAACATCTAGCATCTGACGAAAAATTCTTATATGAACAATTCCACAGCCATGTCGAGTTTTTAATCTTTTGAACCGCCTCGTTATTACCAAACAAATCAGACAATATGCATCTTTATATTGGTTTTACGTGTACCCGAGGGTTATTTTTATATTTCTTTAGTAAAAAAGATTTTGCAACGTCAAATAGGATTTGTACTGACTGAAACAATTGTGACCTTTTTAACAAACAACCAAAGCTATAGATATAAGATATCTATAATGAAAAACGGAGGCCATAAATCTGTAGTTTCACTGGCGGAATAGATGTGCAGTGGTGCAACAATAGTAAGCCAGTGGGCGATCTCCACTGAACATGAATTGATCTAAACATGTCGGACAAAAATAGAGAAATAGGTTTCAAAGTGATATTTTTACTTTGTAGAAAGTGAATGCTACAAAAAAAAACAGAGTATAAATGAATGCTTTCATAAGCTCCTTCATGTATCTAATATGATTTAAATCAAAGGTTGATTTCCATCTGGATGCTTTCACATCTGACAATGTAACAGAGCAACAAAATATATGTTGTAAGTAGGAACATAAGAAAGTATGGCCAGATGATTGTGTATATTTTCAGAAATGTAGTTTAAACTAAAAAGACTTAATTATTAGCAAAATGGTGATAAAGTGTATAACAAATATTTACTTCATATACTTGTTTTCTTGAAAGATCAAACAAAATGTATTATTGTTATGAACATTAAATGTTAAAGGGACTAATATACACAAAAAAATATCACAGCTCTGGGTAAATGAAAGGGTTTGATTCCGAACTCGGATGTTTTGGCATGTTCTTACTGAAAGTTTTCACAATTGAAACAAGAAATATTCCAATATAATATACAGAATCCCAATGTATCAAGCAAGCCATGGATCATGATGATACTTGAGAAAAGAAGTCAGAAATATACGTTTTCACCATCATCTGAGATTCAAAATGGTATGTTAACTTTGGTGACATCAGTACAAGACATCGTTCTTCCACCTCAAGTCATCATGTGATCTATCATTGGCCTTTCTCTGCCTAGTCATGCAAAATTAAAACCCCAGATTTATGCTATTAATGCATGCTAAAACTCAACCTGAAATTAAACACCATTACCCTTGAGAGTAAATGGTAGGCACTAACCAGTACTCATGCTAAGGTTTCTATTAAAGGGATTGGAGTTGTCTAAGAACCATGTATACAGAGAATGGAATTCAATAGTGTCCAGCCAGGAGGAAGAGAATCGATGAGACTTAAAAAAATCTTAATTTAGGATGTTTGAAGACATATACAGATTTGAAATTACAGGACATGTTAGCATATATGCATCTAATCTAATTCCATTCTCCTTAGACAACATTTCACCTGGCAAAAAATGGACAAATTCAAAGCTTATAGTCTATGGAATTATATTGAGACAGATTAACATATGACAAACACAACACAAAAGCTATTTTAAAAATGCATAGCATTGATAGATTGTATGTAAGAAAAATAGATATGAAGACATATCGAGAGGAATAATATAAAGACAGATAGAAAAAAGTTAAACTGACAGTGAAACAGAGAAAACTTACAGGTATCAGAGGAAAAAAGGAAATGAAAGACATGTAGACTGGCAAATGAAAAAACACAAGGAAATCTGACAGATGGATATCAGAAAACACACAGACTGAAACAAATCCAGATCAGAAAGAGCAGACAAGACGTGCAAATGATCAAAACACAAATTAAAAATGATCAAAAGGCAACAGTATAAACAGCAGAGACAGATACAGGGAGCAAAACATAGTAGTCAGAAAAGTACAAGTCACCACGTAAGAAATAACTGCTACGTCACACTGCTCATAAGAACAAACTCAAAATAATCAACAGACAATTGAGCTTCATTAACTCTGGATTGATTCAGCTGATGGCCTGGGAGACTAAGGAGAAATAATAAGGACGCTCATATTGCATCGATCAACACAAAGAGGGAGGAAGGCTCAAAGGGCCCTCTGCAAGATGACAATGTAATGAGTAAGTGATCAAACTGAAGGATGGAACCGAAGGAAAGTCAGGAGAGGTGCATCAGAAAACTGTATGTCTTTAGTGGTTATGTTGACATAGAGTGTTGTTTGACTGACAGTGTTCACACATACTGTGTATATGCCAACTGTTGCTTAGGGAGAAAGTTATAGAGCGTGTGACTGTTGAACAGAGTGAGTCAGAGAATCCAAACTTGCTTGCAGAACTTTATAAATCATGTGGGAATCAGAATGACATTCGTACAGCATTTCATTTGAGTGAGGAAAAACTGTTCATACTAAAATTTCTAGAACGAGAGAGAGCAAAATATAAAATATATTAGGGTAATTAGTTTCACATCCATATGACAAGGCACCCACCTAACATCTCTTGATGTTGGTAAAATTACTACAAAATGAATTAAGATGTGGAACAAATATGCATCAAGTCATTGACCTAGTAAACTCACTGTAGGCGTCAAGCTGGAATGAAGCTTATTATAATATATCCATCTCCTTTATGAATAATAAAGACTCTAGTGCTCCAAGTCCCTCATAGACTCCATCCAACATCAAAACACCAGCCAAATGATCAGCTAATGATGCTACAAGAGAAACAAGACATGGCGTATAAAAGAGTAAATGGCCACAAATTACTATGGAAGCAGGATTATAGGGCATTACATGTTGGAAAAAAGCCTGTGAATGGGTGTGTGTGTGTGCCTGTGTGTGTATGTGTGTTTCGATGCAAGTATATTTGTAAATGTTGCTCTAAATCTCAAATTCAGGCATTAACGACTTGGAAATCTCCCCATAATGTTGCCAGAACCAGTGGTGTAGTCGGGGCTATACGCACGTCTACTCCGTATGCCTACTTTTTCCTTTGGTTGAGACGGGGGATGACACATTAGACATTACTATTCTAATATTGCGGACCAGCCAGCCGCCAAGTCAACAAGAACGGTCATGATTTATGTCTTTGCCTCATCGTTTTCTGTTAGCTTGGTTTAAAACAAGCATGCACGAGTCTTTAAAGACACTAGCACCCCAAGACTGATTTTGGGTACCACTGAATATACAATAAGTTAAAAAATGCACAAGTGAAACATGAAAATTAATGTAAAATAAATTACTTGCTTGCTAATTAATCAAAGTACACTGACTTTCGTAATTTTTTGTCCACTTTTAAATACAATTTGGCTTTGATAAGTTGAGGTGTAAAGTAGTACACCACCTTTTTTTTTGGGACTAGACCACTGGCCAGAACACACCTTATATGTGTCCACTAGTCATGCTGGTATAACAGACTTTTACACTTTGCATTAATTCATCTGTGGCAACAGACATACATAGCTAAAACCATTCAACGTTCAAAGATAGGCTACCAATATCAGTTACATCAGTTATAGAAATGGAGATGTATAACGCTCCATACGGGAAGATAACACAACACAAAATGTAGTAATGATGCATATAAAGCTGAATTCTTAAAAAACATTTATATTGATGCCTTGGACTTTTAGCATATTGTAAAAAAGGGCACATATTGAGAAAAAAAAATACTTCTTTTAAATATAAAAATATGTATGTTTAAATGTCTTTATAATGTGCTTTATAAAGTTTTGGAACAGAAAATTTAGATTTTCCTCAAACCTCTTTTTACATTCATTCATTCATCTTCTAACCCGCTTATTATTCCCTTTTAGGGTCACGAGGGTCTGCTGGTGTCTATCTTCAGCTCACATCGGGTGAGAGGCAGGGGTACACCCTGGAGAGATCGTCAATCCATCACAGGGCAGCACATACATTCACACCTAGGTGGAATTTTGATTATTCAATTGACCCTCCTTTTGAAAAAAAAATAAAAAAATAAATGAATAAATAAAAAATAAATAAAATGTCATGTCGTATGTTGAAGAAGGTGAGTGTGGTATATACCATGTTTTTCAGCATATGCTCTATGTCATTAACCCAAACCCTTGTAAGACAATTTAGACAGATTGTGAAAATGCTCATTTGAATGCTGTTGTATTGTATTTAATCAGTTATGGTCAAAAGATGTATTACACAAGGTTTATAAATTACTAGAACATTATAAATAAATATAACTATCTACAAGTACAAATGCTGATCCCTCTGATTCTAGATTTGTTCACTCTGCGATGGAAGAAGCAGGACATCAGGAGTCAGGTGTTTGAGTGCAACACTACTCTTGTCTAGGGGGTGCCACACAATCCCACAGACAACCACAACAACCCTCTTGGTGCATGGGAAAGAGCTAATTAAACCAACAGTGTGCTGAATCTCAATGATTTTGTCTCTGCTTCTCAGCATGACAGATGGGAAAGTGTGGAGAGAAAGGAAGATGGGCAGCATGTACAAAAATCTCGAATACCAATTTGCCAAAACAAGAAACCCACCAGTTACATTTCATATTTGATTTATACCATTTTATTTAATGGTGACTAACATAACACTCATATGACTAAATGATTTAACAGATATTTACATTTATAAAATATTTAATATTATATTATTTCTTAAAACACCAACATCAGGGCAAGTGTTCCAAATAATTACAAAAACCACCAGCTCCGACAATTACAAACTTAGCATTTTTTTTCCTTTGTGACAGATACCAGCAAGCACACATTACGTGACCCATTCTTAATCCAATGCATACAGTTGAATGAAAGTAAAGCCCTTGAGGTCGACTCCGACACAAAGCACACAGATAAATAGCTGCGTGCACACCTCAGATATCAAACAGATGGAAAGACAGAAGGTCTAGATGAGAGCTGGCTTTTCCATGTCCCATGCATTTGCACACTAGCGGCATGCATGGGCAGACACAAACATGTACATGCTCCCACACATGCACGCAATTGTACGAAAACATAGAAAATTATGCTTTCTAATCTGATTTAAACTATACTATATGCACCAGAAAACAATATGGGACTAGGGCTAATCTTTTTTCACACAATAAAATAAATAAAACAATAAAATAACTTCAAGAATGCTGTTTTCAACACTGTGTGTAACAATGTTGTTTAGTTCCAAATGTACGCATTCTCATTTTGCTATTCAAAACTCGTGTTGTGGAGTGAAAATCTGAAAAATATGGCAATATCTGTGTGCCAATGATCTCTGTGTTCCGCTGACAGATTGCTTTCTCCCTAGGCAGCTACTAGTGCTAATTGACTAAACTACAAATATTAACAGCTCTGAACCTGACCAGTCCACTAAAATAAAATGACCAGTGATTATTATGCAATGGGTATTACATAGAAATACCAACATGATGAAAATAAATTGAGATTCAATCATTCCAGGTTGCTAAAGCATCTCTTCTTATGCAGTATCTCTCATGATCATAGGATGCAGTCAATCATCAATCTTCTGTAACAGATTTGTTACAGAAGGATGGACCAATGAGGTGTGCTGTTCACTGAGGTTCCTCAAGGTTCGGTTGTTAGTCCCCTTCACTGTTTGACATATTCCACTGGGTTGCATCATCCACACTTATGAATTATCATACTCATGATATGCTAATGACACTCAACTTTATCTGTCCTTTCATCCTGATGACTAAATGGTGGCAACATGCATAACAGACAGCCTGAATGTAATCCCTGCATGTAAGGAAACCTGTCATTTATAGATGAAGGACATCAGCAGGACTTAAAAATTGTAGCTTTAGTAAGGAACCTTGGACTGACTTGGACTTGAACAGCTGTTGTCCAAGGACCAAATCACTAAGACATCTCATTGTGTGGATCAAAAAGATCTATACCATCTGCAAAGAGAAGCTCAACTTCCAGTTGTAGCTTTGCCCTCAACTTCAATTTAAAAAGAGGCATCTGTAAAATAAATCAAAGTAAACAATGCAAGGTATGCAACTTAAAGAAAGTGAGCATTTTAATACGAGCAACTCAAAATAAGCATTTTAATATGTCAAATCAACTAAAAACATTACCAAAACACACTATTGTGGCTATTTGCTGGGAGTGTTGGCAGGTTGATAGTGGAATGGAAAGAGTGTATCTGGGTCACTAGAAGCCATGCATCCCAAGTCTGCCACTAGAAGAGTTCTTTTTCTATATCCCTATCAAGGGGGTTTTCTCACACATTTCCTTTCTCGAAGGGAGCTTTAGTATTTTGGCCCTTTACCAGGAGAAAGCACAGCAAGCAAAGATGTGTATGTCAGGTGAAGTGGGAGGAATAGATGAACAAAGAGAAAAAAAGGAACAACAAGTGTGGGAAACATAACTAGGTAACAAGGAATAAAGATCTTCCTCTGACTTCTCTCCTCGGTTGCCTCTTCTTTTATCTCGGCTCTTATTTTGATGCATGAGTAAGCATCATACATACCCGGAGAGCTCTCTTGATTTAAAATAGCCTGACTGGAAAACACAAGCATACTTGAACATTTTGCTCAAAACGCACCTGCACTTCCCACGAGTGACCCTGATATGCTTTCATTCAGAGCCCTCCTCCTGCACAGTTCAGCATTTCGCAATAGCTGTTCTGTTTTTGGTCAACTGAATTTGTTTAAAGTAACGCATTTAAATAACACATCAAAATGTCCATTTCTACCAAACTTTAAACATTCACACTTCTATGAAGCAAAGAACATTTATAATCATTTAAACTCATCTCACCACATTTTCCCTTGTGAGGCACGTAACAGTTATTAACAGCATAATAATAAAGATTCATTTGTTAATTAATATCCACTTATTTTAATATTCTTACCATCATTTAAATATATAGCCACATATATTCTCTCATGAACGCAAAACAAAAGGTCTTTTTTTTACCAACATATGTTGCTTTTCAAGACATTAGTTCTTTGCCTTTTCCATTTTCAGGATTTTTATCTCATAGTGAATAGAATATCAGGGCTCACAGAGGGAAAATTATATGCAGCAGGGTGTGTAAGGCATGCCCAGAAAGATGGCATCATGTGGCAGGTGTATACTTGAGAATTACATAAATATTAATGAAGGAAGGAAGAAACCAAGTTCATGGAAACAAAGAAGAAATGCAATTTAAGTTTCAGACAACAAAGGTCTGGAATTGCTCATTGAGGATAAGGATTTAACTAGATGAACTGATCAAGGACATTTTAGTTACTGAATTCAGCCCAAATGAACCACATCCTACAGATATTTACCATAAGGACAATTATTAATGAATGTCTATAAACCTTCAAGTTTCAGCCATTAACAAAATCAATTTTAATTCACAATTTTTGAATTGTCGGTGTGAAGATCGGTGCGACAACTCGCCTTGATTAAAAACCATGGGCCCCAATGGAACATCACACATCTGCCTGAATGAGTGATCCAAACAAAAATGGGATTTTTGCAAGGAAAACTGGCTCTTTGATGACAAAAAAGCCAATCGGTTGAGAAAAATCCCTTCATAGCGACATCACTTCTGCACACTTTTCTCCACCCTCTGATCAGCCACAAGCAGTTTAAACCATCGTCTTCTTCTTATCTTTTGTCCTGTGTGCATCTGATGCACCACAAACGCCATCTTCAGGCAGGTGAGGGTCCTTGTTGTAGACAAAGAGCATCCTGCTGAGAAGCCATCTGAATAATTGTGCAAATCTCAATTCGGACCAGTGTGTAGAGGCCTTTAATCAAGTAAAGTCGCGTTGGTCTCCAGAGCAACTGTTTAATAATATGTATTATTGTCAAAGTTGAAATCAATTAGCAAGTTACTAAAAGAGCAAAGAATTAGATTGCAATCAACACATGAAGAAGGGATCCAGTCCATCGTGATTTGTGTCAGACTGTACTTGTTACAGCCTCTATAAAGGCTCAAGCAGACACATTCAATACAGGCTGTAATCAGTACTGTGCTTAGGCAGTGCAGTGAAGTAAGGGGCTTTAACAACACAAATGAGAACTATTGGAAAGTAGTTAGCCAAATTGTATTTTTGCCTTAAAGGGAGCTCTCTAATACATTTTGAATCCCAGCTGCAGTCACCGACTTTGTCGGTGCTCTAGGGCTTTTCTTCTCTCTGATGTATTGGCTTGGACTTTGGTTGTTGACTCACACATATTGTATGCAATGTTTTTCTAAAATGTTCCTTCCAACTTATTTACTTTGCATTTATTTACTAATTGTGATAAAAATAACTGAAATAAAGCATTTGCACTAAAAGGTTCAAATATCTTTTTTTAAGGTCCAGTTGTTCTGTAATGTTGGGACCTTTGGAAAAAGTTCCTCCGCAAGATAAGCTAATGTGCCATGAAGCACAAAAGCAAATGTATAATCTCACATCCAGTGTTTACCATCACTGAATCAATCTAATTAGAAAAGCTGGGATGGCAGAGAAAAAGCACCAATCATCCCCATGACTTCCATAGTTAATTAAATAAGTGATTTTTAGCACCAAACTAGAATTTAGTTAAATTACACAATTTTACTCTTGATATCAAGTCCCCATTTATTTACCGAAATAAAGGATCACCCATCAGGGATTGCCACATTACTTCATGACCTCAAGCTACTGATCTATGACTCCAGTGACAGTATTGAGCAGTGAGCCAATAGAACATGGAAAGAGTCTGAGCTACACATGGTGTTTAAGAAAATAGCACAGGTTAAAACTTACAGGAAAATTTTTACCAATTCCAATTCACTTATAAATCATAAATGCCCACCATTAAAAATAATGTTTAAGACAGCAGCTATGCACATATTAAAAAAATCTCGCCGACTCCTTGGGTGTGTTTACACATTGTATGCAGGTGCCTGTATATTTTGATGGATAACACGTTAGGCACAAATTTATATTCATACATAGCGTTATACTCAGCCTTCAAGTCAATCATTTCCATAAAAATGACAAAAACAACATGAAAATTCATTATAAGGAAACATTATCATCTATCCTGGATTGCTGCTTTTGCTTCAATTTGCAGCCATTTTCATTCGTCACATGCTTCATCTTCTGCCAAAATAGTAAATTCACCAGGGACTAAAGTTAATCAATCTGGCTTATAAACCTGCAATTAGTCCTCCCTGGTAGAGATGAAGGGGGCTCTTATAGAAAGGCTGTTAAGCTTATCTTCTTAAATTAGTGGTAGTTTCCAAATAAGCTGAGTGAGATGTTCTCTGTCCGTTTTATTTGCTTTCTAAACACAATCATTAGATCTTTGATTTCTTTTTATGCACAGCGTATTGCACTTGTCTACATATCCACCTCACTTTGAACTCTAGAAAGTACAGTAAGTTCCTGGGACATAAATGGATGTCACACAGTGTGCACACAAGCATGTAAGCACAACAGTAAAAAGGTTCAGCTACTTTTTTTTACAGAAAGACATTCAAAGATCTGTATTTAAGTTTCTGACGAGAAATAGTTTGCAATTTTAAACATTTATGTGTGGCTTCAAAAAAAAATGGGAAATTTTTAAATTAGAGAATGCTAAATAAGATGAATTCTGAATGTTTAATAAAGCAGAATGGATTTCTTGTTTGCAAAAAAAATATCCTGCCAAAAGGAAAAACCAAAATGCATATAATTAAAATAATATATATGAAAGTCGAACATAAACTTATAAAAAGTCCAACTTGTAAAGACTCTAATAAAAAAGATTGAACAGTAGGTAAGTTCTTTTTTAATACCATTTTGTCATCTTAATAGGAATGTTTTATTTACTGAATATTTTACTCGAACTCAGAAGAGATTTAGTGGAGATCAGTTGGACTTTCAGAGGACTGCTAATGCTCTAAACCAAGTAAAACTGCATAACATCTTACAATGGCTTTGATATGCAACTCTAAATCCAATCGCAAAGGTTTTATATAGCCAAGCTATAGCTACATAAATGCTTTTCAAATATAAAAGAGGGTTGTCAAATTTACCAGCTCAGCATATATGAGAGTCAAGATCTGCTTGGTATGCTATTCATAGGTAAAACTGTTTGATGCATACAATCTGAATTATAACACTATTCCTAGTATGGTCTGTGCAGGAGTCTTGGGGCCTCACACTAATCTTGAACAGAGACAAGGCTATTGGTGAAGTGTCAGAGTGCTTGCAAACAGGAGAAATGCTAACTTGGATATGAGAATAAAGAAAATACAGAGAGTAGGAGGCGATGGGTCACAAAACCATGCTGAAAAATAGAGAGAGAGAAAAGAAAAGCTGCTGGTACAGTTGAAGAGTCTAAGAAATGGACCAAGAACGCATTTAAGTAGAACACTGATTTGTGGCTGAAACCACAAAATACTGGAATAAGGTCATCAAAAATATGGAGAATGACCATCAATGCAGATGGGCTGAAGAATTTTAGGTGGAATTTGTTTATTTGCGACTAACAGGTATTTAAAAGGTCTTTGGACTCCATTCCTTTGTCAAAATTGAAATGTTACAAGCAACAGAGAACAAAAAAAATCAGATTCTATTATTCAATTTATTTGAAACATTTATTTCCCAAAGACCACTGACTTCTCAGCTAAACAGTGTGTTCCTGTCAATTATGTTTTGTTATTGCACGGATGGCCAGTAGAAAGCAGTAAAAGAGAGCCCTAAAAATACATCAACCACTCTATTCAGTAGCACCCACACCAAACCAAAATACCACAAGAAACACAAACCAACTCTGACACTAGTATCACATGTGAAACAAAAACATTCTTATCCTCCATCAGTTTCTTCTTTTTAGTTCCCTGCCAAACAAATCAGTGGTCTGTGTCTGATGTGCACAGCACACCTTGAGGAACACAGACCACCTGGAACAACACTGAAAATGTAGAGATGTGAAGCAAGATGTGTGTTATTACCCCTTCAGCTGCCCTTCACAAATGCCTTCTGAGTGTGCAAGAACCAATGGCTTTGTTCACCTCTTCCTTTATTCAGTTTCTGTCTCTCCTAGGGTGTCTGTCACACTCCCATCCCCCATTCACCAAAACAGTGAACCAAGATTTCATATCGGTAAGTAGCTCATGAAAATCCCACAAACAGCTTATCCACACAATATCCAAGCAATATCCACTCTGTGCAGTTGAGTACAAGCATACGCTACAACTCTTTGTTTTAGCTGCCCTTCCTCCCTTTAGCCTTTTTCACTTGCTTAATGAATTTTTCACAAAAAAACCAACATTACATTTAAACAGGAAGTTGAAATGTCTCACATGGTCACTAATGGTTCAGAAATATTCACGACCTGGAGTTGGGAAAGTAAAAAACATGACAGTTTGGAATGGACACAAGATAAAAGTGTCTTATTAATTAATGTTTGCCGATTCAAACTAGGTGACATTTGAACACAAGTGTGGCCATAGAACAAGATACTGAATTCATTTTTGGTTTTAGCCAAGCAGTATCTTTTTGCCCTTGAACTGACAGCGTTTCAAGCAATCTATGAATAAATATATACAAGCACAAACAATGAACACATGGAGAGACTAATTGGATTCGAATTACGATAAACGTTCCATCATGGTCACCTTGGTTTTTGTTTCATACTAATTTTACTCCTTTAACACACAAAGACAGCTCCCTGAAGAGTAAAGTCTCAGTTTTATCATAGTGAGCCTGGTGACATTAACAAAAAATGTACTAAAAAAAACATAGCAAACGCACATTTCCATATGCAAACAACTTGTCTGAAGGACTTATGTGGAAAAAAAAGAATCAACATGGACAACTAGCAGACTACACAAAAAATTTAACTCAGTGATAATTTCCTGTCCTCTTTTTACTGAAACCTGCATATTTATCCCAAGAACATTAGAAAATGTAACTTAAATAGCCCGATCATGCTTTTCCAACAATGTAAACCCAAACATCTTCAAACCTTTGTGGAAACAAACTTGTGTAATCAAAATCGATAATTCTAGAATATTGTTTACTAGTAGGATTCCTTACCAGTAGTGTTTTGAGGTAATTGGTTTCTACAAATGTTTTGAATCAGAAGTTTTATGTAAACAGTCCTCAAGATCATAAATGTTGAGTTCTCTTTGTATAAAAAAAAGTAGGATTTCTGAATTGAGATGTTTTGCGGGAGTCAGTATCTGTGTTTTGAGTGCTGTTAGGTTACCAACGAAAACATATTTTAGATATACAGCAGCTTTAAAATGCTAACAATTAGCTCTCATGAAAGAGTTAATGCAATGTCCAATTTAAGAAAAATTCAATGGAGCCTGAGGTGTAAAATTATTATGTTTAGGACAGTTATACAGAGTTAAAGATTCATCACTCAACTTACACCACAGTCACATAATGGAAAACCTTTTACTATGCTTCCACATTTAACATGCAAATTGTCTGCTTATAATTAAGCTATAATGACTCTTCAAAGCTTAAATGAGGTTAAATGAGGTTTAAGTCAATTTTGTTTCCAATTATTGCCGGAATCGTCATTTCTGAATGGAAATCGTCAATTTCCTAAATACCTAGAAATTGATCACGAGTTGCAGTTTTAAACCAACAATTTATTTGGTTTAAAGATTTGTGTACAGCACAGAAAACTGTATTTCTGTTTCCAAACCATGCTCTTTGAGTCTGCCCACAAGGAAATGCCAGTTTCAATATGGAACACAAGTAAACAAATAAGATTTGGATTCTTTAGTGACGGCGTCAGACAATTATTTTACTCAATAGACTTATTAGAAAGATGCATTCCCATTTAACTTATTGCTGTGAACTTTTGTGTTTGGAAACTGATAAAAGGAACTAGTTGAAGCACTTTCCAGGCTCTGCATTTAAAATTCTACAGGGCTCTCTGTTAAGATTGTCATTACTTTCCCTTGAACACTAGGTAAAAGTTTTGAGTGAAAGCATCAGCAATTGGTCAGTAAAGTCTGCAGATACTATTCATTTAATTTTAGTCATTAAAGTCTCTATAGAATGAAATTCTGAACAAAGTGAATATTATGCTCCAGAGTCTCACTGCATTAACCAACAGTTTAAGGTTTTGATTAAAAAGATCTTAAAGACAAATAGTTTGGAAAAAATTTAAGAGAAAAACTTTTCTGTGATGGACTGGCAACCTGTCCTGGGTTTAGATCCCTGTGACCCCGAAAGGGAATAACTAGGTTGGAAAATTAATGAATGTACTTGTCTGTAATCAGTTTTGTAGACTGATATCTGATACAAAACAAATTCCTTATTCACAGGATGATAATAATCGCAAACACATTTCTTTAGTGTGAATCCAAGAGTGCTTTTGCTTATAGCAGTAGGGGAATTGCGTAACTCTACTACAACAGATTGGCAATGTCAGTTATAACCTTGCAGAGTCAGTTAATATAAAAATGAGTTATTGTTTCCACAGACATCCCTTGTGTATCTCAAACACACCACGACTGTAGAACTTGTCAAAAGGTTCATTATCTCATAAACGTAAAATACAGCCTACAGCAGACATAATATCGGCACATGGCTCTGAACCATGACCTTGTACAACTTGTCCTATTTGACCTCAAAAAATTCTAATGATTTTGTAGGTTTGTCTGTACAGAAATGGTCAAATGGAGCTGGCATTGTGTGTAGTGAAGGTTTGTGAAATGCTGCTTGCTCAATAATACCCATAAAATCTTTTATGATGTCCCAAGGCTTTAGAGAGGTTGTTGCAGCAACACAATGATTGTCATTAAAAATAAAGTATACTAGTAAATAGAAATAAAAATATAATTAATACTAATTCAGCTACATATTGAATACTTGTAATGACTGTTTAGCATCATATAAAAGTGATCAAAAGAATGAGAATATGCATTAAAGGCCAAGTAAAGAAACCTTGATTCAAACAAAGATTCCACAAATAATCCGCATCATAAATGTTTTCAACTAGTCACAAGATTTAATACACAAACGTGCAATGAGGATCACCACTATTTCTAGCATCATTATAATTAATCAAACCTGTTAAGAATAAAAACATTAAACTCCAAACTCACCATTAATAAGATATACTGTACATTTAATATTATAAAAATCCTGAGATTGCAATTCGTCCTAGTCACCAGAATTTCCATAATAATAAAGAACATTGTGACGTATACCAAAAGCTGAAGGTCTTCCTGACACACAATAAGTCTCCAGCCACTAAGCCAGTCTCAGCCGAAGAGCCCACTTCATCTTGAGACAGAGAGTGCTGTGATTAGAATTTGTTTTTGAAAAAAGAGCCACAGAAAGAGAGGGAGAGAGAGCAAGATGTGTCGTGAAGTGTTGCTATTGCGGTCTCCATGGGCAACTAAAGAGGAATCCTGCAATTCTGTGAGTAGGTTGTGTCTGGGAGGGGAGCGCAGAGCGCAATCTTTAAGGTATTATTCTAATTCAATGTCTCCCCAAATCCATGGGAAAACATCCAGGAGATAGAGAGGAGCATTCAGTCCCTTGGCTGTCCAAAAGAGTGCTTTTAACCTGGGGAGAAACCCAACAAAGGTCCTGCCTGCTGGAGATACCATATGTAGCAGAGTACCTTTCCATGAGTCCATTTAAACCAATTCCAAAAAGAGAAACTGAGCACAATTTTTTTGATGATTTTACTCAGGAGGAAAACGCATGTAAGATCAGGTGGTTATCTGTTTACATCTAAACATTTATTATTTGTAGTGCTTGTCTCAGAAAAAGTTTCGGTAAACATTCGGTTCATTTCGGAATAAGTGTGATTTGAGCTAAAATCAAAATCTAGATTAACTGAAAATTTTAGCTTCAATAATCTTATTATAGTGATAATTTTTGCTCTCATAGTTCACTGAGAACTTTTTGTACAATGAAAATGCTCACATATTACAAGTGAGAGATTTTAGAATGAAGGGTACATTACTTGATTATTATGGAAACACACATTATCTGGTATCTTTGACTATTTTATAACTTAAAGCATACATTGCCCAAAACTATGCCTACAATGTAGTCAGGATTAGATCTCTAAATATTTTGTCGATTTTTGAATTTAAATTGAGTGACAGTGTAATAGTTGACCGGCGCAAACTCACACGGAGTGCAGAGAGCGAAACACAAATGTGAATTGATTATTTATCAAGTCTTTCCAAGTGAAAGGAGTCAAATCCATATTGCCAAGTTGAGTCTCAAGTCACCAAACAAATGACTAGTGTCTGACTCGAGTCCAAGTCGCATGACTGGAGTCCACATTTTTTTATTTAACTTTACTAAAAACCATATGACAAACAAAATTTCCTTGACTTATGTACATGTTCCCACAACTTAGGGGCAGAATAGAGGAAGCAGATCGTGACAACACTATAAGTTAAGGAAATGCATCAGTATCCACTATTACTGAGTACAGTGGAACCCCAAGATACGAAATGAATCCGTTCCAGGGTGGCTTTTGTATCTCGAGCATTTTGTATCTCAAAGCAAGTTTTACATGTAAATTGCCTAATCCGTGCAACGGCTCTCAGAAACAACAGTATAAGTAGATTAAATAATGGAAAACCACAGAAAATCAAGTAACGTTTCTTCAATCCTTAAATCTACACATTGTGAATGTAATAAATGATAATAAAACAGAATAAAACACTTGCAAAATACGTAATATGAAAGTTACACAAATGTGAAACCCTTACTTGGGAGTGAGGCGATGTGTCGGAGGAGGTGAAACGGATGCAGAAAACATTACGGCACTACGTATGACAGTAAACTTTTTCAAGATATTTCACGAATTACGAACACCAACAAGGTTTCAAGCACAAGGGTAGACAGTACCGAGTGTACTGGAGACAGAGCTTCTGAGATCGCGTCACAGGGTTTCTCTAACTTGCGCTACAGAACATCACTTTCCACTTTATAAACCTTATTTCTTTTAGGACACCTTGACTCTAACTTTAGTACATTATTGGTAATCTAACTTTAAAAATAAAACAAATAAAGTAAAAGTAAGTTTTAACAATCCTCTACCTAAACCGAACAAGACAAAGGGAAACAGTGCCATTCAAGAATACAGAAAGCGTGTGAGAGAACTTTGCCCGTTACACTATAATTCTTAATCCACATTATTAGAACAAAGAGTTTTTGTATCCAGAAATATGACTAAAGCCATTCTCATTCATTTTTGCTCCATTGTAAAAGACCATTCTCTAGCGCATCACTTAAGAACCCAATTTACCATGTTAAATCAAATAAGCGTGATAATAACTGTGGTTGCAATTAATACTGTGACCAATACATTAGGATGATTACAATTTGATTCCAGCTATCTTTTTTACTCCCCTCCGCTGCAGTCGGCAACTCAACCATGCCCATGGACTTGCTGATTAAGATATGTTTCAACATTCAGTCAGCTAGATTAGAATCTCACTCTAATTTACGATGGGATTTTATATAATACTTTTGTCGTCATAATATTTTGACATGAAATTCTACAATTACTCAAAACTATTTGTTAACATCCTGTACAATATACCCATCATGGGCTGTTTTTTATGCCAGCTGACAGAGAGGCATGATACCAATTTTAGAAAGCATCATTTTACTTACGACAGTTCTCCTCATCACTGTTATCTGAGCAGTCATCATCATCATCACATCTCCATGGAGTTGGGATACATTTGCCATTACCGCACTGAAACTGGCCACTTTCACAGTCTGATTGGTTTCCTGTGATGAAATAATTCATAGTAAGGTTAGAATCAAAAACACCTTCATGTTAAAAAGGTGTTCTAGCCAAATAGAAATCTATGAACTATATAGAAACTGATGTAAGAATAGGAATCTTAAATTTTCCAAAATATTACACACACAATGCTTGGGAAAAATTGTGATATTTTGAACTAACATTAAATAGTAAAATGTTAGCTTTAAAATTGATTTGTAGTTTAAAACACAATAAATGGCTTTTTTTCCTAGATCAAGTTATCAATCTTCCAGTTACGAAGGTTGGCAGTTCTAGGCTCACCGATGGCCTTCGTGGAAGGAGTTTGCATGTTCTCCATGTGCTTATGTGGGTACTCCCACAATCTCAAAAACATGCAGTTAGGTTAATTAAATAGTCAAAATTCCCTGTAGCTGTTAATGTTGCCCTGCAATGGACTGGTGACCTGTGGTGTACCCCCACCTCTTGCCCAATGTTCACTGGAGATAAGCACCGGCAGACCCCCATGACCCCAAAAGAGAATAAGTGGTTGGAAAATGAATGAATGAATGAAAGTTGCAGACAAGAAAGGTCCACATTCAGTCCTATCATTGTTTTTTTTCTTTCATAGTATACACCTCTTGTTCTGCCTTTTTTGTGACATAAAATTAATCATTTTGATAGGCCTGTGCTTGTTTGGTCTTAATGGAGGTAGAAAAATTCATCCAAAGACAACAACTATAGGAGCATGCTTAAAATAAGAGAAATAAGGGGGCTGCTCAGCAAACAAAAACTGTAAACCAACTTTCTGTGCCGTACAAGGCGAGTTCATCTTTGGATCATTTGTAATATTTAAAAACGGCACAAAATATTGATTTTAATATGCAATTTATTGAATGTAATTTTGAATATACCACAATATAAATGTAGTTGTTTTTTTAACCATGGTCCAAAATAGTTGATGACACGTTTTTGGCTTGAAATATCTATAAATATTTTTTTGTTTAATTTATTGTTGTATTTTTGGTCATTTTCACAAACACGTTTTGTTTAGCATTTCAAGGGAAAAATAAAGATTGTTCTAATCAAAATATTAATTTAACACTCATTATAACCTATTTGGCTTTGAAACAAAAATAAATTTAACAAAATAAACAAATTAAATGAAAAACAAACAAACAAACAAGAAAAGCACCAAACACATCATATGTTATCACAAAACATTTGATGTCCACGTGGGCGATGACAGTTTTCTAAGTATATTACCAGTCTACCTAATAAACACAGTTCCTGAAAAAACACGTGTTCAAAATAAAGCCATTGTCGTATCCCAGTGATTCTGTAAAAAAGCGCAATAAAGTTGAATTCGAGGTTAAATAGGGTTTCCGAGAAACGTGCATAAGAAACAAAACAGACACATGCAGAACATTGTCAAATAAAACAGCTAATTTCTTCAAAACCTCCACATAAAGCGCAGAGACAAGACCACCCATTAAAATGTGGTTTATGCGAGAATATAAGCAGCAGTTGAGATACACATAAAGCGCTCAAATAGTGACTCGTCATCGGAAGTAAACGCACGCGACTACGCGACTGCGTTTCCTCAGCATCGTTTACATTCATGGACTGTCAGCGCGAAGCAGACACTTACCGTTCACCAGCAGAAAGCCCACGAGGATCAGGTGTAAAAGCAGCAGTTTCCCTACAGCTTTCCACATCTTCACAAATTAAGACGTTGTGCTCCTACGACTTAAAAAGCCAGTGCTGTGCGACCTCGAGCTCCGGTCCCCGTGATGCCAGCGCTCTGACTCCGAACACAAGCTCCACAACGCCTTCGATTTCAGTTTGAATTGATGACGCCACCGCTAGTGGGCGGGGCTGAGAGAATGACTGCCAAGTGTGGGTGGAGTTAAAAAGTGATTGACTTTAATTCAATGTAAATGCAAACAAAATTCTGTACTGCAAAGACATAACCACACCATTTGCTTTATGTACACTGTACCGTTCAGATTGGCAGAACTTTACCATTGCTCACCGTTTTAAAAAAACATCTTTATCTAGTAAAAAATGTATATATATATATATATATATATATATACATTTTTTTATTTTTTTTATTTAAGGGTTTAATTTATTTTAATTACGATGTAGGAGCCTCTTTTTACCTCTCATCGGCGTCAATTGATATTTTATATTTTATTCATTATCCATTATTTTCATGCTATTCAGAGAACATTCTATTTCCATTTTCATTTTTGTAGAAAATAGTAAACAGAGAAAAGAAAATATAAAAAGATAAAAAGTAAATCTATGCACCCAAATGATTAATTGATTTATCAGTGTAATAGTATTTTCAAAAGTAATTCTAATTTATCTGACAATACAAAATGTTGTACATACATTGATTTTATAGGTCCATAACTGGAATTGGCAACAAAATTAAGTATAAGCAACAAGAATATCATTATTTTTACTGCAGTAAACCCAATATCCATTCATTCTTTTGTTCATTCTTTTGTTCATTCTTTGTTTACTTGACTTTTTTTGTTTCTCTCTAGAAATGCATTTTGACATAAAGTGGACTGTACAAACGTCAAATAACCACAAGATTGTTATTTGTTTATCAGCTAATCTTTATGTTCCCCAAAAATCTTTTTTATCTGGAGTATATTTTAGCTTTCAGAAGTTAACATGGACAGTCAGAGTTGCAGTGCCATGATATATTGTTCATTTTGAAAAAAGACAATGAAACGAGAAAAATGGAGCAAGGTTAGAAGCTGAATGTAGTTTTTCTGCACCTGTGGAGAAGACATCGCCATCATTCAGGTTTGTTCTTTTCCACTAGACCTATACTATTGCTTCAGACAGCGCTACAATGGTGTGTGTTTTTACATTTTGGTCTATTTCATTCAGAAAATATGAAGACAACACGCACATTTCCTATCCTCTCAAAAGAACGCATTACATGTTTATTACAATTCACAGGTCCACCACCAGGGCATGACTTGTAGAAAGCAGAGAGTGGCAAGTACAAAATGTGTCAGTGGCATTACCCCCCTCCCTCCCAATGATGAAATGTGGTGGGGTGGCAGGGTGAGAAGAAGGCAGGGTGAAGCTTGGGTTAAACCAAAAAGAGGAAGGTAGTGTAGGCTTAAATAATGGAGAGTGTGGCTTGATTGAGAGCAGCTGATGGCATTGCCTTATTGCTCCTCCTGAAACCGGTTGATCAAACATCACATGTTACATTTTTTTTATGTTGCGTAGAATAAATGGTCTTTTGGACTGAAGTTCAGCCATTGTGTCTCCGACAGTGCCTACCTTAACGGTCCACTTCACATCATTTTTTTTTTTCACTTTAAATCTGCTTTAATTTTGGATATAAATGCTTAATTGCTTTCATACAGAGAGTATAATCTACTCCCCCTGCTACAGCCTTATTCCATACATGCTGCCTTTTCAGTTCACACCTGACTGGAAGCAGCCACAGCAGCTTTGTTTGCCAAGGCATGGTGTGGTTGAATAGTTGCACTTCTTGGCTAGAGCATTTGAAATATGTACTATAAACACAATTAATTTTAACTTACAATTTATTTATTTACAATTATTTATCAATTAATATAATATATTATCATTTATTATTAAATTCGATTTGGATTACATTTTTTTGTCTCAGAAATGAAGAGTGGCTGATCAGCATTTTTTTCCCCTTCAGTGCAACTCCCCTAACCTGCCAGACACACTCTCTGCCAAGTTACTGACCCAAAAAACTTTAGATGTCGATGGTTGACAATGACCAGCTATTTAGGTGAGAACATAATTTAGTCATCAGTCTTACAACAATATAAACAATCTGAATTCCCTGGCCACACAGGTACAGAGAACAGTGTTTAGATAAAGGATATGATTGTTAGCAGGATACAGTACTTTGTAATTTGTACGTGTTGATGTCTGAGCGGATCGTCCCTGTGTAACATGTTAATTCATGAGCTTGAAGATTTGCATAAATTCTTTCATTTTAGTAATGAGTCTACAAAATTTGACTGTATTTATAATCCTTTAGATCTAACTCACCTTTTCTGCCTCTGTGAAAACTATTTCAGAAAAAAAGTGGTAAAATTAATTTAAAAAATGGAATTAATTATTTGTAAAAATTCAGTTTGACCAATAACAATTTTATGTTTTCACCATATTTGCTATCTTTTTAAAATAGCTCTTTACTTTTCTGCAAAATAGCCTTCTCTCATTTATCTCTAATAACATTGTACATTAAAAACAATAAAGGCCCTATTATGTCAAGAAACGTTAACATTTTAATCCTTTTGAATATTGAAATTACTGGGCTGCCATAGTTCAAAGAGAATATTCACAAATTAATGAATTCGAACCTAAAAAATAATTTCTGTGTTGTCACCCATCATCTTCTGTTCGTTCATCCAGGTTGCAAGTTCCTCTTCAATTAAGAACTCCGAGAACAAATTCTGAGTTCCAAAATTCATCATCAATTTTAAAGCATTCACACTTCTTTTAGGTACTAAACCTGTCAGGCAAGCCCCGATTAGCACAAGTGTGCTTTATGTTCTTGGATTATCTGCTGTACCATCACAAGGGTCCATAATAATAATAATAATAATCAACTTGTCTAAATGCAAATTACACAATGCATTTTGATGGTGTCCGAAACATACAGAAGCTAATATCCGACAACACTTGTGTCTGACTGAGATTTTCTGTCTGGCCAACAAGACCCAATTATTTCCATTGCACGATAAACATCGCAACCACAAAATGGAGAAATAAAAGATTCTGTGTTTATTTACTACCCCAGCTCTTGAATAAAACAATAACACTCTGGAATAAACTCTAAAGCCTCTTTTCATTTTCTCGATGAATGGATGCAGTGTGGAAAATAATACACAACTGTAATTTGTGTATCTGTGTTTGATCTAAGCTGCAACAGATAAATGGAAAAGTGTAAACCTGTGATTTTAAAGCAGTGTGGATTTATTTTGATTTGTGAGAACAACGTAATAAAGCCAAAGAGGTCAGTCTAACTCCAGCTATTCAGTCATGTGTAATGATGCATTTACAATCCCACAGGCAAAGGAATCTAACTCGACAAAGGAGAAATAATGAGAGGGCAAAAGGGCAGAAATTGACAGAGAAGGAGGGAAGAAATAGAGATGACTCTCAGGAAAAATAAGAGATGTCCTGCTGAACTTACATCTAATATAAAAAGGGAGAGATGAAAAAATAGAGGTTAGGGAGAATGTTTGCTGGGAGATGACAGGTCAGTGGCCATGTCTCCTACAGTACAATCTAAGAGTCACGGCCAAAAGGAATTTAAAATGACAAGAGAAATTGTGAAGGTTTTATCCCATTTACCAGTATGTGTCATTGATAAGGTGTTGTGTGCTCTCAAGCTTTTTTTTCTCAATGTCCACCTTCGCTTTTCAACAGACATAAACACCTTGCAGCAACCTGCCACTCATGATGATCTGAATTGTGTATATTTCAACAATCAAGACGTCTTAAAAAAGAATAAATCTATTCACATCATACTATTCTTGGTTAAGTTGTGCAGTTTCCCCAAGCTTTCTTACACTCTTTATTTGGTTTTCCTGCCTGGTCACTACTTGTACCCCTTTTAACTATGTTCCAATCCAGGTTCTGCACCCTTCGGAGTACACAGGCTACCTGGTGTCCAGAGGGTACAGCTTTGGAGCATCCTCTGAAGGCTGCATCAAACGTTGGTAAATGGGAAAATCTTGCCTCTTTTCGACCACTGAGTTTTATTAAATTCTTTGTGTGCTCCTCGCTCCCTACAACAACAGATGGCATACATCACATGACATTCAATTAACGTCATGTTTTAAAAATAAAACTATCATGTTTTAAAATGCTTCTATCACTACTTTTTAAAAGTCCCTTGAACTGTCCTAAAATAGAAAATGTTGCATTGCTCACAAATTAAGGCTCAGGCACCAAAGGTGCGCAAAACCCTATTGTATTTCTTTGGAGTATTATTGTTTCTCAGATTTCGGTGCATTTTTGTGGGACTAAACATGCTCGAAATTCAATGCTTGACTTTTGCACATACGGCAACTTACGGTTGGGGTTTGAAAAATGGGTGGGAAAATGGCTCTATATAGCACCACCATAAGCGTTTCAGCTTATGGTATGCTAACAGTTTGTTGTAGGCAAATGAAATTCAGTAAATGTGTAGGCTACCAAGACTCAAATATAAACAATATGCATTGTGTTTACAAAATCAACAATACGCTGGCTATTTCTCAAAAATCTGTAAAAATGACCACTTTAACTCTTTCTTTAACAAACTCCTCCTAGAGATTTTATCCATTCACCTCCAAACTCCATCAGTCTTATCGCAAGGCATATGGGACGATAAAACGGGAGGCTTTTTTGACTTTATTAAATTATGTTTGCATGGAAGCCATTAAAAAAAATGTAATTTCCCCATAAAGAGCAAATTGTAATAACTCAGCCACAGAATATCAGATCGCTCCCAAATTTACCAACTATGTTAACAGTTCATGTCCATATACAACGTACATTCTAGATTATAGCGCCACCAGGTGGCTACAGCTGCATAAACATTAACATAGGATGTTTCTTTTTACTAAATTTGATATGTGTCAAGAAAACAATTACAGAAAAAATATTTATTCATAGCATCACCTAGGGGTCATGACACATTATGATGTGGTTTTCATATTTAATTTGCCCGTATTGTTCAGTAATTTGAACAAATCTCACTTGAATATCTGAATTCATGGACTGGTCAAAAAGTGCGTATTGTAACAAACTGGCACACGGAGATGCAATGGCGCCGGTGGTGTGAGAGCTCTGTGGTCACAGCTGTAGTTTTATTGATGCACTTGTGTTCCCTCATTAAGTTATCAACCTCACCTGCAACCCCAATCCCTCCTGGTGTTTGTCTGGTCTACATTCATAACATGCACTCATGACTCTCAGGGTCATCTTACTGGAAAACTAATGCTTTAATCCCAGTTTCCTGTCTGTGATTGTATCTGTTTCTTTAATTCTGCTCAGTATTTCATCCAAGGTGGCATTGGTAGCGTCTCAGTATGTATAGGTCACTGGTTCAAGGCCAGTGGAGTTTGCATACTCTCCCTGTGTTTGCATGGGTTAAAGAAAATTAGACAATGAAAGTCATTTACAGAATAACCAATACCAAAACTACATTCACCACTCTAAATAACACCAAATGGATGCAAATAAATATACATATTGTTAAACTGCTCTTTTTTTATTATGTTTTTACAGATTTCATGTTATTTTCAACATTAAATTTAAAAAATACAAAAAAACTAACAATTTATATATATAAATTATGTTTTATTTTAATCATTACAATTTTTCATGGTGAACCACTCTAAAAGGTAGACAGAGACTTTCTAGTTGAAAATGTATACTTTATAAAGAGCCAAAGCAGGAGCATTTTAAGAGTGAACCCATCATACAACACACAAACAGAAGAGATTAAAGATCCGCTTAGAAAGCGAGAGATGGGTCAATTACCCACAATGCTTCTCCTTACATTTATGTTAAGACGCTCAACACATGCTCTACAATGGGGATCAAGATGTCAAAATTGGGGTCAAGAGAGGCTTGGGCCTGATATTGCTTCTCAAGGCTTGTAAACAACATGTAAGAGCATTAAACGAGACCTTTAAAAAGATGAGAGTGGTTGTTTACTATAGATAAAATGTCTTTGAGTGCTTTCACATCTAATAGAGAATTTTGGATTTACTGCAGGCTGCTTTTGTGTGTTTATTTACTATTATATGCCCAGCAATTGATTTAGATAGTAACACAGGTTTTTGAATCAAATTGAAAATGGTTGCCGAATCATTCTAGGATTTGAATATGGCATTTACCTTCATAAACATTACAGTATATCTTTTATCTGGAAGCATTTTGTATGAATTTTGATGAAGAGAAGCTAATACATAAGCAAAAAAGTGCTTTAAGGTTTTTTTGTGGATATAAGTTCTCACATGCATGAAATACAATGTTTGAAATCTGAAATGATGTGATGTGTAACAGACATACCAGCTCAGTTATCTCAACCTGAGCTGAATCCTCCTTCAATGTTTGGATCCATGCTGTGAGCGATTACTCTCCTTCACCTTCAGTGAAAAGTCATGTGTTGTGTATCTATCAGTAATCAATAGTAAACTGAGCTTTAACTTCTCCTGCTGTGACAACAAGGCTGGCTTCAGTGACTGGACGCAGGAGCTTTATTGATTCATGATTTGTGTTATGAAGTGGAAAAACTCTTCTACATATTTTATTCAATGTGATCTTTCTAGTTTCGACATCAATCAGTGAAGTATGTATTCTATTTTTTTACAGTGCTTAGCATAAATGAGTAAAATCCATTACATTTTTCAAAAACCTTTCAGAATCAACATTTTCTTTGAAATATAGACAATACAATACAAATGTGGGCCATTAATTGCAGACGAGATGTAATAATTTGCCCATACCAACAAATGATTTTGCTAACAAATTCATTTAAGTGCATAAGTACACCCCAAATATAGTTAAAAATACAAAATTCAAATTAACAAGTGTTCAACCAGAGGTGAATCATTTAAGAGATGTCCAGCAGACAGGTGACTAAAAAAAGGGTATTACTTAAATAAAAGTCATTCCCATTTCATTCTGTAAGCAATGTCTCCCCATGGAAGAAAAAAGTAACAAAAGAAACACAAAAAGATAAGGGCTACATACTGATCAACAAACTTTACATTTCAGTCAAAACACTGTAGCAAAAGTGATCCAAAAATGTAAGAAAGATGCAAGTGCAACCATCTTACAGAGACATCCAGGCCATCCATCTCGACAAGAATGTTTTTGATTAGAAGGGTTGAAAAAAATTGCCTGCAAGTTCACTAAAGCAATAGAAAGCCAAAGTGGAGTGACCATTGTGGCACTATACGGCACACACTGGAATGGGTATCATACCCAAATGAAGCCAATGCACAAAAAAAAAAAAAAAAAAACATTTTATAGGGCCCAAGCTGAAAAAGTTTTGGAGTGACAAAGATCCATATTTTTGGTACTAATGGTTTTAAAACTGTATGGCATCAAAAAGGTGAGGATTTCAAAGAAAAATGCATGGTGCCAACCATGAAACATGTTGGTGGTAGTGTCTTTATGTGGGGCTGCTGGTGTTGGGGAGCTGCATTTTATTGATGGTATCATGAACTCAACAATGTACTGCTCTTTACTGAAGGAGAAGATGCTGCCATCACTTTTCCAACATGGCAGTGATCAATCAAAAACACAAATCTATAGCATGTCTAAACATTTCTCCTGATCTGAATCCAATCCAAAACCTGTGGGGAATTCTGAACCAAGAAGTTAGGCATCACTCTCCGTCCAACATTGGGATGCAATTGATAAGGGTAAAGTGATATCATCATTAATATTTACACCAGAGCAGATGTGACTCACGGTGTCTGAAAGGAACATGACACTGTCAATGTGTTGCACCAACCACAACACAATGTGAGCTGTGACAGGTTTCAAAGGGCACTTTGTGAAGGAATACAAGGCTTTTTTATATATATTCCGTATTTCTGATAGTTATTACACACGAAAAAAAGACTCTTAAACAGTAATCTAAAAAGAAAATGAATATTAAAAATGCCCATTATATTTTTTTCCAGGAATAAACTGAGACACTTGTACCAGGAATGTGAACAGAACAGAAAAGATTTATGTTTAAGATTTAGTTTGTTTTGTAGCTTCTTCAACAGATTTGTTCCTCTGCATGTCCCTGGGAGTCTCAGTGCTGTCTCTTTGAATCACCAAGTACCCGATTAGCTTTCCGTCACGGCCGACAACCATCAGACTTATCTGCAAATAAATGCCACATCATAGCTGAATGATTTATTTTACCCCTCACGCTCCACTGCACACTTATGCTTCACTGCATACATATAGAAAGTGTTTGCAAAGGAAAAACAATGTGAATGTGAGTTTCGCCCACTTTTCTTGACCTTCCATCTTTCAATTCTGGCAACCGCTATTTATAACGAAGGAACATACAGTTTCTCGATCAGTCTCCAACTCAAGCTTACCTTTGGGATTTAAATGAGCTGATAATACAGGCATCATGCATGCTTTCATCTGCTTTTTGACAACTTGAGTAGTACGTGGACCTTGTGAGACTTCATAAAAATGTATGCAATAAAAATAGTTCAGCCTGCTAATGCTTTTAAATCCCATTGTGTGGGCGTTTTTGAAAGTAATGGAACCATGAAGCTCTTAAACTTTAGTAACAAATGTCTGTATACCACAGGGGTGTCTTCTCAGTCCCATCCTCTTCACACATAACAGTGTCGCCTCCTAACATTTGCAGACAACACTGCAGATATTGGAAGGAGCTGACAGGGAAGAGGTGGCCGAACTCATGACATGTTATTAGAAAACATCCTTTCCTTCAAAACACAAGCATTGATGGCAAACATGAGGAAACGGAAAAGCATGTTTGGGTTTCAGAGTACCACATCTGGACTCTCAATGTCCCCCAGCTGGTCAAAAAGGCACTACAGTGAGGAGTCTTCAAGAGGGGGCTCATGAAATTTGGCATCTCACCAAATTCACTCAGAAACCTCCACAGCTGTATCATTGAATGTGTGTTTGGTATGCCAGCAGCACTATGAAAGAGAATGATAAAGACTGAAAACCATCCATCGCTCTTATTCTCTTTGCAGATCATTTATCATCAGATTGTTGACAAGAGTGATGCCTGTTAATTTATGAAATAACTCATCTTCATAGCAACGTTGAAGCCCTAAAATGTAAGTTGGATTAAAATAAAATGATGAAAAAATGCTCATGCTCTAATCTGATGAGTTTTGTCCATGTCAAGGTTCACTACAGCTCAACGTTCTGCCAAATGGATCGGATCTGGGATTTTTGCAAGCATAAATTGAACTGTGAGGTAAATTTGCTAGTGACTCATTTTCACACTAATGTCCAGAGATGTGGACTCAAGTCATATGACTTGGACTCGAGTCATTAATTTGATGATTTGAGACTCAACTTGACAATATCACAAAAATGCCGTGCAACCCCTATGACTTGTGACTTTACTCAGACTTGAACCCCAATGACTCACGACTTGACTCTGACAAAAACCCCAATGGCTTGTGACTTGACTCGGACAAGAACCACAATGACTCACGGCTTGACTCGGACAAAAACCCCAATGGCTTGTGACTTGACTCGGACAAGAACCACAATGACTCACGACTTGACTCGGACAAAAACCCCTATGACTTGTGACTTGACTCGGACAAGAACCACAATGACTCACGACTTGACTCGGACATGAACCCCAATGGCTCGTGACTTGACTCTGCCTTTAACTTTTTTTTGTAAATGAATTGAAATGATTGAAATGTAAATTTAGCAACTTTTGACGTGACTTGCCTGTTTTGACTTGTGACTTGACTATGAAAATAGTGACCTGGTCCCACCATGCTTATATTTGCATTTGCAGAAACTGTAGAAAACCTGCACAAATTTCCTATTTCCTATTTAAGATAGGCTTTTTGCAAATTTCCCATTTTCACTTTATCATATTGATTCTTTCACAGATTTCATTTTACATTAAAGCATATCTTCCTACCATCTACATGTTAATCGACAGTTTAAATATTGAATTATATTTATCTCAGCCAAATATTTCAGATAAAAGAAACGAGAATTGTTCTGTAGTGCTATATATCTTTAATTTTTTCATCCCAACTAAGTTAATTGGGTCAAATAACTACTTCTGCATTAACAGTTTTCCAAAAATATTGAACACACACACCTTTCTCATCCTAAATCAGCATCACTATCCTTCTCTTGATCACTTTTTTTTTTGGAGAAATTCTCCTGATCCCCAAATCCAACGATTAAAAAAATGTCTGTACAGGAAGCATTGTGTATAATCAAACCTGACTTGCTCTTGTAGAATTTAAACAGTTACTGTTAGAATTTTTGATTTTCACCATTTTACCCATAATTCGTCCCATGACAGGCAATTCGTTCTGTATTAGATCATACTACAACCTGGTCTTCAGAAAATTTCAAAATGAGAAAATGTTTGGTAAAGACTAAAAAAATGCACCTAAAAAGATCAGATTCACTTGTAAGTATTTGACCAATTTGAAACATCTGATTGAAAACAAAGATCTAATGTCAAGATTCAAAGATCTATATAAAATGCTGAACTACAAAATGTAATTACATTATATTTAATAATATTATATTAAATATTATGTTGTATTATAAAAGAATTATATTTAATAATGCAAACAGTTACAGAATATCAGTGCAAGAACATTATCTATCATCATTAGAGGCTGAAAAAGACAATGGCTGGCAGCACACAGAATCATTCAGAGGACAAAAGTTTAGAGATACCAGATGAGTGATGACTAGCCAAAGAAAGAGGATTTTTTGTCCTCATTCTACTAAATACAGGATAAATCATGTCATTAACCCAGAGGTTTTACCAGATAAACCTTAAATGTTCTCTTCTCTCTGAAGAGGTAAACAGTGGTGCAGATTTGATTAAAAAAAAACTGCACTGGATCTCTGTGTGATGTAAAGAAACAATTTAATCTCCTCAGTTTTCCCTGTTCTTTCTATGAATAAACCCTAAGCTTTAAGATTGTTCATATCTGATATGTGAGAAAGATGTGATGTTAAGATGGGATATACAAGCTTTCTGTGGAAGAGTCAAGCGACGTCACAGAGAGAAAAACAGCAGACCAGCAGAGATGAAATTATAGCCTGCAGAAGAATTATCAAGTGAGAAGTACAAGAGCACGACCTGAAAGGGAATAGCGAGGGTAGTGGCAGTAGGATGTGTGAGTTATATTATAATGAGCATTACAATAACAGTGTATGACTGAATTCACACTTCAGAATAAATCCGACTGCTGACAGAGGAAATTTATAGTAGTGAGAAACAGCGGGAGATGAATTCTATGTGAATGCTTTTCATTTCTCAGATTATTTGGGTTCCACATGTATAGCATCTTATATTCCCAAGCTCTGTCTGATTATATGAATGTTTGGTCTTCTCAAAATTAAAATAAGAAAGACCTGACATCATGTTGTGTTTTGTTGACACAGTCTCAAAATCTTATTCAACAAATTCAACTAATAAATACACCATAGAATGTATTATACCACTTACGTAAGTTATAAAAAACCAGCTGCTACTCCCTAACTAATTGAAATTAGAAGACAAGTTAAAAGCAGACATAATGAGAGATAGAATAAAATGTTTTAATTTTAATTTAACCCCTTATCAGTCAGCAAGATTGCAGATGTCTTTTATACAGGGAACGTCTTAAAAAATGTTATTATATAAATATATAAGTCCAGTCTTTTATAAAAAAAAAAAAAACACCTCAAAGGCCTATCTTATGTTTCCAATTAAACATAATAATTCAGAAAAAAACATAGTAGTGCTGATGTACTCAACTGTGGTGGAGGAATGAGACAAATAACCCCCAAAACAACTCATAGTCAAGCATGGTGGTGGGTGCATTATACTTTGAGAAGGCCTTTGAAGAGGACCAGACAACTGTGCCGCATCAAAGGGAGAATGAATGAGAACATAAACAGTTAAATCTTGAATTAAAATCTCCTGCTTTAAGCCGGAGCATTGAAAACTGAGTGAAGGTGTAGTTAAGCATTATAATGGTCCAAAACTCACGGCCAAAGCAGAACAAAAGAGTAGCTCAAGAAGAAGGACTAGCCAGTGTCTATTCTTTAATCTAGAGAAAATCTGTGAAGTAGAAACCTGTTAAACATACTGTAAATGGAAATAAAAATGCAGTTGCAATAGATCTCTCCTATTGTGTTATTCGAATGCATCACTTGGTCAGATAAAGTGTTATCAGAATTTAGTCCAACAAGCACGTTTTTTTATTTATTTTTTTTTAAATCTTCATCCTAGAATAAATACCAGGGATGAAAGTAACAACTATCCTCATGCTATCTAAGAATCTGGAAGATATGTGTATTAAGAAAATGCAAACTGAGTAGAATTGTAGTAAATCGCTGATGGGTTAGATAGAAGAACACGGTGTAACGGCGCAGTCATTTGTCCACAATCATTATAATCAATGTTCTTTTAATAAAAAACATAAAATGAACAAAATGTACAAGAACTAGTCCGAGCATGGCAAAATAAATATTCTCCAATTGTAATATTTCCTTGATGGATTCTTCTCATGTTCTGGTTTTTAAAACAGTCAGATATTTTCTGTAGAAAATGAGACAGATATTGATTTACAATAGAAAAAGCTAGAATGCTTCCATGGTCATGTCAGAAACATCAAATTTGAATCAGTGAAAAACAAAGCAACTATGCTTCAAACAACCTCAGCTCAATACATAGCACAGTTCATGAAAATGATTTTAGATAGATCAACGTAATAGATGCTAAGCGTTTGAGGATTCAAGTTCCAATGACTGGGTTAAAATATTAAAAAGAGTAATGGCGTGTGAAAGAAAAAAAAATTACTCCTTTAAAAAATCTCAATACAAAAACACTCTGGAGTCTTAGAAAGTACATCATTATAGAAAACTACAGAGTCGATGCTAGTTTAGCATCATTTTAGGATTCGTAAACTTGCAGTGAAATTATACATCAGAAATTATTAGATTGAGACTAAGTAAATTGAGCAAAAAAGGTAATTTAATTTTAGAAATCAGCACACAAATGTTGTGTTAGAATTTGACCCCATGCTTTTTTCTGAGCATAATCTGGAAACCAGACATTTCAAGAAGTGCTTTTATACAACTCCTCTTTGCTTATTCTCTCCAAGTCATTAAGGTTTTGAGGGTAATATGTGGCAAATAAAACTACTAATCAGTTCCCACCATAAATTTTAAACACGACTAAAGACTGAACACTGCCTAAACTCCTTCAATTTTGAACCATAGAGAGGGTGTTTTGGTGCATAAACATATGCATCATAGGTGTTTACATGGGTGAAATGTGTTGAATTTGAGGCCAGGCAATTGTCAGCATCCCCTGATATGTTGTGTTAAGTTTGACAATTTTTTTTCTATGCAGACCATTGTGACAGGCCCTGCTCGCTTATAAACGGAGCGGCGCCCTGTGCACCTATAGTTCACAAAGAAGGCACTAAGAACAAAATGATCTTTGGCTTTCTTCCAGTGCATTACACCGAGCCACAGAAAAGCCGGTCCAAATCCCCAAAAATGTACAGTACTTTAATAAACACAAGGGTAAAATGGGTTTAAGTCATAAGGGCTTTCACAACGCTTGTGGCTCAGTCAGTAGCTCCATCTTTGGACTAGCAACACAAAGGGTTTGGGTTTAAATCTCAGGTAATTCAAGAACTGGGCAAATGTCAATTCCTTGAAATTTTTGTGTCTTTGCCAAAAATGAATGTATGCAAATGCGCATCATGTATGCGAAAAATATACTTTTCCAAATTAGTCATAAAATAAAAATCACAAACAACCCACAGTTAACACATTGTCTAGGTTCTCAATGCATTGGTTTTGTCCACTATCACATTGATGTGCTGCATTTGTCCCATCCCCTTGGCAGGAGACTGCAAAACATAATTCTGGGGAGGGTGTTTTGGATTTTTAGGTTGTAGTTCCTCCTGTTGAAGTCTGTTAACAGTTGCTTTCATTTGTGACTTTAGTCCCAGTTGCATTCATTGAGAACGCTCAATCCGGGTAGATTCCAAACCATTTTCATCACTGAAGCTCCATGATTTTGACAGTATAATCAGAGCAGCTGTTGTCACCTTCTCACCAAGCTGCTACATGGGCCATAAGATGATACTACTTTCAGAGAGGCTTCTAATCTCTGTTTTAAAAAAACTGTACGTATTTTTTGTTATTATCTTGTCTTTCCCTCTTGTAATAAGCTTTGCCTTGCATGTATGGTCTTTATCTATGGGCAAATGCCCAAAATCAGCAGGGGGTCAAATACTTCTTTCCTTCAGTGTGATGCTACACTGCAAGTAGATGTTTCCATTCCTTGCAAAGATCACCTTTCATGAAATATCTACATCAAAGACATGGAAAGGAGAAAATGATTCAGAATCTCTGCAGGGGAGCTGGATAAAACCAGTCGGTGGCGTTTCTAGAATAAACAATAACACTATCATAAGTTAGGATTGGGATAGCAGTACCGAAAGGGACTGGTCAAATGATATCTTTTTTTCCACTCAAGCAGTTTTGTTATTGTACACTGAGCTTCATTTTCTCATGCTCTTGCTCACCTCTCAAGGACAGTTATTGTAGGCAAAAGTTAAATCAAATGGAGAGATTGAGAAGTAGAAGAATTAAGAGGATTAACACAACCCACACAAAAGTGAAGGTTCTGAATAAAAGTCAAATAGATTTCATCAGTCAAACATAAACAGGTTTGTGGTGTGTGGATGGAAAGGAAGAGGGAGCACAGCACACAAACAAACCAGATTAGAACAGCGACCAAGGGCACGATGGGAAGGTGAAACAAAGTTAACATCTTCTGGGGAAGCACAGAAAAAGGATTACAAGGAACAGCTTAAAGGCGACAGGCTTTATGTTGGATCCAAGATCTGCTGTAATTGAAAATGCTAAGATGTGTTTCAGACACGTCACAAATATAAGCAGCAGTCTGTGAGGATTTTATAGAGGAAACTGGTTATACCTTGGGTCAAGAGACTCATTCTGCCATCTGTTTCATTCAAAAATACGGTTTCATTCAGGGTTAGATGAATATGAGAATGAGAGACTGGTTTTCTGCCAGTGCTTACCCCAACACATAAATAATTCATGCAGTTTATTCATTGAGAAATATTAATTCACTCAAGAACAAAACTGCTTACACTCGACTTTTTAAATTCTTAACTTTAAATTCAATAAAACATGTACTGTATATTGTAAAATGGTATACCTTTCACCACAGCTTCTACCGAGACTGGTCTGCACTGCAATTCCCCATGATTTCTCCTTTTCTTAAGTTCCTGACATCACCACCATTCTCCAACAATGTGGAAAAACCTACTTCCTCTGGTTCTGATTCCTCTCATTATCTCCCAAAATCCTTTGGTCTCTTCTCAGGCACCTGCTAGATCCTGTTCTAGCTGTCTACATAATTATGTCAGCCCAGGATGATTCTTTTCTCTGATTACAAAATAGGCTTGACAACATCTCGTTGATCACTGACTGGTCAGCTGTTGAGCTCACTGATTGACATTTTCAATGTATCTGAATTAAAGTTTATTAAAATACAAGTAATACTCCAATCATACAAGTTGGTGAAATCCACACACAAGAACCGCTGCCCAGAAACAAAAGTGAGTCTGAATAAGTAGGAGCATGCGATTGGAAAATGGAGGACTGCATGAATCAGACAATGATGGAGTGCATGTGGAGACAATCCAGAGGTAAACTGATAAACGGGGTACTCAGAGAAGAAACGCAGTCAATTAATATTTTTGTTCAAGAGGAAATCCTGTGCCTGCCAAAATCAGCATTGGTTTAAGGTAGATTAGATAGAATTCAGTTATAATTTAGACAAGTTGTATTGTAAATTGTTTATTTTTTAATGACACAGTTTTGTGGGTGGTTTAATAAAGCACGCAACTGCGTGCTGAGAAATTCTGTGTTGTTTGACCCCCCATAACAGGGCTTTTCTGGGTTAAGTGTACAGATTCCCCCTTGATTATGTTGCTTTTCTCCCATTAACACACAATGTCCCTGTACAAAAACTAAAATTTGCTCAGTCCTGTAACATTTAGCTAAATAGACCTACACTAAACTCTAGATTGCAGAATTAGCTGATAAATTACAACAAACTTTCATACTGTTGTCTTTCTTGTATCATTTTGCAGAGATTTCACAAGATCACTCACATGGACTGGCTTAGGATTGCAAGTGTGTTGGGCGAGCGTAGGGGAAGTTTACTAGGCAAGCTGTCGGAGTAATAAGTCTGGGAACAAGGAGTGTTCTGCACCCAAAATATGACAAAATGATGGGGTAGTTGGTTTGTTAAGCTTGTATCCAGAGACAGTAATGAGCTGAAGTGAAGCCACCTGTGGCTTGCTAATAGCGATAAGCTCCTCCCCAAACTTGCTATACAAAGGACATTGATTTTAATGCTTTGGTTTAAGCTATTGGTCATTGATTAGTTCAACACAGCTGTACCCTTTTTAAAATAACCTGATTCAAATCCAATCTTTTTATTTGTGTAGCTTTCGTCTAGATTCAAGCTTAAAAGCTTTTTGCCTAAATACGTACAGCTTTTGTTTTCTTAATGAAGCCAATTACTCCACTGTCCTTTTGAATCTAATCTCTGATTTTGAGCCCAAAGCCTCACTTTTAAGTAATATTATTAATTCTCATTATTTAGTTCATATGTATTAATTGTATACCTTAATTGTTTATCTGTGTTGCACTAATGAAACTCTGTAGATTCAGGAAATGAAGAAGCATGAAAGATAATTATCATCATTTGGACCCCTGTGAGTGGCAAAACTCTACACCCAATTCTCCAATATTTCAGGTCATCTTCTGGTACTCTACACAGCTTGTTGACAGTGCAGATACACTCAACCCTCACCTCGTCTTTATTAAAATCACGAAAAACTCTGCCTGCTCTCAAGATTTTGGTGAGATTACATTTGACAAGGATAATTCAGTGGCACAGACAGGTGAAAGACATGCTTCTTTGGATATGAATGGTGGGCTTTTGTTTCATGATTCTCCTGAGGTCGGGAACCCAAAGGCTTTGGTTATCTCTCCTCTTCCTCTTTAGATGCATGGCCATACCTTCATGGATACACACACAGTTTCTGCCAAGAGTCAAAGAGAGTCAGACAGCATCAGTTGAAATGAGCCAGGAATAAAATACGCACCTTTATGCCTTCAGAGATCACATAACAGTACTTTCAGGTGCACTATTCTAAATCAGACGGTGACAGCTCAGAGAGAATGAACCCCTTAGTTCAGACAGACATAACATGAGAGGCTCAGCTGAACTGAAACCATGACACTCGAGCACACACACGCACACACACACGCACACACACACACACAGACAATCAGCAGTAAGACATACCCACACTTATTCCAATAGCCAGGCTCAGTGGGGAATAATACAATTGAAATGGATGGAGGTGTCATAGCGATGGAGACATGGGGTGAAGGAGCTCTTCAATCAGTGCAATCCACACAATGCAGACAGGAACACTTGAATCAAGAAAGATTATATCCTTATATTTAAAATGTATCACAAAAATAACAGATATTTATATCTTCCAGTGTTTTTCAACCAGTGTACAGTGTGATACTGTCTGGTTGGCCATGGAAAATTATCCAATTTTACCTAATCAACTTTTTTTTGTCTAACTGGTGTCGCAATTTGAGCAGAAATATAATTTTTTTGTTGCGTATTTTACAATTTGCTCTAAAACATTGTTTATTAATTTTGTGTCAACGTTTGATATCATTTTTAAAAAATCTAATATTTTTTCCTTACATTACACAATAATTCCACAACAACAACAATAACAAAAAAAATACAGTACAGAGAATTAAATAGTAACCACACAACTTTACCGTCATGTGGCTAAACCTGTTTTCACATGTTAGAGTATCAATAGGCATGCAACAGTTTTTTTTTTACTTATACTCTCTTTTCAATACTCATTTCAAGTATAACTCAAATAAAAGCAACAAATTTCTGATCTTTTTGAAAAGCTTATAAAGTTTACTTGCCAAAAGAGCTGTCAAAGGTTCTGGTTTCAGATGTGATCCACACTCCTCTGAGACCTCCTGACGGTCAATCATCTGGCAACATGGGGCTCAGCTTTGCCTCTGTGGGGAAGTGAGGGAGGGGCCAGACCCTTTGTACCTTTGACCGATGAAAGTACAATCAAAAGGTATGAGGCGAAAGAAGAAAGGGAGCGTAAAGGAGAGAGTTGGCAGGGTGTGCTGACAGTTCAAATGATGAGGGATGTCATCAATAACTCAGCTCATGCATCTGCTCACTGGGATACAGTGAACCTTCTTCTGCTCAACACACTAGGGTGTGAGCAGAAGTGAAATAAGGGAAAGAGCACATCAAATGACTTTGAATCATTTCAGAAAATACAGTACATAAAGTGAAATAAACACACAAATTAAAACTTCATATTGTAACTTGATCAATATAATATTCAATTATTAAAAAACTAAAATCTACTATTAAACAAATCGAGATAAATAATGTAAAAGTCATCTGTAAATTCATCAGCAATGTAACGCAATAACTGTGGAATTTACCGTGTAAAATAGTCAAATAATTTTAGCTAGACCTTGAGTTTACCAGCTAAAAATCTATGAAAATGCAGTTTACTGCAGAACAATGTACAATCATACAATGTAATACTTACATAGAAAAGAACATGATTTATATTTTTGAACATTTATATACTTGTTTATACTTTTTAAAAAATCATTGATTCTTACAATCTGTTGGCAATTTTTTTTTAATGGGGACTTAAAAGGTATTAGTTTTCAACAGAGAAAATGTTTCACTGTAAAAAAATTTATTTCTACAGTTTTTTCTGGTATTCAAACCTGTAAAATATGACTAAGTAATCAATTTAATTAATAAAAGTGTCTTTGTATAGCTGACCAGGTAGAGCACTGGCTTATAGATGGTTCAAACCCAGCCGTGGTGCAGTGGGTACCACTGTGGCCTTTCAGTTAGAAGGTTCAAGGCCCTCTGTGAACCTTCCTGGAAGGAGTTTGCGTGTTCTCGCCGTGCCTGGTGGGTTTCCTCTAGGTTCTGGAGTTCCAAAAACTTAAATTATCTGAATAATCAAAATTCTCCTTTGCCCTGTGATGGACTGGTGACCACTTGCCTGAGGTGACCTGGAGATCTCAGTGACCCCAAAAGGAAACAAGCAGAAGATGAATAAAATTAAATTAATGAATCTAAAAAGTCGTAGAAAGATGTAATTGTTAAACATTTTATCATGATCATGTTATCTAGACAATTATAAGCCATAGAAAAACTGGCAACCACAGCTGCCATTTTATAGAATATGTAGATTTCATATTTCATAGATGAATGAACGGAGAGATGGATGGATGGATAAAAGCCTTGATACATTCTTTGCCCTACTCTTCTTTCAAGAGTGAAACAAATTACCATTTGAAAGTTTTCAAACAGAATGTTGCATGTTAAATGCTCTCAGGTTGTGCCAGTTTAACTGATCTGGCAGAAAATAGACACTTTAATAGATCAGAAGACATAGCCCACTTTAAAAGCAGGGAATAGCAAACTTTTGACAACTTGACAGTTATGACATTTACACCAGAACCATGAAGCGCACTGTATTTTAAATTGATGGATCAACTACTTTCAAACAAATGATTCGTTAAATATGAGAAACACATTGTGAATTGCTTGCAAGTGAATTAATCATTTTATTCTGTGTGCCTGCCAAAACGCCCAGAAAGCTTTGGTAAAACAGGGAGTTTTGTTGCAGGGTTTAATTTGTCAGAATGTGAATGTGTTTCAGAAAACCCCTCCTGACACACTATCAGAGTGTTGGAAATTGCTCAAGGGTTGCAGAAAGTACTGCACAGCCAGCTCCAGCAAGCATTTTCAAAGTACTTTTTTCTCCATTTTTTCCTCACAAACATCACAGGATGACACCATGATGTCACCCAGAGATTTATGTAAGGAGAATTTGAAGAGAAATTGAAAATGGTCAAATTAAAACTGAAACATTTACTTCTCATCGCTGTAGTGGTTACCTAGCTGTGCATTATATCTATGAAAAAAAAGAGAAAGGGGACTGATTGCGACCTGCAGAAAAGGGGGATGTATGGATCGATCTGTCCATGCCCCCTAACCCAACATCAACCTATTGTTGGTAAATAGCAGGCGGGACAATTTAACAGCATTGTTTAACTCCTAGAAGTCTCTGCACGCACCGGTGCATTTGCCAATCACACCGGCTCTAAGTAGGAATGATGCAACCCAGCTATTGTTTAATTTTGATTTCAAATATAATGATTAGGTTTCAAAATGGCTATTTGTGTCAATATGTTTTAATTTTCACGTTGTCTTTGCTTTTGGAGATTTATAATTTTTTATTTATCTCAACACTTTGATTTTTGTTATAAAACATAAAAACTGTTTACAGTAAAAAAAAAAGACAACATTTAATACTGTTGCATGTATTGTGCAATTTAATGAAAAGATCAATGATATTAAAGATATTAACCATGAGACAGATATTTATACTATACATAACCATAATACAGGTATTTAAAAGTATGTAAATGTTTTAGTATTTGCTGTGCCTAAACATTACAGCGAAAGCATTGTCCTCTACACAAAAGAGTGAACTAACCAATAGGAATCACTTAACCAATTTTCTTGACACGTAATCCAATTCTGGTTTTACTGGTAATCAGTAAGTAGCTGCTTTGATCGCCAGCTCCTGTGGAAGTAATAGTGAGTGTCGGCAACCACAACCGTGGTGACCTTGAGAAGGGTGTGTTTGTGCTTTTTCACTTCTGTGTGCGCAGTGAAATGTAGAACACAAATGGTAAACATGTAAAGTTGAGATAATGAGACTAATATAAAGTATATTTTAGCAAATCTTTATCATTCATTTTCCAAATAAACCAAATAGACAAACAATTATTTCTTGAAGTAAACTGATTTACACTTTTTTAAAAAACACGTATTTGTGTAAACATGAATATTGTTTATACAAACACTGTTATTTTTAGCTATAATAAAGTGTGTCTAAATAAACCGTTTCATAAAAGATGCATCTCTGGGATTGTCATGACTATTGCATTTGAATAAAGTACATTACACAATCAACAGGGAAGACAGTAAAATATTTGTCACTAAAGGATTATTAAAGGCCAATTTTCTATGTTCTGAATCATCTTCAGACTTGTCAAGCCTGACATTCCCCATAGCCGAGCCCTGTTCCTCCATCTGATGGGCTGACCTGACCGCTGTCCGTCTCCACATCTGCTGTGCATTTTTAAAAGGCTAAATTTCCATTTCAAACACTAAAGCTGTGATCTCTCCCGAGCTTTGCTGGGGGACGCTGACAGAATTGGAATGGAGCAATGTTATTGTGAAAATTGCCAGATGAATAAATCACAAAGCTTAAGCTTGTTTTAGTGAGGAGAAAAAATACAAATGGAAATGGCGTGAACAGATCTGAGACAGAGTTCTGCTCTCTTCAAATGTAAAGAAAGGGCAGAATGCTACAATACTTTTAAAACTTGTATGACTTCTTAATATACAAAGAAACAATATGCAAGTTTTAATTTTAATTTAAAATAGTTAATGATCTAGAAAATGTCAAAATGTAACACAGACCAAAACTGAACATTTTTCTTTACCTACTTCAACCTGGATCACAAGGATCTTCTGTACTCACATTCAAGGTTCAAAGGTCTGGTACCCTTTAGACGGTTAGTAAGTCCACCGTAGGGCCACATTCACACAATATTAAGTCTTAAGTGCTTTTTTAGAGTCTTCAACTCACCCACAGAATGCTAATAGACTGATGACTTATTGGACTGCCCTTGACCTTCTAACTAAAAGGCTTCAGTGATGCCTACTGTACCACACACAGATTGATTTTCCTCGACAAAGTTAATAGTAAGACAAGAAACTGACGATACGGTTCTTCCTGCTGTGATTGTCTCTCTGGATTCAAAATGGTGAAAAAAATTACGAGCTAAAATATGAGAATATCGCACACAAACACATCCTACACCTTTATCTTCAATTCTTTGCACACAGGGGGATTTTTTTTCTTCCTTTGTTCAAAGAAACATAAAACTGAAATAAAAAACCCTTTGTACAGATGGAAGATACGGTGGTACAAAGATGACAAATTACAAAATACAAAACAGACATAAACTGCGATATAACACTGAATTTCTTCCATATATATATATATATATAGAAATATATAGAAATTCAAAGACATTTTCAAGTGTTCCTACAAAATGATTCAGTTAGAGAAACATATTCAAGACCTTTGCCCTTAGGAAATGCAGAAAAGATTATAGATTACAAACACACATGCACAGAAACACAGGGAACACAAGTGAAGATGGGGAAAATCTGAACTTTGTGTCACTTTAGATTGCTAGTCACACCACCAGACATCGCTGAGCATGTATCTGCCCTAAGACATTCCTGCCAATCACACACATCCACCGCCTCACCATCAATAGAACCAGGCCTTTCTTCAGCAGAACTGACAGATATTTCCTCTGTGTAACAGATGGAAAATTGCCTCAAGTTCATAAAACCCTTTTTTCCAGTATTCACAGCAAGTTTTATCAATACGATTTCAATCAATGACAATAGGGAACAAGATGTGGCATTTCCCATAGCGTAAAAGTAAACAAATGAAACAAGAGTTTAGTCCATCAATAGAATTTAATTACTAAAAATTTGCTATAAATGAACTACATGATCATTCATTCGTAATGAAAAAAGCCTGATGAATAACAGGCAGAGAATTTAAAAAGAATGACACTCCCTGCCTGAAGATGGCCATCTGCCAATCAGATGCACTCTGTGCCACAGGGGTAAGCAAGAAAGAAGAAGACAACAGAGAAGAAATCCAAGAACAAATCAAGCGGTTTATACTGTTGGTGGCTGATGAAAAAATGTGGAGGATTTGTGACACGCTTTTTATTTCCTGAATGAAGTTTCTATAAAAATGTTCACCACCAAACGGCTCTTTTCTACGTCCCTCTCACATCATCACAGGAGTCAGCTTTTAATTGTTGTTCTCCTTTGGATCTAATGTGCCGGTGCGACTTTTTCGTTGCTACCACTCGTTCAGTCCGATGTGTTAAACCCCATCTGTGTTAAGCAATTACTTTGTTCATGTGGATTGGTTAATTCTAAAATCCCAATAAGTTCTTCCCAGCTAACTCCTGCACTGTTCTGATTTCCTGCTGTTTAGTTGATCGCTTGATAAACTTTTTCAATCTGCAGATGAGTCCCTTCTTTCATCCTAAACTGTCACTTTGAGCATACGGTCTCGCTGAACATGGATCACCAAGCAAATGTACTTTTAACTCTCTTCAAAATGAACAGGTAATCTGTATTAAACAATATTAAAAACAGGTTACCTTTCAATCAACCTTTAAACAGACCAGCAACTGTTTCAAGCCCAGCTGATTGAGTGAGCTGGCCTTGCCATCTGGTCTGCTGGCATTCATTACAGGATCTGGACGCGGAGGAAGTGCTGCTGTGACTCGGGAGTGAGAGCAAGGAGCAAGTGCATAATGCATGCACAGATGCTGCTGAGAAAAAATCCAACGAGCCACACAAGACATTGCATTCTCCAAGGTACAGCACTATAATAGCTCACTAATGAGAATCCCTGTCACATAGTCTTGCCTTCACATAATACTTTAAAATGTAGTGTCCCTCACAGACTCAAAAAATGACCTTTGAATGGCTTTTACTGTTGTTTCCTAAATTGTGAATTGATGATAAGCCAATCCCCTACATTCTAGCCACTTGCCACACCTTCATCAAGAGGTATACATCTTCACCCCACACATCCCTTCAACAGTCTACGCTTCAACATGACTGTGCCAAGATTGACATTTCTCTCTGTTAAAAGTTTGCTCCATCCTGTGGAACAGTCCCTGGGATATGCTTACCTCCTGATCTACCTTGACTAACTTTAAGTTCTCTTCCTGGATTTTGCCCTTACACTCTCACCTTTAAATAACTCAGGTTCAACTTTGAATCCAGGTTCCTGTTTGTTCTGGTCCTCACCAGTTCTGGATTCCTCTTACATGTTGGTAATTTGCATCTATAAATCCCACTACAACTTTACTCAGTTCCATTGTTCTGTATAAAATAAAGCCATCACTCCCCTCTTGATTACACTAGATTACATTTGATCAATGGGCTTGAGTCAATTGCTCTCACAGGGGTGCTTGACAAGTCTAGAGACATTTATTTCCAGTTCCTCCATTTTTTTACTTCAAATGGAACACTTTAGCTTTTCATAGAAAATTACATTCTGCATTCTTGCATTTTAAAAACAAATAGGTTTCAATGCGCAGTTTCATATACTGATTTGAGGGATGGGATGTCAAATAACACGAATCTCTGTTGTGGACAACAGCACAGTAGATGAATTTAATGAGGCTAAAATTGATATTTCCAATGGGCACAATCAAATGCAATTACATAGGAGCATATTGAAGTCCAGCTAGAATACAGAGATTCCTTTGGTTCAGGTTGACTTCATTCAATACTGAACTTCCACCAGCGAGCAGATTGTTCTGCCCTACTTATCTGACATTTTCTGAGGACAAACAGGCTGATAGGTGTTGGAGGGCACTGTGGTAGCACGAAATGTTCAACCTTTTCACAGTGATGGAGACATCAAGCCTCCCAGGCCAGGAAAAGTGTCAGATTCATGTTATCATCACCAACCAAACAACTCCTAAAGCGTCATGTTAAGGTCTGCGTATCACGTGATTTATACATTCCTAAAAAATGTCTCCATATTTGTGTAAGGGCACACGTGGAGACCATTACAATTTATTCTGCTGTACATATTAAATATTAAAGTTGAAATACTGGTGTTGGTAATTTCACTCTCCGTGGATTTACAATGTTACATTTTACCACCAACTGCTAATCTTTAGTGAAATTAGGTGTGACCATTTTTTTTGTATTATTAAGCTTAATATTAATAAAAATCTTAATATTATTCTTTGTCTTATTGTGTACAATACATGTTTTAAGGTTTTAAATAAATGCTAAGATAAACATGGCATACATTTAATATTCATTCATTTTCCTGCTCGCTTATTCCCTTTCGGGGTCTGCTGGTGTCTATCTACAGTTCACATCGGGCGAGAGGCGGGGGTACACCCTGGACAGTCCATCGCAGTACATTCAATATATTAATACAATTTATATTTATTTACTAATAATTTAGTAATTATTTGAACTAAAACGAGAATTAAATAAACAGATAAATCCAAAATTGTTTATTGTTTAAGTTCAATATCAAGAGAGTTGATAATTAATAAAAATTCATGGTGTTCAATTTCAACTCTAGGTGGGAAATACCATTGTTGACATATCAATACCTCAAATTTCTTTTTGAGTGGAGTCTTGTAGGCACAGTGAACGTGTTGAAAATAAGACAATTTTTACAATCAAATTTAAAATACGAAAATTTGCCAATTTCAAAGCAACCCACTTCATTAGATTTTTAGATCCAACTCACGTTTCTAATCCCAGTGATGTGCCAACCTACAAAACTAATTAACCAAATGAAATAATAATGCTAGTTGGCAGAACCTTTTGCCTATTTTTTTTTTTAAATGTGAAAATAATTGGCCCTCTATTGCAGTGGATTGCCTTGAAATTTTGAGTTTTCACAATTTCTTTTAGTATGTATCTATCTTCCCCCTGAATGATTGAACAAAAGCTGTTTTTGCAAAATTGTTGATGTCAAGGTTATGGATATGTCTAACACACATACAGACCCATCCAATAATGTTATACTTCAAGTCCCCCGGGCTCTCTAAGTGCCAGGTTAGTGGAATAGGGTCCAACTGGTAACACTATTTCCGTCAGCAAATGTTTCTAAATCCAATTCTCTGTGTCAAGGCCCTTCAGGGACTGACTGATGAAAAACACATCAACATCAACTCTTTGAAATATGTTTGTCGACAGAGGCCCCACAGAGAGGCTTTCAGTGTGTTTGTTCACACTGTAAGATTTTAAAAATGTCCACAAGGCAATCAAGGAGGAGTCATTGGCAAAACAAGCCGTGGTGATTTACACAAACCTATTAAGAATATGAAATGTTGCATGTTCAAATGTCATGCAGAGATAAACCTCTATATGTATGTTGTGTGGTATTTGTCAATTTTAGCTTTCGCTGTCATTCTTTAACCCATCCGTCCCAGTAGCACATTAACCTCCAGAAACCAGCAAGAATAATGGTGATGGAGGGATAACGGTGACACAGTGTTAACACAGCTGTCTTTCAATTACTAATAAAACTCACAGAGCAGGGGATGAGCTTATTAGACAGCCCCGGTCACTCATTTGTGATGCATAGTACATCAGCACCAGCCGTTAGTCATGTGATGTTAAAACTCTTCATCAGATTGGTGGGTTCACGGTCGAGTGACTGCAGGCAACAGTGTGACACAAATGGAATCTATTAAGTATTCTCAGGGAGAGCAGTGTGAGGAATACAGTGAGTGACAGAGTTTCTAACAAGCAATTAACCACAATGACCCGCTGCTGGCTAAACTGTGCTTTTGACTTTGTGTCACACCCATTATATAGTCAAAGATCTATTGTAATAGATCACACCGCCTAGAGACTCATTCTCTCCCTTTGTCGAGAGCTAGGCTTGAGTTAAATGTACAGGAGACAACTGATATCAGAAGTGGATTTTAAAAGGTAAAACGTGTTTCATGAAGGTCGTCTTGCAGAATAATTACAAAATTCATTAGAGAAGTAAATCATGTAATTACCTGGCATATCGGCAACTAAATTTTAATTTGCTGTAACCAATTATAATGGCACACTAAGAAAATAGTAATAATTTAACTACATACTGTTGGGATAAGATACTAGAAATAAAGTGTATCAGTAGACATTTCCTCCAAGACAGTACAAGCAACAGCCACCAAACTTTTCTAAGACTTCCAAACGGGTCTGACTTTGATTGTTATATCTTTTCAGACTGGTGCCAATAAAATAAATTTGGCCAATTAAAAAAAAAAGTAAAATGACTTAACATGGGGTCAAATTTTGTAAAGTAACTCAAACTGAGAATCATATAGAAATTTCAAAAACTCGCTACACTTGTGGAGGTTTTCAGTCTTTGCAAGAACATATGGATCACTGAGCAAAGTGTTTGAGCCACAGGTTCTAGAAAGGGTTCAACATTTACCATAACCTTGAAAATAAATGAAAAAAAAGACAACGAAAGTATCATCAAAATGAAATATCACAGAGAAACGTGGATTTGATTATGTTAACAACTTACAATTTAATCACTGACAGCTCCCTAGTAACCAAACAGTTTAACCTAGCAACCGAATTTTCTGAACTCTGTGTCAGGTTTGGTATATGATAGAGACATGGGGGTTGGTTTAACTAACGTATAGTGACAAAGGCAACATTATAATATATCACTCTCTCCTTCATAGCAACCAGGGTGTTTATTATAGCAACCAAATTTGGTATAACTCTATCTCAGCTTGGAAAATAATAGAAACATAGGGGTCGGTTATTTTAGTCATAGTGACATGGGGAACATTATATTCACAGGTTCATCACCAGGGCCTGTCTTGTAGTAAGAATAGAGTGGTGGGTATGAACATACAAGGCTCAAGTAAGAAAATGGGGTGAAGGGTGGGTAAAGTTCACACTCATAGAGGGGAGGGTAGGACTGGCTTTAATAATGGCTTGATTAAGAGCAGCTGATGGCATCCCCTGAATATTCAGAATCAGAATGAGCTTTATTGCCAAGTTGGTTTGCACATACAAGGAATTTGCTTTGGTGACAGACGAGGCAGCCATATTCCTCCTGAAACTCATTTACCAAACATCACTTATGTCACTAACCACTTCATAGCAACACAGCTGTTTACCTTAGCAACCAACTAGGCATATCTCTATGTCAGATTAGGAAAATTATTGAGAAACGGGGGTTGGTTTATGTCACTTAGTGTGTGGCACTTAGTGGGCATTAGAAGCCAAGATTAAAGTTTGTGCGCAAACTTTAGCCATACAGTCATTTACTCCTCTGCTGCTCAAACAAGCTGAGGCAACAAAAAACACTGTAATTTCTTGAATATAGTAAAATTTGAAAGAGTATGGAAGTTGCGGGGGTCACTTGTTTATCAACAAACAATGCAAAACCAACTGACAATTGGCTCCAAGACAGCATTCACATTTCTCAGCTTGCAGTAGGATTCACTTGCTGAGGAAGCATTGACAGATCTTTGACCTCCACAAACCACGAGAAAGTAATGCTTGTAATCTTTGAATATTTGCTATCTAGTGATGCTTTAAAGGCATTTGGTTGGTTCCTTAATCTGTTTAATCCAGGAGAGAATTTTTTCTGATTCGTAACAAGCTTTGTACTTAATTTAGTCTCTTTTACGATCATTTATGCTCAACTGCATAATGCTTAGTGCATATTCACAACAGTAGGTAAATCAGAGGAGTGACACATTAGTGTCAAAGATTCAGTCAACACGACTGAAACCAACGGCCTTGAAATATCGTCGTTTTCTTTAAAACCCTTTTATGCTTTATAGCAATCTATGAGATCTAAGTGAACAGAGCAAATAAAAACAATAAGCAGTTTGAAGGCTGCACTTATAAGATTTATAAAAGTTTTTACCGGAAGTTAAATGTACTTTCCTTTTCACATTGTAGTAAAAGTCCTGTACTACACATCTCTGAACACTCTGAACAATTTTATACATTTCAGAAAGTACGTTTCAACTCCAAAAAGAACCATCTTTGGTTTTAAAAAAGTGGTAAAATGGGGGTAAAATGACCCACCGGGTTACATCGGTCTGGTTGCAGAGCCGGTTCTGTGTCGGACCTCGCAGCGCACTCGGGCATAGAGGAGTGAGGGTGATTCGTGGGAAGTTGGTCGGCCACTAGTGGGTTGGGTCTGCTGTCCCTGGGCACCGTGTGCTGCAATTGTTTGTTTGTTAGATATGTGTGGTTCGTCCAGCTCGCTGTTTGTGATCTTTGATATGTTATGTATTTTTCCTACAATGTAGCTGAGTTACATTTTAAACCGTACAACATTATTATCACCTCACTTAAAAGATTGGCTGTGTATGTATGAATATTTAAACATGTGTGTCTGAATATACAAACTGCAATAACTGTTTTACATGAACTATAACAAACGGACATGGACAAAATGAAGTGTTATTAGGACTTGTGCGTCATGTTCAGGTAGGTATTTATTTATTTTATTTTATTCATTTGCTATTTTTTTTTCTTCTAAATTATTATTATTATTATTATTTTTTCCTTCTCTTCTTCTCTTCCTCTTCCTTTCTTTAATTTTCACTCGTGTACCTTCACCCTTCCCCAATCCTTTACCCACTCCCCCTTTCAGTTCAACACCGTCTTGTCCTGACACAACTATTATAAACTGACTCGCGGGAACCACAACTAATAAATATTTAATAAATACATTCAATGTTCAAATCCAGAGGAGAAAACACCACACCAGGCGTTTTACTCCCCTGGAGAAAGCAAAACTGTCCAACTCAGCAAGGCATGTACTATCCCATGTGATGGCTTTTGAGCAGGACAGGACAAGGTTAAAAAAAAAAAATAATTAAAAAAAAAATAATAAAAAAGTGGTAAAATGGCATAATTTCACGTCCATTATGCTAGTAATAAAGATGCAAGTCACTCTTTAGATAACTCTTTGTTATGGATAAATACTGTCTGTGTGACCGAAAGAAGATTATTCAGATTGAATTGCATGTACATTTGTTGCTGGATTGATTCTGAGTCAGACAGTGATTTAGGCAATGGGGGGGGGGGGTGATGATGAAAAGTAGTTTTAGTGTCCCAACTGTATGTAGTTGTGATTTGCAAATCTTTGGTTTAATAATCTAATTTTCAAGTGTCATGCATGTTATGTTTTTCCAGTGTACGTTTTAATGTCTTGAAACCAATAAACATCTAAAGGAAGACAAAAGCTAAATCTCAGAAAGTTTTAAGCCCTCGCAGAGCTTTTTCTCTCATGACCTCTTCACATACAGCTGAAGCCCTGTGGATGTTGTTGTGCAGAAAGAAGAATAAAATAGCAGAGGCAAATAAAGAAGTAGACCAAACAACAGGACATGTCAGCTCAAATTGGCTGTGGCGAGTGACTTACAGATTTACAGATACTCTTCGGGTCATTTAGCATTTCATCAGGCATCATGGAAACACATGGGCCTCACTGAAGATCTCTTGGATCTTCACAGACTGCAGATTTGCCCCTGCAGACACCCCCGGCGTACAGTATAGATATGAAAAAAGCCTATGCATCTGCTTCATGGTGCAGGGTTTGAGCAACCAGAGGCTACTGACAATCTGGTTCCATCTGGGGGATACGTTTCTGAGTTGTCTGAATCATGCAAGTCCGGGTCAGAGATTGATGGGATTTTAGATCTGGATGAAAAAAAAAGTGATTAGTAAAATAATGAAGATCAGGTATTATCTTGGAAGTAAACAAAATACTAGTAAAGTCAGCTATAATACATTTTCATAATTTTTAGCCAGATGTGTTTAAATGTATTTGTAATTTTTAAATATATCTTATGTGGTGGTACCAACAGATGAGGCCAGCTGTCCAGCAGGGCTCTACTTGCATTATACCCCGATTGAGGCATTGAGGTGGAAGCAAGAGAAAGCTCAGACATAGTTAATGATTGAGTCGTTGACTTTGTTTTTATGGCTGTGAGTTGACGAAATAATAACTCCTCCCGAAACATGTTAATCAAACGTCACTTGGTAATCTAAGGAAATCAAGGTATAAACATACTTTTATTTAATCCCACTCTAACAATATGTTTATCCAACAGCCACATCTTTATACATTTTGTACTCGCCTCATTGTAGGGGTTTTGGATTATTTAGATTTTCTAATTAATTAAAACAACCCATACAATTTAAAAGTGACAAATCAAGCTATCTATTGGGGGAAATGCATAACATCTATGGATAAAAGCTCTCATAGATGTTAACTGGTCAAAAGTTCTCCAATCTTCTTTAAGTAGAAAGTAAAATCTAGGAATAAAAGAACCAGAAACACAAGCATATTTTTACAGTGAGCTTTGGTTAATGTTAAAGTGTTTGCAATTTAAACAGAGAATAATATTAAGTGCAAAAAAATGTAAAATGTATTTTGTCTTTCATTATGAAATGTTAGTTTTTGTTTGTGTGCTTTTTGTTTTGTAATTATATGAAAAGGCCTGATTCACAAATTCAGCATTACATTATTAAACTATAATAGATTCACTCTTTTAGTGTGATGACTGATGTATGCCAGAAGGGGACACCAAAAGTAACCATATTTGATGGGCAAAGTTGCTGATAACACAGAGAGCTTCCACATGGGGGCGCCGTAGAGGTCACTCCCATTAATGTGTCTTGTCATCTTTAGCTGTCTGCAGTGTTACTTGTTCATTAAGCAAACCAGTGATGAACATTCTGAGAAGTTTTTTATGTACAGTTCATCTTGAGAGCAGGTAAATTAAATCCCTTTCAATAGCCGATACTGGGCACTAGTGTAGATTAAAGATGCTTGACTGAAAAAAGTGTTGCATATAAAAGACGTGTTATCATCCAGGCTGAGAAGATGCTTAGAGTTCTGTAAGATTACAGATATTTCCTTGGGAATCAGTGAAGGAATTGTTATTGAATTACAAATGGTGTTAAAAGGTGAAAAACCGGCTGAATGGTGGCCTCTTAATAAATAATAAAGATCACCAGGTGGTATAGGCATTTTTTTATTTCCTAATTCCTAACAACAGAACATCTGAGCACCGGTGAGTTACTCTATATAAAGCCATGCGACTTAAAAAACAACAACAACAACAACAACAACAATATATAAATAATAATTACCAATGTCATGTGGACAGATCTTGGAAAGAGTGAAGTTCTAAAATCCATAACTGCAATGTCAATTATTAATGCAGGAAATATGAGCTGAGACCTCAAATGCAGAAGATTGTGAAAGAACATAGTGACAAGCATACACTGTAATATATTTATCAAATATAAGCTCAATACGTTCAAAAGTTTTTTAAATGTCAAAATATTTGAATAGCTGATACCTGTAAATTTTTTAAATAACATTAATAATGAAGCAGAAAATTAATTTATAAATTGAAAAAAAGACAAGTCATATGAATGTTCTTGTTTTTTTTTATAAAAAATAAAAAAATAATATGCACATTTTTTAATATATGTTTAAAGTATTATTGAACTATGCATATTTTATTGTCAAATAACTAAAAATGAGCCGTTAAATAAGTAATTATTTACTTATTTTATTACTTAAATAATGGCGTAATATTTGCATGGAGTGCTATGACATGAATAATACATTTTGTACGTAATAAGATATTACAAGTACAGCATTCTACGTTAAAAGCACATAAAATCCCAGACTTTTTTTTTTTTTTTGCCCTGCAGGTAAAATCCAAAAGTATCAAGAGGAGGAGTTTACACTGCACCATCATTAACAACGTCAATATCTGTTAAATATTGAGAAGAGTGTAAGGTGAGCTCCAAATGAGAAACTTTGAGATCAATCACAACTTCATTCCTCCACTAGCCGCCTGCGGAGAAGGGACAGGTGGAGAGGTGAGAGCAGTCTTCCAGGAAACTCCGGCGTGTTGTTTCAAAACTCTCGCACTTCTTCACTTTCTGCTGAGGCTTTTCTCGGCTCGCGCACTGGAAAGTATCACGTTTGAATATGATGCCCAGCACCGAGAACTGCTTATAAATGTGCTCCGTAGCGGCCAGAGACTCGCAGGTAGATGTGACCGGCTCCCCCGAGGCGGTGTGGGCTGCAGGGGACTGTTCGGAGGAGCGCCGCGGAGAACACGAGAGGATGCGGGCGGAGGAATGTTCCGCGGCACGCAGGATCGTCAGCCGCAGCCCGAAGTGCGCTCGCTGCAGGAACCACGGTGTGGTATCCCGCTTGAAGGGCCACAAGCGCCTGTGCCGCTGGAGAGACTGCCAGTGCGCCAACTGCCTGCTGGTGGTGGAGAGACAGAGAGTGATGGCAGCGCAGGTCGCTCTCCGGAGGCAACAGGCCACAGAGGTTTGTGCAGGGCATGAAAGCGGGCTTCAGTAGTTGGAACTGTTGCAGTTTGAACATGAAAAGACAGGGAAGGTTTTTGAATGCAATAATCCATGCTCGAGATAGTTTAAACAGTTCTCTTCTACTTTTACGGCACTGGTGTAACTGTGTTTGGCACTTTAGTTGAATTAAATTGCAGTCATTAGTAAACATAATGTTGTTGTAGTTATGTTATCCTGATGACAGACTGTCAAATACTGTCAGATGCATTTTTAAAATGTATTAACAGGTGCAATATTGCAAATAACCCATAAAATGTGTAAGTTGCACGCGACCAGAATGTGTAAAACTAATATGATTTTAGAATGTAAATTTAATCTAGTTATGTACATTCTGCATGAAATGTAGGCACCGATTGGAATATAATGATGGTTTGTGATTGGTATTTTATTACAGTTATTTACATTGATTGAACACACTGTAAACTAAACTTTGCTTTAAGTTTACAGAACATTTCAGTTTACAGAAATTGCATACTGTGTTTTTGAGGTTATCCGTAGCTTGAAACATCGCTTTGTTTTTAGCAGATTATTGGAATACTTTCAATGTTATACCTTATTTAACATATTTACACCACATTTTTCTTTTTTCTATTGGTTTTTAGATTTTAAGTGATTTTAAAACATATTTCTGAAAATGCTTTACACAGACAAACATGGCAAAATTAGGGTTTAATGTTAAATGCTTCCCTTTGAGTGAATTTTTTTAATCTGGTCTGATTTCAGTAATGTGGACTTTGCATTCACCCTATTTGTGTGGGTTCCAGATAAACCATGAGAATTTATGTAATTTTCCCTGTAAAATATGAAAGCATTCAGTTCTGTGAACAGGGTTCTGTGTTGTATGTAGAAGTGAAGAACTAAACTGTATTCGTTTTTACTGTCATGAAGATTTACAGTTTACTGTTAGTATCTTCTGAATAATTGGTCAAACAAAAAATATGTTTTAATTGGTCATCATTTTATTATGAGAATGTTCAAATAATAATAATAATTTAAAAAACTCACTTGAATAATTTTATGCTGTGGTAAAGTCAATTTAATTGCAATGGTTTAAACTATCTTTTAAAAATGTAAAAACTTTTACTTTTAAACTTTTAATCTGTATCATTTATGTTTTGTAAAGAAATAATGTGAAGTTGTTTGTTATCTTTAGGGTAAAAAATCTCAGAAAAGCAGTTCTGTTCTCAGACGCACTGCTTACCAGCGCTACACCAAGGCTCCTAGCCTTCTGGCGAAGAGCATTCTAGAGGGTAAGCTTTCATTAACACACAACTCATTAACACAAAAAGGTGATCAGGAGAAACTGGATGAGCTCAACCAGTATGCCACAGAACCCTCTGCCGGGAATTATTCTGTTTACAGTTATGTTAGGTAATTAAAATTATGCTAATGTATGGAGCAAGAGAAATTGGATATGACTCTAGACTGATTTTCCCTGGTGTGTCTCCTGCTGTGTAAACATTAAGGTCAAACTGAATCTGTTCTGATCATAAATTAGAATACGCTTATGGTCCTTTGTTCGGTTAGAGCAGGCACTGCATAAAGTGTGTCATTTCATTATTTACAGTAATGTGCAAATGTTTGAGGCTGATGTGAAAATTGCTGTAGATTGCTTTCAGAAATCATTTACTTTCATTAAAGAACAAAATGTTCTTATGAACAAAAGAGAAAATCCAAAATAATATTTGGTGTGATCACTCTTTGCCTTCAAATAAAGAGCAATTTGAGGTACACTTGCACTCAGTTTTTGAAGGAACTCAGCTGCTTTACTGTTCCAGAAATCTTGGAGAACTAACCACAGATCTGCTGTAAACATAGGTTTTCTCACATAACTCTGCTCCTTCATATAATCCCAAACGCACTCAATGATGTTGGGATCAAGACATTGTGGGGGCTATGTCTTCACTTCGGTCCTTTTTTTATGCAGAAGAATTGGCTTTGTGTAGTTTGAGTCATTGTCCTGCTGCAGAAAAAAATAGGGTAGGGTAAATGACAGTATTCTTGGAATCCCTCATATTTTACCATACATCTCCATGATGGTATTGTGGTATAATGGAAAAGATAAATATTGAAAGGATTCAGATCTAGGTCAAATTGTTCATGGACACAACATTCCAAACGATGGTTCAAATAAATACAGAATGTTGCATACAATTCAATTTTCGAAACTAATTAATTAAATGTGTGAAACTTTAATATACTTATGTATATCAAACTGAATACATACGTCCATTTTTTATTTTTGGGGAGAGTTTATCTCCTGCTCACCTTTGTTGAAAGGCATAGCTGCCCACTCATAAAAATAAATAATGTGTTTTGAAGTAAATCGATAAAAATAAACTCATTCTTCCATCCTCTCACCATCACCCCACAGGCTACAATCCACCCGCACCAGAAGACTGGCCAAAGAAGCTCCAGCAGCCTCCAGTCAGTATCCGAATGAGAAAGAGGAGAGCGTTTGCTGATAAAGAGCTGGAGACGGTGATGCTGGAAAGAGAGCTAAGGCAAAGAGAGATGGAGGAGCTGCCAGCACTCCTCCTCCAGACTGTGGCGCCCTCTGCACCTCCACCTTATTTCTGCCAACTGTCAGACCCAATCATTCCCACATATTTGGCCATTTCCAAAAAAAGCCCACCTTTGACAGACTGTGATGTTCCTCTCCGCCAACACATGCTCAAGTCTAGTAATCAAGACTGCTGCCCAGACAACATCTCTTCAAGAGCGTGTGAAAACTGGGATATTTTCAGGTCAATTCAGCCCCCACTTCCCTGTTATAGCTCAAGTCCAGATGTCAACACGACTAAAACCATGGCAGACAGTGAGTTTTCTGACATCTCCATCAAGCCCAAAAGTGCATTTGTTGACGTGATGTCAAAGCAAGACATTCCATCTTGTTTGAAAAGGGTAGATGGGCTTACACAAACGAAAGCAGCAGAGCAATGCTCCAGGTCACTGGGACACCAGGCCTCTGTCCACACGGAAGGTTTAAGTAAAGACCCCATTAAAAAATCTACAAGACCATTGCCCTTCTCTGTAGAGGCGCTGCTCATGAGATGAGGGTATTTTATAAACTTTAAATGACACTTTATAAGTAGTTTTTACAAAGTCATACACAGCAAAAAGTGTAACTCCCATAGAAATGATTTCAACCGCTTTCGTGGGTGTGTATAGCTCTATACCCCCTGGAGTTAAAGCAACTCATTGGAAATTGTTTAAAATGTAACACTGTATTTACACTGATCTAATTCACATTTTATTAGTTCGCCTTATCATTAAAAAATCTGGTGACTACTCTTCAAGGAGAGGCTCTAGAGCCAGGACTTGAGCTTGAAGTCTTCCCACTCCGATATCTCCAAGAGGTGAGCTGCTTTTAATGTTTTTAACTGGACAGAAGCCTATTTGATCTATATATAGCCTGCCGAAGCGTGACTAAATAATTCCAGACTCCTCCTGAACTTTGTTACTAAAACACCGTTTGTAGAAAACAAATGGAAGATAACTCAAGAAAGTGGAAGATAATTATGTTTAAACACTTCTGTAACTGAGGTACAGTTTAATACGTAGCTATTATACAAATCCAAACAATAACTTTTGCATTTACTTCAAAATTCACACCCGAAGTTCAACTCTCCCGTTTCTACTGTGTATGTTCCCAAACATTTTAAAATGCATTCTATTTACATAGCAGTGATTTTAGCAAACATGTTGCTCGTCATAGTAAAATATTCAGTAAAAAGTACAATAAAAAAAAAAACTTTCATACAAAGGACAGAACAGGGTTGAAACAACACAACTCTTAAAATGCCCGCACATAAAAATTCATTGTTAATCTATTTTTAAAACTGTAGACAGAAAAGACAAGGCAGATCTCCCTTGGAAGGGCATTCTATAAATGAGGGACCCACCAACAGCTCAGAATCAGCAGAGCACTGGGTCCTGAAGGGTTGTTGAGATATTAGGAGTTGGTTCAGATATTGAAGAGCCAGCCCATTCAATGTTCTAAAAGCTAATAAAAGTTTCTGGATCCTTTGTCAGACAATGAGTTAGGGCAATCTGGCTAGTACTGGGGTGATATGCTCAAACTTTTTAATGCCAGTCAGCAATCTGTTTATTGCATTCTGCAGCTGAGGCTTCAAAGTAGCAGCTTTTGGAAGGACGCAATATGCCTTTTTTCTGAAAAGGCAACCCTTGATTACTCAAAAAAAAGTAAATGATTTCAAATTCAAAAAACTCAGATTTCTCTGGTCTGAAATAGTTGAAACAAACCAGAATATAGTTGGTCAGAATTATCTCGTGGGAAGTTCTGGAAGTATAAGAGGAGGTTGTGTTGAACTGATAGCATCTGTCATCATTTGTTTACTGTAAAGTTTATATGCATTCATTAAAACAAAAATTAATTTTGTCACTGGAAAACAATGTTGGTGTTTAGAATCAATACTGCTGGAGCATCCTTAATATATGTTGCCATCTCAAAATGGTACGCATCTAATGTGTAGTTTATATGCATCACATCAAGTTCCCACCACAAAGGTCCTGGAAGCTTACTGACAGCACTTCTTCATTTAGATTCACAAACAATACAAAATATTCCCCAAGGCTTTTGACATTACACTGAGGTAATCTTTACAGTTACTGCTGGAATATAAATGAGTGAACATTATCACTGTCCTTCATTTTATCTCATGCTTTGTTGAAAAGAGATAAGAATGTCTCAAGAATGATGCATTCATTTTTGATTTTTGGTTATTCCAAACTCTTAATATCGGACCTCTTTTACTAACAATGGCATTTTATTGCATTTATGCTAACAACTCTACACACAATGCATTTTCGTTCATTTTAAAACAACATTATTGTAAACAAATGAATGTAGTGCCGTTAATAAAGCAAAATCAACATATAAAAACAGAAGATAACGATTGCCTGTTCAGACAGGATCTAATGAATCTTAAAGTTGGGAAATATAGTTGTTTTATGTAAGTGTATTTGTTTAACATTTTAAATAAAATTTGACTTTTGAACAGTCTTATCAAATGTGTTTCTGAATTTGTCTGTTTTCATAAAAACCTTTGAACTTTCATATAAAATTTCCACATAGTAGTAAGATTTGATGTAATTATTGCTTTTTTTAATTATTGTTTTCTCAGTTCTTTAAGGGAATAAAAAGTTTTCCACATCGCATCTACTAACAAATTAACACAATCTAACGTGAAGCAATGGTTTCTGGCAAAGTAAAAAGAGGCTCAGAGTGGGCGTCGCCAGTCATCACCTTCGTGAATGCGCGTCATTTCCCCCTAATCAAAAATGGGCGAAAGATCCATAGAAGCAGGATGTGGGTGAAGAAACCACACACACGACGGTCCAAAACCACACACACACACACACACACACGCACACACACACACACACACACACACGCACACACACAAAAGAAATAATACTGACAGTAAAAAAAAACACAAGGCGCAGCCAAGAAACCAGGACCTTAAATTATGCATACCTTTAAGTCTTATTGAATCTTAAACAAACAAATAATAAAAAAAAATAACAGTAAGTACTTGTTAGCGTTAGGGTTACGACTAGGCTCATAAATACCTGTTGTTCATACTGTCACCACGCTACAGTCTGCTGCCTGGAGAATCCTTCATGCCCTCACGTATGACACTAAATAATGTCCTCCTTTTTGTTAAAACTTACAACACATCTATTTCAATTATCATCATCCATCTATAATACTCAGTGGTGTAAAGAAGAAGTTATGAAGTATTATTGATACTAATTAATGCAAATTTACACAAATACAGATTGTCAAATACATTGGGGGGTGGGGTGTATTTTGACATTTTTAAATTCCAAACATGAGCCTGGATGTAAACTCAGAAGCAGCTGAATATGAAATGAAAGAGCGCTTTCCTCTCTCTTACTCTAGATTTGAATTATTGATGTTGCTCATACGGTGGTTGCATCGAAGAGATGTTTGTGTAATTAAGCTGAGGGCTAACACTGGGAGGTGGAATGGCTTCTGCTGTACTCCTAAAATATTTTAAGAGTATTTAATGTTCCTTTTCAGAAAAAAACAGCTCTCAGACAGGAACCAACTCAAAGTGTAAAATGAATGACTAAGCAGAAACACACAGGCTTTGGGGTTCTGGAAAGGAACACTTAGTGTAAGCTCAGAATGTGTCCAAATCCTTTTTATCTGGGCATCTATATCAAGAAAGTTATTCCTGTTAGAGCTGTTTAGGTAAGTGAATATGTTTGTTCGCTGGAATTATGCAACATTTTTAGCACATGACTATCCTTGTAGAAAGAAAATGTATATTCTTCTTTCCGTCCTTACTTTATTATCCATTTACGCTTGAGATTTGGCTGCCTGATAGTTTTGACAACTCCGGACCATGTGGCGTCAACATGTGTGATGGCATCATGCTTTCCTCTGTGTCTGTCTCTGTATCTTAGCACATCTGCAAGTGCAGATAGGGGCTTTACATTAGGAGCCCTCCTGAGGAGTCTTACCACTCTTGTGTTCCACTTACAAAAAAGTGAAGAGAAGAAAATACATTCTCAGACAACACAGGGCTGAGTCATTAGTTAAAAAGTTCACTAGGTGTTCACTAGGTTCTTAAAGTGAACCAGAACTGAAGTCTGAATTGATGTTGAGGCAAAGTACACATTCAGAGATCGGACAATTAAAAAAAAATGTGATAAAATTTAAATGTATGAATTAAAGCTGCAAGCAGTGATCAAAGGGCTCGGGCATCTTTGGTACAATCGTCCCTCTGAGGCCATTTCATTGTACTGTGCACTACAAATTATTCTTATTTAGAAAACGTCTTCAAGTGAGAATTGTTAAAGTTACTGAACAATACATGGAAATTCACTAATGGAAAATGGTCCTGACCCCCAAGCAGCACTAATAATTCAGAATTATTTTGGTGTTGTTTTGGCCAAGATTTTTGTCACATCTGTCAAATTGGTGACAAGAAAACCCCATCAACGTAAAATGTTGTTCCACCTGGTGGCGCTATAACTGAGATTGTATGTTGTAGATGTCTTCACACACATTGCCAATTTGCGGCAGAACAGACATTGTATGGCTGAATTATAACAACTTCCTGTTTATAGCCTGAAATGTCGACGTTTATCAAGTCAAAAACATCCTATATGCCAGTGGTTCCCAAAGTGGGGGGGCGCACCCATTGGGGGGGCACACAGGCACTGCAGGGGGGGGGGGCGCAGATCATCAGCAGAAAAAGAAAAGAACAAAAAAATAAACAGCCAAAAGACATAGAATAATAGATGCATCCGTTTGTAAAGGGGAAAAGAAGAGCCACTGAAGTCGCACAGACCCAGGCAGGTCATTCAAAAGCTAACGTGGTTAACTGCAGAAATTATGATGAAGCATATCTTGCTCTCGGCTTCACTGTTAATGTCGTTGGTGAGGAGGAAAGGCCGATGTGTGTCCTATGCCTAAAAACGCTGGCAGCGGACAGCATGACACCTGGTTCAGGGAGCTTCGTGAGTGATGGGGGGGGGGTAAGGGAAGGGGCGTAAAGGTGGGGATGGTGATGGGGGGGCCCAGATTCTTTTAATGGTTTAAAGGGGGGCTCGACCAAAAAAGTTTGAGAACCATTGTCATATGCCCATGGAGTTTGGAGATGAACAGATACAATCTCCAGTAGGAGTTTGTTAAAGTATGACATTAGCAAAAGTGGTCATTTTTAGAGGTTTTTGTGAAATAGCCGACTTTGTGTCAATTTTGGAAACACAATCCATATTACTTATAATTAAGTCTTGGTAGCCTGCACGTGTGCCGAATTTAATTTGCGTATGACAAACTGAGAGCACAACATAAGCGGAAACTCATTAGGTGGTGCTCCTGAGCCATTTTCCACACCTACTTTTCAAACCATAATTAGACGCAAATTATCACTAGTTCTGATGTGTGTGCAAAATTTGGTGACGTTTTGAGGCCCTCAGAAATGCACCAAACGCAACGAAACAATAATACTCTGAGCAATTACAAAAGGGTTCTATGCAACTTCGGTGCTCAAGTCCTAATTAAGAAAAGAATGACCTAGAAAAAGACTAGAACTGAGAGTGTAAACATGTAAAGTATGTTCTTATAAACCCACTGTAATTTGGCTATTATTTTGTAGAATTTAAATAAACACAGAAAAAAGTATTGTGCTGCGTTTGTATCTTCTTCACAATGGCATTAAATGAACTTGTTTTCTAGACAAACCTGAATTCGCCTGCCAGTACTTTTATCAAAATGTTATTTAGGAGCTATTGGAATTATTAAGAATGGGGTGCGGTGTGATGACAGAAGAGCACACATTTCACATAGTGGAACATACACTTCACAGTTCAGCATTGGGCAAAATTATTATTGTATGGTAGCACCGCTAGACCCCTTAGGTTTATTTATCCTCATACTCGCCTCTAGCATAAAGTCACCCGATGCTGTGTGTGCAATCAAAATACCAGTATATTCTTTCTCATGACATAGTATTAGAACATTTAGTATCAAGGTCCAAGATGGCCACTTTGATCAGTCTGCCAGCTCTCTGCTCCAGCTTAAGTTTTCGGACAGACATCTTGCACTTGGCATGCATAACAGTGAAAAACCCCTGCGTGCCCCTGTGCTCTTAGGTTACATGGCTCCCTTCTTCCTGCAAATATAGTGGGTGTCTCTTACATTGTGGGTGGGCTGGCCGACTGCCACTCACCTGCTGTGTCCAGTAAAAAAAAATTCTTTAGTCATGTGTCTGGCCTTGAATAAATAGATATTTCACACCAAAAGACAACACTTCCTGTATTTATATTTTTGCTAATATTTAGTGCCCTGTCCAGGGTGTACCCCTGCCTCTCGCCCAATGTGTGCTGGAGATAGGCACCGGCAGACCCCCATGACCCCGAAAGGGAAGAACCGGGTATGAAAATGAATGAATAATATTTAATGCACCTTTTCTGCAATTGATTTTTTTTTTTTTTTACATTTTATTAATATTTAAGTACAGTACGTCACAATATTTTGATTGAGGAGGTTGTTGATAATTAAATGCCATAGAACCCCAGCTTAAAAGTGAAAGAATGTCAACAGGGTTTGTATGAAAGAGAGCCAACCCTGGTTGAGCCTTAGAATAACATGAATTAATTATTTTTCAAATAAAAAAACATTTAAAATAAATTATGTAGGTGGTCAAATTGTTTTTTTTTTTAAAAATATCAAGTAACTAATACAACAATGGTGAATACAGAAAAAAATAGACCTTTTGGCATTTTATTGCATTTATGCTAACCACTCTACACACACTAATGCATTTATGTTCATTTTAACAGAACATTTTTTGTAAACAAATGAATGTACCATCTACTCTAGTGCCATTAATAAAGCAAAATCAACACATGTCAAAATCACTAAAAGTCTACAATGACCCCAGAAAAAGTTAACATTGTGATAGGATCATGTGTGAACAAATGATTCTTTAGAAAGGCTTAGAAACAAAGAGTCTCATAGTTTGTGTTTTATTAACCCAGTCACACACATTGCAAACATCTATTGAAATTATAGCTACTATTGAGAAGCTTTGGAACAGATTCAATCATTTTACTGATCACACTTTCCTGTGTCAAATCTTTACATGTACCTGTCATCTTGTCCTGTGTATGGTATGCCACAACAGATTATTAGTATACATATAAAATTGTAATGTTTAACAGGCGTTGTAGAGAATCTATGTTGATGAAATCACATTGGAAAACATACTTTAAACTGCTGAGTGTAACCTGAATTTATAAAATCTCTCAGCACATACGTACATGTGTTCCAATGTGCTTTTTTTAGTCCAATGTTGCAATTGAAATGTTACACACTTAAAACATTTCTGTTTGGACAAAAATATCTTCTAGTTCCATCATAAGAGTAAGTTTTTGTGTGTCCCTTAATATAAGGCTCTCATTTTTTTTGGCATATTGCTGGAGCCCATACAGAACCTGTGCTGACTCCAGCAGCTGTGTAGCTATATTGTTACATCCTCCTGGGTCGCTTGTTCCTAAAATCCACTTTTTCAGTTCAGCTCAAAACCCAGACATTCTTGCATGTTAAACCACTACAGACATTACTCTGTACAACTCAAAATAATCTACCCTTTTGTGTTCCACACAAAATAAATAAAACCAAATTAGAACAATGTCATTCTTGAGGGCAGATATAGCCAGACAGAAGACATTTGAATCAGTTACTGCAAGACTACTGGAAAAAGATATATACAGTATGTACAGGAGAAAAAAAAAACTTTTTGATGCAAACTGAGATATTGATGTAAAAAAAACAACAGTCTTTCTTTTGTTCCAATAATTCAGTTTTTTTTTCTTTCTAAAAACAGAACCTTTATTACCATGAAAGTGAAATGGTGTTCACATTTAAGAGGACCATGAATATGCCAACTGATGGAGGCATAACAAACATCATCCTAAATCCATAATGAAATCATCCTAAAGAAATTGTAGAGAATCTGACTAGGTATATTTTTTATGTTTTCTTAGTTTTGCTCCACAACCTGCCCGTTACTTAGTTATTAGTTCATTTGCTGGGCCTGTCAACCTTGTTACTGTTTCTAAGGATGGAGGAGGAAACCAAATGAGTTTTCTCCAGGTTTATTCCAAATAATTTTACAGACAGATACCGATCCTCAAAAACAAAATCACTCAGCACTGAACCTGAAAGCTGAACCTGGAAGTAATCAAGGAAAGCAGTGTCTGCAAAACGTTGGGACCCGCAATGTCCTTACAGGAGAAGATGAGCAAGGTACGTGAGCTGGTAGGTAGTTGAGTATCAGGAAACCAGCAACTAGGGAGTAGAAACAGGTTGTTATAGCAGGGGATAACTGAGCGGGAGTAATCCATTCAAGGTGAGTCAGGTGGTGTGTACTGAAGGTTTAACAACCGTGGTGGAGCTGATCTGAGTCTTTGGTGAAACTTGAACCCGTAATACAACGATACTGGAAATGTAAAGTTTCTGAGCCCGAAGACATGGTGAAATCAGGCAAGTGTGGAATTTGAGGTATGGGTTGTCAGACTCATTGAGGTTATTTCATGCAGGTAAGTTCATTAAATGGAGATTGGTGTCTCTACTGAACTCTTGTATTATCTGCCGCCTAAAATATGAGAGACTAACTGTGATTTTTATTGTGTTCTGTTCACCCAACTCTAACCTGAAATTTCATGCTCTTTAGGGGTTACATAATTTAAAATAATAGGTTAATTTAGTAAGTCTGCTATTAATATGAAAGGCTTTGACAATTGTGAATGCCACTTCTATATTCAAGCTCTACGATAGTGATGGGCGGATCAATACTGTGGTATCGATATATGACCTGTCATTTTTTAGGTATCGATCTAATGACTAAAGTATCGATACTTATTAATACATTAATCAAAACATAAAAACAGGAGAAAGTGTTCTATATTGTTCTATCGCTACCTTGATTTGTGTTGCTAAACACCCCCTCTGGTGCAGCTTAATGGACTCATCCATCCAATCTGAGTGCGGGAAACCCAACCCCGTCTAGCTAGCTAGCGTTGTCAATAACAACTTTATGGAGGAGCTCACGCTTGACGTCAACAAAACTCTCCCTCTTTTAGACACTTTCGCTTTTTCATTTTTTTACGTGGAATATCATCAGTGTAAATCTTGCCTCTAAAGTTCACTCCCATGTAACATTAACATTTATTTAATCTAATTTACAGTATTAGGACTGACATGCCTCCTTCTTGGGTAATTCTCCCTTACCAGAAGAAATATGTTGAAATGTGCATATGATAATTATAATTTCAAGGCGTAAATTTTTAACATATACATTTTTTTTAATACAGTGCACATTTAAGATGTCAGTTATATTAGAAATCATATTATACATTGTTTACCGCTCTCATTCAGCTGATTTACTTTAATGACGTTCATTAAAGTTGTTAAATTTTAATATTTGGTTGTGGTTCGTCCATAGAATATTATTTATCTTAGATTTTTTTGTAGTATCGATATCGTTATCGATATCGATTTATTTTGATATTCATTTTTATTTTGGTATCGTATCGAATCCAAAAAAATGTGGTATCGCCCATTCCTACTCTACGATCTCTTCTAAACGATAATAAAAGTGCTATAAAAGAGTTGCATGTGCACTGATATAGTGAAGCCGTCTTTGCAGGAAAGTGGAGTGCTTCTTTAAGCATTTCAGCAGATAGACATAGACACCAGTGGAGTTTAATTCAATAGGTCATACTAAATGTAATCACAACCCTGTAAAAACATTAAAACATTATTCACCTTCCTTATGTCTGGTTTGCCTTTAAGTCCAACCACTGAACAGCCACACCACCCCAGAACCCTAGAAACCCAATCCACCCCTGCACATTTAGTGGTTAGTACATAATAAAAATGGTTTTCCAAACTATTGGCACCTACTTATTCATGATTAATTGCCACAGCATCTGACTCCAGTGGTGATGGTGAAGAGCTTTCTACACATAACCTAAAAAATAATAAAGGTAGCAGATGAATGTGGGAGGTTTAAAAGTGACAGTGGCTTGGCAGAAGGAAAGAGTTAGAAACCCAAGAGAAGGAAAGAACTGATGAAGAAGGAGATGGAGCAAGAGTGGCAGCAAAAGACTGAGAAGGCAAGAGATGGACAGATGGAAAGTGAAAAGGAGACAGTTGGGCTGTGTGGCAGAATGAAGAATTGAAGAGATGGTGTGATAAAGCAGAGAAGCTCTGTATTCACAGCAGCTGTACTGATGGCTCACCTGCCAAGAACAACACTGTGTTTAAGGGCTATTTATTCTAAACGGATTACTATTACAGACACCACAATCCATGCTGTGAATTCTGAGAGTAACGGGAACCACAGGGTGGATTAAGGGATGCAATTCATTCTAATAGTTATGGCTATGTTTTGCAGTGTCACAAAGCAAATTTCTGGTGTTTACTGCATATCGTTGTGAAATTAAACAACAAAATGTCACACTTGTCACTCATGTGATTCGGTTCAATTGATCATAAGCAAATGCATACAATTATAAAGCAAATTTAAAGAATCTGAGGCATTGTGAAACGTACACAATCGCATTTGTAAATCATATACAAAAATGAAAGATCTTTTCAGTAGCGATGCTGTGTGCCAGATTATTGAGCCCATTGTGTGCGTGTACATCTGGTTAACTACCAGCTCAGAGCTTTTAAAATGTTCAAGTGGCAATATGTCAACGGTTGTAGTCAAAACTGTTCAGATGAGCTGTTCCTTTTACCATTTTACTTGTGACATCACATCCTGGTATTAGTCTGATTGGGTATGGTACGGTATATTGCAATCTTTCTAAACCAGTGCAGTCAGGAGAGGCAGGTGAGGTCTGTAATTATGGAAAGAAAAAAGAATAAAAAAGAAAAAAATGATGTCTATTTTACCTTAAAACTTTTTTTTATACTAAAAAAGATGTGCCTTGAGGCGGACGCCCGGCAGGCCTCACTTTGGATTGTGTGCACTGTGCAGTAAGAAGGTATTGCTGTCTCTCTGTATATGTTGCTAATTAAATGTTCAACCACTCGATTTACATATCTTAGCTGATTTATATGAGACAAACTGTTTTTTTATCAACAGGAGTGTCTGTGTGTAATGTGTTTCTTGTGCCGATCATAAAATGCAGACATAGTGAGTCATGTGAGGCACGCTGTTCTCCAGCCTGTTGCTAGTGGGTGCTGGTGATCCCAGAGATTACAACAATATATGAAATTGGCCAGAAACAATAAATAGTTAGCAAAGTGCAACCATTTTATTCAGCCTAATCTTCAAATGGATTATCATGTATCTAAACTCAAGAATGTTTGCAAACCGCATTTTCAATCGAAGCAGGAGATAATTATTCAAGGAAGACCAACGTCTGAGTTACGAGTACTACATCTCTGGGTCAGGGAGAGACTTTTAAAACTGAAGGACAAAAAGAAACACTTCTACAAACAAGTTATCAGAGTGGCACCTGGACTTCATTTATAAGTAAAGCCAAGTTGATAACATTTTTTGTGCTTTGTTTGTATGCTGCAGTTTGTATATGAGAACATTTTTAATTAAAAAAGAAGAAAAAAGAAAAAGCTACTCTACTCTACTCTATTTGTTTTTTTTTTTATTGGCTCTCATGTTGTGTTTTTATGCGGCGCAGATTTAATTGTGCTTTTTTCCACGCACATAATGGCATTATCAGATTGCTGTTCCCGAGTTTAGTTAGCCTTTGTCAGTTTAGTACTTTCAGTTTGTTTCTCCCCATCGTGGGTGTTTGTTTTCCTGTGATTATAAATAACTCTTTTGTTTTCTTCTCATCATGCCCACTTGAGTTCACCTGTTCTGACGCCCGACAATAACTCAACAATTAAGCAAATCAAACTTTCCAAAAACATACAGCACCAATCATTCAACAGCAACACATTCATTTTCCAAGTGAAAACACGGAAAACTACTTCAACTTAATTATTTCATCCAAACTGGTTCACTGATAATAGTGGAGTAGAGTCAAAACAGGGAGTCAATTCATCACCCTTTCGTGTCAATATTAGTTTTTCCTCCATAATTCAAGCACTAGCTTCCCTTTCACCGAAGCACATGGTCGGAGCATTTCGCCTGTATCTTAAACCTCAGCAATACCCATCAACTCCACACGCTTGATACAGTTCCAACTTCATTTTCCCTTAGTCTGTTGATAGCTTCTCTTTTTGCCTGTGACAGAAACCCTTCTGTCTTGTGTTTTTCTTCAAACAAAGCTATTAATCACCTTAATCACCCCCAATTAACCTGTGCCACCAATGCTCCCCATACGTCAAACTCAACAGTGTTCCAGCCAGTCAAACACAACATTAATCAAGCAGTGGAGCAACTTGCTCAAGCAATTTCACATGATGTTTGCGGAAACTATAGGTAACAAAACACTAACAACAGGCAAGAATCAGTCCGTTCGCCTTGAGGGAAGATGATGAGAGGAACAGTGATAGAATGGGGAAATGAGAAGAAGGAAAAGTTCTGCCTCCCATTCTCGGGTGGCACATGGATGTTTACCATGCTCTAAGCAGCTCTGACCAACACAGCTTTACCGGGTTTCATACACTGGGGCACTGCCAAGTGTTTGAAATCTTAGACCAAAGTACTTGCTTTGAACATGTACTCGCACATGGGTCTATCTTGTTTCACTGTTACGAATCCTAAAACATTCTGGTCATGACTGGATTGCTGACAGGTGCGACAGCCAGCCTCTTATCTGTGGCGAAAATTATGCCAATGTGACATTTATGACATTGCGATGTGAATTAACTAAGATAAATATATTAAGAGCATTTTATAGTATAATCATCAGTGGAATGTATATTTGCGAGGAGAAGTTGAACAGGGTCATTAAAAAGCTACTTGTTTGAATTTATAAAGTGACAGAAAGGCCCATTAGTTTCTATAGAGGTGCACAGGTTTCTATTGACTCTTCTGCAAATCTCCTCTCCCCTGTGTGATGACAGATTTATGGAAGAGGAACCTGATCCAAAAGCTGTTTCTTGGGCGGATCAGTTTCAGACAAATGGAAGTGTCTTTGTCTTTCAAACAGGGATTTAAGTGTTTGGTCAGAATTCCATTGTTAATGACAGCACCTTTAAAAAGTGTGTTAGTATTACCAAATAATACACACTATATACAGTATTTTAGTATTATCAGCTCATGAGAAGGAAGGGAGAGAGACAGAATGTACCATGTATTTACATACATGTACAAAAAGACGAGGGAAGATGAAGAAGAAGCACCCTTACCTCATCTCTCAAGTAATATAAAATCTGCAAAATGAGTCTATGATGTGAATTTTTTTGTACCACATGTGAACTGGATAACTGTAACTGCATTCCAGGAATTTATGGCTTTCCTATTTTATGAAATGTATTATTTCACAGTAAAGTGTGCTCAGAAACTAATGATGGATCGTAAAATACTAAGACAAAGGTGGTGCCATAATGTAACTCAAAAGGGAATACACTAAATCTTTAATAGACAAGCAACTTGTTTCATTTCATTTTAAAGTATAGGAGTGCCAGTTTGGCCTAATTCCTACTATAAGCTTGGAAGTGGGTGTAAGGCCTTGATGTGACCATGTGTTTTTGCAGGGCTTAAAGCTTAGCTGCTTTAAATGACAGCCAAACCCTCTTGATCTGCCTCTTCAGCACATTGAATGGGGATCAAGGTCTCTTTACAAGGTTTCCCCAATGTAGCAAGCGCTCTCTGACCAGGGGCACAGCATCACAAATCAGACACGCGAGCTATTCTGATAAGAGCATGATGTGCCCTATATAGATCACAAATATTTAGCCTTACAAAGCAAGCATTAAAATATTTTGGTGAATTGAAATAATTGATGAATTTGAAACCCAAGACAACTTTTGTGTGATATAGCTTCCATGGACAGTTCACAAACTGGATGCTCTTGAAATTTTACAGATTTTTTTAAGTCTTTAATAGCTGGATATCTTTTAACATATTTTAAACCTCATCAAAATCCATTTCATTCAAATTAGCGATCCATTTTTCTGTCTATCCTTTTATATTTTAATAATGCTCCTCACCCCACTTTTGATTGCTGTGGTGACAGAAAGCAATATCATTGATAATTCTGAGGGAAATATGGCAACGGGAATCTCAAAAGACACATCAGTTCCTCTTAAATCGATTTGTGCCAGAGTCTGTCATAAAATATTTTTAAAAACAAATGCACTCATATGTTTTGTAGTTAATTTCTAGCCTACGCATAAAATCTGATGAGAAGTTTCTTCAAATATTTACCTTACAGCCTTTTTCTACATCAGTTTCCAAGTAATAGACCTGAGATCTGTGGTAACATCTGTTACATAATTATTGTGATAATCCAATCAAGAGTTGGTTTGGTTCCATCAATTTAACACCAAATCTTCAAAACACAAACATTAAGACCAAACATGCAACATTTCCTGATGTTTTAAATGGAAATGATTGGACATTCGGTATATGTTCAGAAATGCGTGGTTTAATCTCTGTGGCTGATTTGGATCAATTCAAATGGCATATTAGATGTTAAACAAAAAAAGTCCAAAATATATTCTGAGTGAATATCAAGTTTGTGAGATGAAGCTTAGGATGCCAAGAGGAGAGGAAATGAAGTCTAAGTGAGCAAAAATCTTACACTTCTGTCAAATGGTGGTTTTATTGAAGTTTATTTTCAAAGTCTTTACACAGACCAACATTCCTCTGTCAGGGATTGAAAAACTAATGCTGTTCAACATCAGCATGGCTTTTCCGAGGCTATCATTTTATATGCGTAATTATTTTGATTTCCTGAGCCGACTCATTTTGCACTTTTCTGCTGTTTGCTTTAGTCACTTGAGATTGGTTCAAACGTGTGCTGAGCTGTTTATTTTTAGGCTCCCTCTTCAATGATTTGAACAGGTTTACCCCCAGATTTCTGCTGTACTCTTGGATGACCTGTACTGTATGTATTTTCGACTAAGAGCTTATAGCTTATAACTTAACGACAAGGCTCCATTGGAAAGTTGTGAAACAAAATGCATTGGTTTCATATTTTACATAGAAACAGGGCTTTTTGGAGCCAGAATAAATGAAAGCCAATGCATATTGGATGATCCAGCTCTGAAGCCTGGTTTAAAACAAGAAAGTGGTGGCCTGCCCTCTCCAGGCTGGAGAGATGTTGCAAGGATTCATTACTAGCTGCTGGCTGTTTGTCAGGCACTCACAAAATCAATCCAATCTACTGTTTTTCAATGCTTTACTCACTGTGGTGCCCTCGAGTGTACGAGCGCCCTGATTGTGCATGTCTGTTGTAAAGTCTACGTGGACACATTTAGCTGAGTGTTTGGGTAGTCCCTTCTTGTCTGATGCGTGACTGTTTGGAATACTGGATCTTTTCACCCGTTAGTGTGCATTGATGTAATCACTAGAAAGAAAAGCTCACATCTCCAGAGGGTGAAAAGATACGTAACAATGGACGCTTCAAACTTGTATTTGGTTCAGAGACGAAAGGTAAAAGTTGTTTAAAATCACGATACAGTATCTCGTAATTGAAAAGATAAAGAAGTCTGTATGCACGGAACGTCAGGACACCTATTCTGCATTTGAGCTTAAAATTTTATTAGGAAAACTATGAATAAAATATAGAATAAATTTATAGAATAAAATACATTAAAAGGAATAAACAATATGTCTCAAATTTAAATGGTACAGAAACTCTTCAAATGTATTGAGAAAGTGTTACTCTATCAAATATCTATATGTGATCACATCTAAATAGTCATGTTTTTATGAGAAAAATTCATTCGAAAACCTTTTTTGCCACAATGGAGAAACTGAATTTTTGTTTTTAGACCGCAGTCATTTCACCAAACGATTGCCATTTGCTTGCTGTAACTTTTCAAAATGTCTTTTTACTTGATTTCAAAACAATTCCAATAGCAAGTATTTCAAATCTTAAGTAACTTATATAAATACTTTATTATGTTTATAATCAAAAGATGGGTGCCATTTTTTCTTGTTAGTAGTTCTCTTGTTGTTCTTTGTATAAGTAACGGGACAAAAAGTAACAGGACAGAGTTTTTACATTAATAATTACATGCTAAATAGCCACATAGCGCACTTGATTATAGAACCAGGAAATTATGCAAATTCATGTATTTTTACACTAAATTCAATCTCTGAAATATTTTCAGTAACAGGATAGGATTTTTTTAAAAGACAATCCAAGATATCGTCACAAAATCAAGCATGTACATAAGAAATTGAGAAAACTTAACCATTCCTCCTCCCATGGCCTTCTAAATATCCAAGTGATGCAACCTCCTGCTGAAAAACTGACTAATTGAAATACTCCACTATTTTTAGAAAGGGGGAGAGTTAGGGTAACTGGAAGGAGTAAAAAGCTGGGGACATGACTAAAATGTTTTTTAAGAAAGCATAGACATTTGTGTAAAAAAATGTATTTGAAACAAACATTATACATAGATTTACATAGCAATCCAAAAGAAAGGCAAAAGCAGATTCTTTCACAACCTTTAAAAAGCAATTAAAAACTAGACAACTAAACAATACAAACTAACTAACAACAAAAAAATTCTCTGAAGCACAATACCATGCATCTTAAGTATGTTATGTTTACCCCAAAACTATAAGTCAATTTGGATAAAAGTGTCTGCAAAATACATAAATGTAAATGTAGGTATGAAATAATATAAATAAACAACAATTGCTATGTCAGAATTTTATTGTATTTGTATTGCTTTATTGTATAATTTACTTATGTTAAATTTGTCATTTAAGAATATTTGCAATTAAGTTGTAGAGTATTGTAGAAGTACTACAAATTGTCGAGAACTCAAAACATTTGTGTAAACTAGTTACCTCAACTTTTTTAATCGACCAACCCTAGTTTTCAAGTAAACAGTACTCAAAATTATTCATTTTCTTTAAGCAAATTAAACATTTTGAGTATTGTGGACGTAAAATTTAAATTTGATCAACTCAAATATTTTAGGCAACCAGTTTATATAAAGTTTTGTGCTCTCTAGAAAGCATTTGTTATGTATTTTGTCACGTTAAAACTTTACATCATGTTTTACAGCATTTCGTTTTAGAAATGACTGACTTTGTAAGGTAAACACACCAACGAGACAAACTCTACTCATCTGAATCCGTGCAACGACACAGACAACATGTCTGAACAAACTTGAGGCACTTGAGTAAAGTGTTTCAATAAGTGGAGGCTTCACTTAACGTAACTTGATCAGCATTTTAGGCTTGAAGCAAATGACAGGGAGTGATTGGCATCAACTCAGTGGTGAAGACATTGCAGGTTTAGCCCTGGATAAGGGCTGAGGAGAGGAGTCTGGGTCGTCTTATCTGTGCATATGACATGTGGAGTCGCCAGGTCCGTTTGGGATCAGTCTCGCTGTGTCTCTTTTGTTCCTTTTTAGAGAAACGAACACAGTCAGAGCAATAATATATTCCCTGCTAGGCTCAAGCCCAGGCATGCGGAGGTCGGGTAGTTTTAAACTGGAACTGACCCTGGAACAGCACGCTAAGTGTTTGAAGGGATCCCACACACTGACAGTAAGAAACGTATTAGTTCCAGCATTTAAAACTGAATATTGAAAATTGAGGCATTGGTTTACCACCACCACTACTACATCATTTCACTATGTGACAGTATCAAACTGCAGATTTTTTTTTAAATATAATTTATTAAATTAAGATAATCGCATAAGATACCGGTTTAATAAATTATTGTGAAGAAGCTACAACCACATGGAAGTCATTGTGGTCACAAGGTTGACCACTGCCAACAAAAGTCCGAGATATTATTGAATGTCCAAATAAAGACCTTTTTGACTTGTTTGGTTACTTCTATATGAAACAAATCAGCATTGGAACTAAAGCCTCCAGGTTGTTAGAACTCCAGAAACACTGTCTTTTCCTGCAAAGACCAAATTTTATGAGATTATAAAGGTTTTAGAAAATGAAAATGTAGTTTAATTTGTGAGAGGTATGTAGTTGTCAGGGATGGCGACATGGAATCTTGTGCTTTGGTTCCAAAATGTTAAAAAGCCAACAAAATCCCACGTTATCTTAAAAAGGTGGTTCGTCAAAAATAATGAATTGAGTAAGAACCTCTGGCTCTCAGGGTATCTCTTGCCATTTTCTCCCAGATTGCTGCAGGGTATGGTCCATACTCATTTTTGTGTTTAAGTTACAGATGTTTTATCATATTAATCATAAGTACTGTATTTTGTCATTCCCCAGAGCAGAGTTTGCTGCCATCCGTGGGTTGACATCATGAAATCTGAAACATTTCTACATTCTGTTGAGGATTTTTTAGATGCGTCTCTGGGTATCTGTCTTTGGTATCAAGATGTAGCAAGAGTACATGAGCTCAGTATTGAGGTAATTTAAAAAAAGGTCATTTGTCACCTTTATTACCCTTTTGGAATGAATGTGAGGATGAATGTGGCCCTGCAGTGCATTGGTGATCTGTCCAGGGCAGAGGTGGACAAGGGGAAGTTTAGACCTCTGTGATTCCACTAATTAAGCTCACCTTGGTTTGTGTGAAGCTTCAAGTGTGTGGAAACTGAAGCAGAGTTGCATCTAAATCCAAGAGGGACTTCAGCTCTGCAGGAATAACTTCATCCACACCAGGTCCAGGGTGCACCCATCCTTTCACCCTTTGTGAGTTGAAAATAGGAACCAGCAGACACATGTGACCTTGAAAAGAAACAAGATGATTTAAGATCAAAATGAAGTCTGGTATTTAATGTTAAGTCTACTTAAATAACTTGAGTACATTTTAATTTCTACAATATTTTTCTTGAAAAGAATTCATTATTTGGGAAACCTTTAACTCAAATTCAAATGTGAGCCATATAATAAAATATATCTATTTTTGTTTTCATACCAAATTACCTTTAGACCAATTCTTGGTTATTTCACTTTACAAATTTTTTTGAAGGTGCAGGCAGATGAATTTCAAAAAGAAGTAAACCACTCTGCCACTGAGCTCCACACATGTATAATGTACCCCAGGATGAAAGTTCGTAACTGACATAGTAATGCTCCTGAGAGAATGTGTGGGTGTGGAATTCCCCTTTTGAAACCCACAACTGTTCAAGGAGAAACTTCATCTTTCTCCTGCATTGAATCCTCCATCACTCAACTCACGGCAACTGATTTTGTTACTGAAATTACTTTAGTTTCTCCAACCTCATCTCACACGCAGACCGCCATGTATTATAAAAGAATTAAAGATGTATGATTTATTCTTATTAAAATGATTAACAGTCTGTGGTCAGGAAGAGTTGGCTGTGAAGCTTTAATGAGTCTCTTTGAACTTAATGAGGTTATCAGACTTGATTTGATGAATAGAGAAGTGTGTGGAATGCTCTTTTTTGAGTTATTGTCATTTGTCACTAAAAAGAAAACCAATAGAATATTTAAATTAAGTGCTAATGTAAAACTTCTTTTAATAACATCATTATTGTTTTGCTGTAGTTTATGCTCAATTTTTCAAATTGTTTCTCTCACAGCAAGTAAACTAATAGAATAGAACTCAAGTGCAGGATACAAAAAACAAATAAAAGGAAAGTTAGTTTCAGCATTATCAAATAAATATGAGATAATCATGCAATGAAACAGCAACCAAAAGTACAGCTACAAGGAAATTTAAAGGGAGAGAAATCACCAGAACAAACAAGATACAGGTGTGCAGGTAATTAGAAGAGCAACAGGAGGGAGTGGCAAGAGCAGAGAGAAAATATAACTGCAAACAGTAATAACCGCTAGGGTAACAGTGATTGAGTTAAGGTTCTGGCTACTATGCCGTCTTTCGTTTCTGTTATGAGAACACTGTATTTTGTGTGAAACTTCCTTGTTTTGTTTATTTGACTTTGCAAATTTTATTTTAGCACAGTCAAAAAAGAAATCAAAGTATCCAGTGTCATGCTGTGACGTCATTAATTGACTGACTGCTTGCAACAGGAACTGGCACAAAAATGTTTCTCCAGGCTAGAGCTTCAGCCCTTCAAGACACTATCACAGGGGCCAATCTTTAAGAAGTTAAAACAGATGTTGGCAGTCAATATTGAGACCAATTTTATGATTTTGTGAGGATCAGATAAAAAATGACGAGGCAAAAAGCCCCCAAAAGTTTTTTGTATCTTCTGACCCCAATGAGGCACTGTGCTGGGACTCTGCAGACAATCTCAGATTGTGGTTATTATAACATCCACCAGGTTTGGGTATAGCTTTAGGACCATTTTGGCAAGCCATAGATCACAATTGTTCACGCCCCATTCGCTTTGTTGAATCAACTTATATTCCATAACTTTTGTTCAGCATAGTCAGAGTATGATCTGAAAGAAATCTGGTAAATATCTGGTGTTTGGTTTGGGAGAAGTTCACAAAAGTAGGTTTTGAATATAATTCAAAATGGTGGCTCATTAGCATAATGTATAATGACGTCATATAGTCTACTGAAATAGGCCAAAGCCAAGGATCAAGCAGAATCAAAATTTTCTCTCTAGACCACAGAGTTCAAAAGTTAGGAGCATAATCATAAGAACAACTTTGGTGCTATAGAGTTAGAGGGTCCAGATTTGGTCAGATTACTCATAATGGTGAAATGTAGCATTGTGGCAACATTCAAAGCTTTCCTGCAAGCGGTTCATAGGGCTACCATTGACTTCAATGGCGAAATTAAAAGAAAACTAATATTAATAGGGAGAAATGGAAAAAATACAATAGATGAAGAGAGACACAAAATGAAGAGAAGTACAAAATTAAGGCAAGTGAAATATCACATGCATTTTGAACATTTATATGTAAAAAATCATCTAAATTATGCCCTGAAACAATTGTACGAATTAAAAAAGGTAAAACAAAGACCCACATTCAAAAAACATTCTCATTTGTATTCATTTGTACTTAATTAACAATTCCAAGGAGAGTAAAACTGAACTGAGGTTCAGAATTTGGTTTCTCCTCATCTCAAAGTCTCAGAACTCAGGGTCTGTACTCTGGAGAGAAGTCCTCACAGACTCAGCTCCCCAGTGATCCACAGCAAACACCAGCCGACCCTCTCTAGAAACCTAATACCTCTTTTGTCGCCAAGTAGTAAGTGGTAGCTGAAGACAGATCTGACATTCATCTGGCTCATCACCTCAGGGAGGAGGAACCGCCTGTTTTGATTTGGTACCGTCTAAACATAAATTTAAGGTTGGTTTGACAAGCCTAAGCATGAAAATGTATGTATATGTATCGAAGAAAATGTATGTATATGAATATACTTTGTACCAAATTACTAAATGTAATTGGGTGAAAATTTTGATGTATATATATTTTTTTTCTAGAAATAAATTTGAAGTGTTGACTTGACTTCTTTGATTTAAAGATTGAAAAAACATTGATGTTTTATAAATCTGTTTGAATTGCATCCAATTGATGACAAATTTCCCTAAATTTTCTATAAAAACCTGCAACCTTGATCTTGCTCACGTTACCATATATTGTGTTCACTGACATTCACCTCCTTCAAAATCCCATTAAGACATGCTGTCCGATAAGCGGTCCTACTCAGTGAACTTTGGAAACTCTCTCAAGCAGAAGAGATAGCACAATAGACACGATATAGCCAAACATTTTTCTTTTTAGCAATCAAACTCACAAGTTTCACCATTCTATCAGTTATTATTACAGCTCGGATCTACAACACATTCCAATGCAAGACATTTTTACCAAACAAAAGCCACTTGAGGAAAAAGGTGAGACAAGCAGCAAGCTGTTTTGGTGGTTTCATGCTTTATTCTGTTGGATATCCACTAAGAAGTTTACAAAATGAGAGAACACTTTTATATCAGAAGGCCAATGGGATTGAAAAAAATGATTGAACATATGTTAAATATGACATGTGCCTGAATTTTCTTGTAGGCAAGAAGTAAAACAATGTGTGAGTGTTTCTGTGCTCGGTTGCTTGTCTCTGGGTGATGACAGAAGAGCAGAAGTCACAGAGCAGACACTCGATAAGCTTCTGAAGACCAGTCGCTGGTTCCAATCTGATAACAGAACACATCAAGTGCCAGAGAAAGCTAATGCTGGTAATTTCACAAATGTCAGAGTAATAACTGCAGGCGATTATGTTACCAAAAACTAAAAGAAGCCATAAAGCGTTAAAATTAAGATCAACTTGTAGCCCGAGTGGAAATTAAAGTGATTAATAAAACAATATAGATCATAGCACAGCTAAACTAAATGTTTCAAAATAATGTTTAAATTCTCTAAGACAGGAAGTCCAAACTCTGACTCAGATCTGACTTATATTTCTTTTAGATACTCTAGCAGTCTCAATTCAGACTGTGCTTCTCTTTAAACAAGAAAACTTCTATCGCAAAATCTGAATGTTCAGCTTCTTATCCACTGTGTTGTCTTGTGTCTTAACACCCTGATTACCTGTTGCTCCTGTTGCTTATTGTTGCTCATTGATTGTGTTCACCTGACACTCCAGAGTTTTTCCCATCACCCACACTGTGTATGAAAGCTTAATGTCTCCACAGCCCTTTTGTCCATTGTACTGTGGCTTCCCCAATCTCTTTTCCTCTGAAGTTCTGACATCTTTGTTTTGTGGCTCCAAATTCTTCCTGGTTTCTTTCCCTTCCAGCACCAACGTTTCCTGCATTGTCATCCATGTTATAACATTCCCCATACAGTTCTTTTCAGTCAAGCTTGAGGTTACTGTCCACTTGCCAACACCTACAGGAGCTCACAAACCTTTCTGAAAGTATTTTGTGCTCATCAGGTTTAGGTTCTAACAATGAGTTTCATTGGAAAGACCAAACACTCACGTATTGAAGACTATACTGTGACTCAGAAAGTCAAACATTCTTTAGGTGTCTTTTTGGTTCCTATAACTGTTCCTATTGCCAGTGAGCATGCAGGCTGAGGGAACACTAAATCCCAATCTGATTTTTAGAAAGAGTTTCCCATGACCAAATGGCGTCTACACTAGGCTTCAGTGACAGCGAGTGCATTGAGAGCAATCGCTAGCATCAGTGAGTGCTAAGACTCCTGGAGTTTATCTACAGAGATTTGTGTTTCGAAGAGCATAAAACATCCTTTCAGGTGGGCTACAAGAATGGTGGTAGGTGTGTTTATCTGAACCTTACCATAACACCTAAACAAACACAGACAGCTGGATTCGTGTTGTCTATTGTATGTGAGATAGAGAGCTATCGTGTTGTGCGTGTCGACAATAGGCCTTGAGCAAGTGTTTGTACTTGGTCTCAGATTGTGGTTATGGTTGACTGCTTGGCACAGACATGTGCTCATGGCAAGATGACTGTGTGTATGTGTGTGTGGGAGGGGGGGGGTCTGCATGGGGACTTACTCATGTTTAAAAAGGTTCACAGTGACAATCTAGTTAAAAAAAGGGCTGGGGTAATAAGACAAAGTGAAGCACAGTCAAAAGCAACCTGAGGTAGGTGAAGAGGAAGAGTCCATTGAGCCAATCCATATTTGCAGATGTTCCTTTAGATTAAATGTTGAAGGTCTGGAATACTGCAATATTTTTTGTTAACTACACTTGAAGCAAATATAAATATTTTCTATTAACCAATCCTAGCATTGACAACCCCATTCTTTCTAATGGCTCAGCAGCTCAGACAAAAAACATTAAAGTGTACTTTTTTTTTGTACTTGTTTTTTTCCACTATGTGAGATGTAGAGCTAACCCTGTAGCCATGACAAAAATGTGATTAAAAGCGCATTCAGTACCAAAGTAAATTTGTTTTTAGTTTTGACTGTTAATTAGCTGAAGAGTTCCATAAAACTATTATAACCTTTTATCAATAGAGTTCACTTGAAAAGCAGGTTTTGATATTTTAACACCCAGTGATGACAGAAAATCCATGTGTTGATTTTTCGAGGTGAAGCATGTTCAAGAAATTTTGGTGCCCTCCTCCAAACAATGCCATCTTTATTTTAATGTTAATCCAAAATAAAGTTGGATTTATACCTAGGTGGGTGTCTGTAAAGTCAACACTTCCCTTTTAAAGTTTATCTTACATGTTGTTATGTAGGGTTCTGTCTGTCAACCATGTAAGAAAATGGTGTTGTACAGAATTTGGCGGTTTTTAGGCTGATGTTGGAAGAGTTTCTCTGTTGGCTTTGTAAAGCTAAGTCTTGTGACTTTGTCAAGACCATTAGTGAGTACAAGTCACGAATTACTAAATTATTCAATGCTAGTCAAAAGATTAATTATACCCCCCAAAAATTAATGAACAAAAATGATTTCTACTCTCATGGAAAATGCCCAGAAGAGGGTGTTTACAAAATCATATTTTTTTCGACAAAGATCTAACAAAAACCTGTGTGATAGTGTTAATTACAGAAAGTTTACTCAATAATAATAACTCCGTTTGCATAAAACGTTTTTAAAGTGATATTTAACATTTTACATTTATTAAACGTTTTAACCGACACATTAACGTGCAGGATGGACAGCTTTGCATAGCATTACTTTTTTATATTATATTATTTTATATTAATATTTTCCAACTATTCATTAATATCTAAAAGTAAACTTGTTTTGTGACTGCCCAACAGACGCCATTATAAAACGAGTCATGAGGAAAGTAAAACCTGTCTTTTAGCGTCATCGTGTGGAGAAAAATCTGTGGCGTTCTCTTCTATTTACGGTTGCCAAGCAACCATGAGATTTCTACACAGGGCGCTAAGCATTAGCCATTGCTACAAGTTATTCTGTGTTCTCGGGATCAGATTTTAGCCTCTGAAGAATAATTTCATTGATATGGCGAAACATAGAGAAAAAGAGCCACTGGATATAGTTCACCAGAACGCCATTCGAGTCGAAACAATAATGAAGGAGTTGAGACACCAGAAGCTTTATACTCAGTTCAACATCAACCCCTTTAAGAAACGTGAGTGAACACTTTCGTTATCCTTTTATTCTTTCTGTCGTAATTCTTACTTTTTATTTAATAGAGGCTTGTGTTTTTCAGTGCACATTTGGACTGATAAACCGATGTCCAAAGTCACCTACGAAAAAGAGCAAGAGGACCGTGAGTATTTCACTTCAAGTTACTCTCGTAAATAAACTTAACCTTAACGTCTCTGCAATTAATGTTTAGAACTCATCGTTATATTATACGATATACGTGTTACTTGAAAAGCACACAAAAAATGGTCCTGTAAAATAATTAAGGCTGGATTTTCAAAAGTAAAACTATATCCTATTACGGTGAGAATACATACTATATTCTGATTGTAAACTCAAAGCATAATAAAAAAAATTCATATTAAAATACTGTAGGTATTTCCATGATTTTTTTTTATTCACACAGTGACCAAAAGCTGTAATTCAACTCTATAAAATACATGGGTAATATAATATGGTACATTTTATTCAGTCCTACTCTTAAATTGCTATTGTAAATATAATGTAAAATAGAATAGTTTGTAATACCTTTGCTGACAGACATTTTACAATTTCTTTGCCTTTGTTTTTACATTTTTGGACATAATCAATAATACTTTAAACATCACTTTGTTTACATTATAGCCGCTCTTGAGTAAATGAAAGGGTTTTGTTATAAGTAATTCTCCTTTTGGGAGTATGCTATATGTATATTAATATATATATATATATATATATATATATATATATATATATATATATATATATATATATATATATATATATATATATATATATATATATATAAACAGGAATGCTGAATTAATGAGTGAAAACAAGCAGCCAATGTAAATAAAAGGGAATTATTGCAACACTCTGCTAATACCTGTTCAACAACATTTTTGATTGATTTAGATAAAGGAAAATGTTTTGATAAAAAAAATACAGGATACAGTTACTGTTAAATGCCATGTAGATGGAGCCATTGCCTCAAATACATTAGTTGTTTCATAAAGCTCCTAAAAAAATAATAAAATAATAATTATAAAAAAGTACAGGATGGTAGCTAATACCTTTAATCAATAATGTTGCATGAAAAATAAATTTTGTTACATTATCCAATTCTACCATAGTCATGGTCAAAGTTACATTAAAGTAATATAATCTTTTTTTTTTTGCACAGCTGCTTTCATCCAAGCCATACAGAAGGCCAGTCTAGAGCCAACAAAGAAGTATAGTCATCCACAGACTGAAGCGCAAGAGATTGGATGGTTATCTACGCCACTTGTGAGTTCTTATGTATTTAGTAATAAAGTTAATAATATTTTTTGCAGATTCTCTCAATATTAGGATTACAATTTCTAAAGTATTTACAGTTTTCAGTCTATCTTTGTGATCTATTCAAGTTTTCTTGACTTTGTTTCTAGAAAAACAATGTTGGAACAATTTGAAACATTTTACAATTACTCTTAACAACCTTTATCAAGAAGAGGTGACTGCTCTTTTAGGTTTTCAGAATTGGTTTTTGCTCATTGGCTCGTAAAAATAACTCTTCTGTAAAACTAAGTTTTGATCCAGAATGAAAACAAAACCAGCATCGGAGATTATATGAGGGATGTTTCAATAAACTGATGTTTAAATTGGGATAATTTTGATAACTGTATAGTTACAGAAGCAAATATTCTATTGATAATTCTAAAATATGTTTAGTCTGATAACTATCCACCAACAAGATCCTGGATGAACATTTTAAGGGGTGACCTATTCCCCATTATTTCTGAATATTTCACATATTAGGGGGTTATTATTATACTATTATACTGAGGGAGAAAAAAATGCCTGAAAAAAAGAGGTGTGCAGTTCAAATGGAATGCTTTTAAGATTTTCAATAGTCATAATTTCTGCATAATTAGCATGCATATACTTAAGCATCACCACTGCAGTGGTGCAAACCATCTTCTATAATCAACTCCATAATCATCTCTTTTATGCAACACCTCAAGATTGCCACTGATAGATGTGACCGAAGATTAAACTTCCCACGGCAGAACTCAGAAATCACCAAATACATGGATGCTGCCTGGAGGCTGAAGGAGCAGACGCAAAATATGAGATGAAGGCATGATTTTCTTCTCTTGATGCCATACAACACTGCTTCAGATAAAAAAAACTTGAAAGTATAAGTGCGTATCTTTTTTATCGAATATTGATAAGTCTTACATACTGTACATGGAAAGTTTATGGGGTTGGGAGTGAAGGGGAATGGCACATCATGGAGTTTATAATGGCATAACCTCTAGAATCTTTACAAAAGTTTACTAGAATCACTAGCAACAATCATTTATAGGGAAGTGTAAAAACAGACTGATTTTCAACTATTCTGTACATAATTTTATCTGTAGAATTGAGTAATGAGTTAGTGATCATAGGCGTCCGGGCTGAGAGGCTTTATATTGAAGTGTAATTTTTCATCATATTTGGTTAAGATTATTAGCAGTTTAAGATTGTTTTTTAATATTTTATTCGTATATCTGAGGGATGAAGATATGGCAGCCTAAATGAAAAGAAAGATATTGACAAACTTATCTTTTTATAAAAAGTCAACAATATTTTCAAATGAATTCAGGACCTAATAAAAAAAAAACAGACAGTAAAACAACTGCTTAATTAGCACAATGTTGAGGTAACTAGAAAAAAAATGATCTGCTTTTGAAAATTTTACAAGTCAAATAATAATAAAATAGATTAAATAAATAGTGATATTAAAATGAAACCTCTGGCATGGTTAAATGGACAAACCATGACACTGAAGTGTATATAATGAGGTATATTTACATGAGGTGAACTCTTAAGGTTGAAAGCATGTGTCTGGTGGAAGGTATAAGGTTTTTTGTAAGACCTTGGATTTTTTTCAAAATCTTAGATTTTTCTGAGTACAGAATACAACACTGCAACCAAATGAAAGATTCAGCTCTCATTTTTTAGGTATAAATGTGTTGCATTAAAATAAATTTCATGTGGTTTATTGACTAATATGTATTTGTGATTTCAATTTATGTCATTGTCAATATGATTGCCACTTTAATACTTTATAAAGAAAGCATTAAAATTTCATAATGCGCTCCAAAACTTGATTTTCATGAACAACATGTTTTTTTTTACTTGTAATTGCATTTTGAAAACCTAAATGAATGTGAAAATATTTTATAAATGTTTTGATTTTAGTTCTACCCATAAAGCATAGTGATGAATTTATCCAGTGATTTATCCATCGTGGATTTATCCAGTGATTGTTGAAATATCAACAAAAGTCAGTATCTATCTATTGAGTTTAATTTCTTTCCTTGAGCTTTCATGCAAGGTCATTTAAGACACAGCCAAGTGTTTAGCATTTCAGTCTTGTATCTGAAGATATGTAAAAGTGGGTCAAATGGCCACCATTTATCACTATGAAAGGAACAGCTCCTGTCTAGTGCAATCTCTGCATGGTAAGCAAGAGATTAGTTCATAACTAAATCGATCTCACAGAACGTCATATTATTCACAAGAACATTTCACAGGAGCTTGTTTTGTAAGTGTACCTTTTCCCCCCATAAAAATCCATTATTTGAACTATAAGGCTCTCGAGGTTTTTGGAACATCTCGCATTATGTATCAGCTTCTCGGGTCAAGATTTGTTACTCTCAGCAAATGAAACACGGCTATTTTTTATGATGATACGGCATGTTTATCAGAAATGGACTGAATATATTCATAAACCTTGTGTACTGTGGTAAACTATATGTGAATGCTCAGTGTGTTCTCTGCTATATTGAAAATGTGAAAATTGGTTATTTTGACATTATCGTGATTAAGATGAAAGTGTAAGATTACAGCAAAACATTTTTAACGTTTTAAAGTCTTTTTAACCATTTATTTTTCATTCAGTACTGAATATTACAATCATAAAACCTTGTATTTTCATATTAAAAATAAACCAACATTTATTCTATTCATTGCTTTTGTGCAGTGTGATTATTGGGTTGGTGATACCAACAGACTTTATTTAAAACCTTTTAAAGAATCACCGCAATTCAAAGGTCTCCTTCGATTGTGGTCTCTAAATAATCAATTTCTGAGTCATCAAAACCGCTTTCCTCTCCAATAATGGCTAATAATCGGCAAGTGTGTATATTGGCCACACTTTAAAGTGTTTCGCTGAGGTTAACATTAGTCACAATTAGGGATTTCCAAGTCCTTTTTACCTCACAAACAACTACTTTAATACTTAAAGAAGGCTCATCTGACCCTAAACATATATATTAAGAGGTTAAAATATTTTCCACAACTTGTAGATTTTAAACAAATATTTCAGCCATGATTCTATACACAAATTCATAAAATCTGTTGAACACAGCTGGAAGTATTTGAATCCAATTATGAGAGTCTCTACCCTTCTACTGATAGATACCCAACAAACATTCCTTGAGCTAAAGACTAGACAAACAAGACGTTAGCTACACGTCTGTCTGACACCAGGGACGGTGCAGTCAAGGCATATGGAAAATATAGAAAGAAAAAAAATTAAATGAACGACATTATTATATTATTTTCAGTAATGTATACATTATAGCAGTTCGTTTAAATTCACCATTTTTAATGGGTTTTATTTACAAAAAAGCAGATACTAAGAAAAGAAGTGCAGTGAGGCATAATGGCCATGCAATAAGGCGGTTTTGCTGTCTCTGTGTGTCGATATTAACATTTTCAGCTACTTTTAACATGTGATTCAAATTTACATTTAGTTTAGTTGATGTATCTACCATCTGTAACTTTGAATGTATGTTTGCGCAAAAGCACAAATAAAGTATTGTACAAATCAAATGTTTAGTTTATGTATGTTTACACTTTAAAACAAACCTTAAAACTTAACAGAATTATATAAATAGTTAGATAGTTGATATAAACATCTCTAATCATCTGAAGCCTTTGCCTTGAAGAGCATAAAGCAACACATTATGAACAAAATGCATATTTTTACATAAGCTGCAAAAAATTAACCAAAGGTATTTGTGTGCACATGTGTGCCAGGGTAGGCAAATATCAAGTGACAAAACACTTAAGAGGAACTAGGTGAGGCTCACAGTTCTCCTGTCTCATGCTAGGGGGCACTAGTAGTTGTGACTTTCTTCACTACCTTTGAAAACTGAAGAAAGAAAAGGAACACTTCTACAAACAAGTTGTTGATTCTTTTTTTTTTTAGAAGGAATGGTGCATGGACTTCATTTACCAGTAAAGGCAAGTCGATAAAAATGTTTTTTGTATGCTTCTGTAAATGGGAAAAAATATGAAATTACAGTTGAAACATGATGATGGTAGTCAAAAACAGAATTCTGTCAAATCTACTTTAAGGTACACGCAAAGGTTAGTGCCATGCCAAATTCAATTTCCAGATTGTACTTGACAAGAATCTTTTATTCCAACATTTGAAACTTTCAGTACAAAGTGTCAACTCAGCATCAAGGTTAGAGAGCTTTGGCTCTGGAGGTCTAAACATGTCCTTTGATTAGTCACATCAGCTGTCAGCTTCAATCAATTTGTCAGTAAACTAGGAGAGAAGACTGTTTCAACTGATATCTCAAGTAAGCACTTATGCTGTATCCGACGAGCAAATGCATTTCACTGCAACATCGTCACGCTCAATAAGGCCTTAAAAGGTTAATTAGGATTCTTCCTAGATCTCACTCATTCAGATCTTAATGATCAGAAAAGATTAAGGTTTAAAAGTAGAATAAACAAAGATTAAACTGGATTCTGCAACTTTCCTTAATGTGAATAATTTTATTCTACAATAATAAAGATCTTGGAATTTTTTGTCCAGTGTAATAGTATTACCATGAATTGCAAAATCAGTTCTTTAATCTGAAATAATTATAAACTATTGAAATGAATATGCTATTTTATTGTACAGACAGTGAAATACTTTTAATAATATTATATTTTTATTATATAATATTTATTTAAAAAAATAAGCTTTTTTCCCCACAGCTGTAATCTGACGGGTCATTAGTACAGCGCCATCTGGCTGCAGGAAAATGCAGTTCCCACTTCCCCGACCCCTACCTCACCCTGCGATGTTCTTTTCCTGTATTTGTCAATGTGCTTGATTGCAAATGGCGTTTTTTTAACCTGCTCCACAGTGCTTTTTTTTTTAAGGACAATGCGGAAAAGGCTATTTTTTTAAGCTAATTTACCCAATCTATCTATCTATCTATCTATCTATCTATCTATCTATCTATCTATCTATCTATCTATCTATCTATCTATCTATCTATCTATCTATCTATCTATCTATCTATCTATCTATCTATCTATCTATCTATCTATCTATCTATCTATCTATCTATCTATCTATCATTCTGGACATATAATACCCTGGACATGTCCAAAATAGGGCAATATGCTCTTATAATTCATTTTTAGTGTACCCACTTCACCTTTCGGAAAATGTAACCATAGGAAACCCAGCTTGGGAGAACAAAACCAAACACTCAGGACTGCACCTAGCTGGCCTTGAACCTGCAATCTTCTAGGTGAGAGGCACGAGAGCCACCATGCTGTCCAATTTTTCTTCATTTATTTGTCTTCAGACTGTTGGTCTAAATAATTAGCGTCATTATCTTTTGTAATAAATGTATTCAGAAGCAAACTTTTTGTTGTTGTTGTTGTTGTTGTTGTTTTGTTTTCAAATAATGGCTATGGCTACTTTTTCATCGTAATGTAAGTTGTCAATAACTGAGAAATGTTTGCTTCTCTCACTAGAACATTACAAATGTTCTGCTATAGGTCACTTTACCCTTCAGTCAAAGTCTGTAGCAAGGGACAGTAAATGTACAGTATATGTGTAATTGGAATTCTCTCCCAATATCAAATGCAGCAAACTTATATACCGTTGCCGCTTCTTATACTGATGAAACTTGCTCTACAATTCTCATGGGATTAAAGCTCCTATTTGAGAATATTTAGAAAATTGACTTGAACCAGATCAAGTGTGTCGCAGTAATACATTCCATTTGTTTTACAACGCAGTTCTATTTCTCCCGACTGTAAAGTACATGCAGTGTATTTCTTGGTAAATGTAAAAATGCAACAGTACTTCCACAGACTTCATCATTGCATATTGTGATGTGCATCTGTGCCTCTGCAACATCAGCCCCAGTGGCTCACTGTAGGCATCAGATTGTGTCTGGGAAGATTAGTTCATCTTACCCGAGTCTGGACTGCAAGCACATTGCTTCATCTCTGTCTTGGCGGAAATTGCAAAGGTGAGGGATGCTGACTGTCCCTGAAAGCAAATATACTGTAAGTGTGTCCTGAATAACACACTAGAATGCTGCCTGCTGGTGTCTCTAATGAAGTTAAAATATGATTCTTGGTTGTTTTTACTGAAATGTGTTGCTTTTTCATAATTGTAAGCATCCATCCTAGGCAAACAGTTTTATACATAATGTAAGAATATTCAGTTATTTGCATTCAATGTGTACATTAATGAATCATGTTTGATCACCTCAATAGGAATATCATAAAGGACTTAGAACAAATTGTATGTAGTTGGCAATATTGAGTTTTTCTTTGTGTGTTAATAATCACAATAATCCTGGTTTTTATTTGTATCTCGTGCAGTAGAACTACAAAGGGCCCAGAAAACCCAGAGACAGTAACTAGCATTAACCCAACCCAACTATTGTTTAATTTTGATTTAAAATGTAATATGAAGTTTTCAGAAAGGTTATTATTTTGGATATTTAAGGTTTTAAAAGAATATTACAAGAGTTATGACAGACAGTTAAGGTAATTCTAATTAAAATGTGACATTAAAATGTGAAAATAATCTTTCAGCTTCAAATTGGTGCCGTCCGTGCAGTACAAAATCTGGCTTGTTTTTTCAAAGTTTTTGCACAAAAAGTGCACAGTGGCACAAAATGCTTGGAACAGTATATATGGTTTAGGAAAGATTTGCCTAATTTTTTAATACAATAGTTTAGACCTTGTATTTGCTTTTTCAGAGATTTTTGAAATAAAACATAAAAATATGAAAAATGACAAATTGACTACTCTGAATTGTATTTTCTGTACAATTTGTTGTGGAATTATTGTGTAATGTAACAAAAAATTATTTCTTGTTATGACAGGATTGAGCAAAAAAAGTTCTAGGTAGTTCTACTGCATCAACAAGGTCTCTTTCAAAGTGGATTGGGGTTTAGATAAGCCCTTACTTACTAACTTAAGCACTTACTTACTAACTAAAAAAAAAAACCCTCTGAAGCACTGATTTGAATTCCCTTTCTGTACTAGCTTGAATGTGTTCTATGTGTATGTCTACTGATCAATCCACTTTGTACCAAACTGCTTGATGTTTACTCCCAATGTAAGTCGCTTTGGATAAAAGCGTCTGCTAAATACATAAATGTAAATGTAGATATTTGCACAAAGAAACAGGCAAAAATGAAGTTTGTTGATGCGGTAGCTGGTCATGGAAACCCTTGCACAGTACTCTATATAGAGAGAGAACTATTAAAAGGGTAACGTTTAGCCCTTACTGAGGACTAATGATAAATTGGTCAATGTCAAAGCAAAACTAGAAAAAAATGTGCACAAATTCGCATTAAACTTTATAAATTCCTGTCATATTTACTGCAAAGATACCCAAATATTTATACAAACCGAAAATGTTCAGCAGAAAGTCTCTGTATTACTACTGACTTGTTTATGTTGCTAAGATAAAGGCTGCCATGTCCCGATAGCTCTCTAGCTACAGAAGCAAGTACAGTGTATGATTACCCAGAACCTGCAATCTCATCAGAACCAAAATGCATGGTTGTTGTGGCTTTCTGAAGACAGCTTGGTGAAATTGCAAAGAGCACAAGCAGACACCCATACGTGTGTGAACCAATTAATGTTTCATTTTTCCTCTTTTGTCACTGTGTGTGTTCAGATAGAATGGTTTGTGAAGTGTCTGTTTAGTTCTGCTGCAACTGTGCTACTGTTGTCGATGAGTCAGCATGGATGAAGCTTCATGAGAGGCAAGGGAACCAATTTGGAGAAGATACACTGATTGTCCTGGAACACAAAAATGATCCAGAGATCAAAAAAGATGATTCTTTAACTGTAGTTGCAAAAATGCGACTAATTGTTTATTTTAAGAACATGTATATCATGTCTTTTTACAGATGCATTTATCCAAAGCATTTTAAAAAACAGGAGAACAACAAGCAGTTTATCAAAAGAAGAGATCACTGTAAAACCATTAACCATTACCAGAACAAAATATGACAAATGCATTTAAATGGTCATAGAAAAAGAGCTTTGAGTTATTATGTTTGCTTGTAAAAGCAAAAAACATCCAAACTATTCTGACTCGATTTGCTGTATTTTTCAGAAATCTGCAAATCACTGGGAATGCTGGAAAATTTTCTAGTGACTTAACATGGGGTCAAACTGGAGCATTAATGGAACAACCATAAAACTATCTCAGCTAAAGAAAATCACAGAGATTTATGAAATTACTCATATTGACATGAAGAATGTTGTATGTTGTCACTGACTCCTCCATAGCACCTTGACAACCAGTTTATTTTGCTTATAAAATACTTTAAAGCCCACAAGCAATTTGACTGGGGTTAAAAGCTTTCAATCAGGACAGAGGGTTTAAAGGAGTAAGACACAGTTGAGACGGATTAACTAATATTATCATTATGAAATTAATAAGATGTAAACTAAGTGGAATTCTTTCCTGCTAAAAACGAATGGGAACTTGTTGTTTTATTTCAGTTACAATTTTGAGTGCTTTAGCAAAATGTGAGTTGATTTCAATATATTCTCTATAAGCACCTTGAATGTTCAAGCAATGCTTACAATCTCTCAATGTGATCGGAGCCCAGAAGACATCATGACTAATAAGTTGTTATAGAGCATAAAGGAATTAAGACTTTTTGAGTTGTCAAAAAGTCATTAGATGTGATCAACCAATAATCTACTCTCAATCCAACATAAAAAAGATAAACAAAATTGTAAACACACACAAGACAGGAATGAGCAGTAAGAACAACACCAAATGGTTTAGTGAGATGGTGACAACCGGTTGGTTACATATTTAGTAATTTGACGAAACGCTAAATAACATCTAAGATTCACATTGTGAAGTTTAAAAGATTATGAGAATGACAAGTAATCAGTCCAGGTCTACAATGGATGATCCTGCCAATAATCGAAAGGCACCACAGTCACCAAGAAAACAATTGGCAACACAAAACGAAAGAACTGAGATCATGCTGTGCCACACAAAGTCTTAGTTAAGTCTGCCAGTGAAAATCTGGTGAGTTTAAAAACAAGACGTAAGTTTTCCTCACTATATTGTGAGGAGTACAAATAGAGTCTATGATTGACTTTTATTGTCAAATGATAACTTTCTGTAAAGGGGCCCAAACATCTTTGCCACATTAAATGGATGATGGATGATGCTTTGAAATGTCAAATCAACCAGGGCTTGAAAACGGTGTTATGGATGGGTATTCCAGCATTACAATGAACCAAAACACAAATGCAATATAGGAGTTGTTTCAGTTCAAGCATACAGGAATGCCTTTTTCTTCATAGAAAATCTGTGGAGGGAGCTGAAGGTTTGAGTTGCAACACATCAACTTTGAAACCTGAATGCCTTGATAATTATTATTTTTAATTATTATTATGTTTATTATAAAATAAACCTATGGACAGATCATTCTTTGTCTGTGGGCAAATATGCAAAATCAGCAGTGGGTTAAATGTGGATTAAAAAGAAAATCGTATGATGCATTTTCTGACTGTCAAATGTTCCGAGTGCAGCAGATGCTCAAAACTGAAGCTATTTCTAAAACATTTTAACAGACCGCCACCTTCCAGTCTTCCGCAGTGTTTTTGTTTTCCACACCCACACTGTCCCACAAACAGAAAGCAGTGTTTGTGTAAGTCCATGGGAGGCAAGGCTCATATAACCCACCAATGTGCGAAAGCTGCCCATTTAAAACACGTGGCATTTCTCTCCAACTGTGACACTGATTGGAACTGAGGAGGCAGATTAATCAGGAGAACGCTGGCATTTCGCCGAGGACATCGCCACAATCGCGAAGGAAATGCGAAGTCGGCTTCCATCAATCCAAAGCGGCTAGAGAGAGCAGCAGGATGAAAGACTGAGTGATGAAAGCTCGCCTGTAATCACTGTTATTTTATTCCCCAGCTCTCGCAAAATTAATCTTATTATTCCTCGATATCAGCATGAAGGCGACTGTTTCTACAAGATGTGACTTGAAAGAAAAACACAAAGATTTAAAGAATGTCCATTTTATAGATTTAGCTCTTTTCAAAATAAAGTCAACCCTCTGTTGGCCCAGTTTTTGATTTGCCTCAATCTATATGGGATCGTTTTCCATTTCTCTACTTTTTTCATTATCCTTCCAGGTCTCTATTGTCTTGGTTGTTTCTTGTTTTCTTCCCACCTTGAATATTATCATTATTTTCTTTTCTTCATCCCGCTTCCCTTCGGGCTCTGTGCAGTAATGGAGCATGCAGTCTTCGCCTTTCTCATAAATACACTGTGAGGAAGCCAATGAATCTAGGTTGGGAGTTTGAGTAGCTAAAGATGGAGATGGGAAAGGTAGACTGGCAGATTCAAGATATACATATCAGCTAATGTACAGACCTTTCAGAGTGCTGACGTTTAAATCTCAAAGATGATCTATCATCATCCTGGATGTTTTGAAAGGGATGAGAATCCCTCTTTCAGGGTGTAAGAAAAGAAATGTGGTGTACTTGTGAGTACAAAAGTACCATAAAATATAAAAGTAGGTTTTTGTTAATCACCTAAAGTTGGCAATGCCTCAAAAACGATCACATCTTAAAGGACCATGAGCCCCGCCTGTTTCAGGTCTCACCTGCCTGAGACCATTTTCCAAAAATGAGAAAAAAATAGGCGTGTACAGCTGCGGAGAGTAGGTTGGGGTAAGGGTATGGCTTGGTGGAATATCGAAAGATAAGTGCTTCGTAACAGCTGATCTGGCTCCACAATTGTAACCGCACCAGATAAACGCGTACTGTCCATTCTCCAATTCTAGAGCAGGTGGACAAACAACCGCTCAAAGACAGAGATTAGATCATTTGGCACACCTGTGCTCTATTTATTCCCTTCAGAAGCTCACAGGGTACTCTGTCCTGTGCATTTCAATCACAAAAGCATACCGTCTTGTCTATATAGTGCTATTGTTTCTAATGAGTTTTGTTTTAAATAGTCAAGTTATCTGCCTTTTTTATACTAGGGGCTTGTTTTTAGTTCATATACAAAGAATTACTTACCGAATGATACCTATGTTTTAAAATACACGCATTTACTCTTTAAAATCCATCCAATAAATTTTCATTCAAACCAAAAACACTGTCAGGTTTTTCCAAAAAGACTTTTGAGGGGAAATGACATATGAAAGATAAGAGATTAGTGTTAAAACGAGAAGCAAATGATAAGAACAATTTTCCTTCAAAGCTTGTAAGATAACACGTTTGAACCAAGCAGCAGCTCATTTCAAAGCATTAGAGTGAGGGGATCCTGCTGCATACTTGCTGACGAAGAACACAGCTCATCTGGGAGCAGAGCACACGGTGAGAATTTTAATTACGAACAACTATAAATTTAGATTTCATTTAGCAGCGGCTGTGGGACATCTATTAACAATCAATGTATGCATTGTGTAGGGACAGTAAGCAACACACAAGAAACCTACTTACATGGAATTTACAGCCCCATTTATCAGTGTCTTACTGTCACATACTGTAGCTGCTTCAAAGTCTCTGGGCAATATGCTTACTAATTAAACTTAGAGATAAACAGACTGCAAACCAGCAGAACATTCCAAATAGTTCACTTCCACTATTTTGCTTTTGTTAATTATCTACAAATTTATTACAGGTGCAATAAAAAGACAGTCCGTAAATAAAAGTACCGTAAATCATTGTGTTGAAGATGAATGGCTTGGTACCCAATTGGTTGTCAAAATTATTAGATGAATTAGAAATACTTAATTCCATCCTTGGTTTAATGTAGTTATATAAATATAGATGCTGTTTCTGAAATGGATATATTTGAAATAGTAACTTGAGTTTTTGAAAAATTCCTTAAATGATTGCAGATTTATTTTAATGCTTCAATGCTTGACAGGTCTGTGTTTGCCACTCCAATCACTTACCTAATTATTTCCACACCTGTGTCCTATGCTTTTTTCCACCTAGCCAAGTTCCTATATCAACAGCACTATTCCTTCAATTCTCCTTTCCTCGGTGTCAGTTCAATGGTTCACGTCCCCATACTCTCCATGCTCGCTTCCTGCCATCTTGGATTTTCTGTGTACTCCTACTGTGTCTCTACTGGAATTCTTCATCTCCACTTTTCTACTACACTTCTGTCGACTACTCTTGGTGCTCTAGTACTTACCTACTACTCACATCTTCATCGACAAATACATTGTGGGTCTGCTGATCTCTTAGTGGAGCACCTTAGCTAACTTCCTGTTTCTTCAGACAATACAATTTTGACTGTTGTCCCTTTAAACAAATTTTCTTGTTTTCTACTTGTTTGTGCTAATCTAATCCAGTGCCCTCTCCATTCTTCCAACCCCATGACGATGCTATTGCAATGCAACTTACAATTTTCTTTCAAAAGCAGTTTACATTACAAGTTGTTTAGGGTTGAATAAAAACCAAATACTTAATAATTAATAGACTCTTTTAATGAATAGTATATACACACATATATATTAGAGCTGATAAAATGGTTCAGTTTAATTTCTCACCCAATAGCTTATATCAACTGCAATTACAGCAGTATCGGGAGTAGGGCATGATGTGTGAGGGTTGGACTTAGTTTGTTTTTTTATTATGGTTATATTTTAATTTAAAAATATAAAAATTTATAGTTCAATGTACCGGTAATTTCTATGAACAATCCTCCATTCACTCATTCATATGTTCAAAGGAGGAATCTGCTGGTGCTTATGCCATATCATTATAGTGACGCATTCATTCACTATAGACTCTCACTGGGGGTCTAACCTGAGGGTCACCAAGCCACCTGATATGTGTGTTTTTGAACAGGGTCTGGGGAATAGTCACTAACTGTGCTAAACTCACACAAGCGTTTAAAAAAAAGCCCTGACAACAACAGCACCATTCTTTCTATACATTACCACAATAAGCTAATAAAGAAACACACTTTTGTTGCAGTAAATAGAAAGAATCAGATAAATCATAAGATGTATATGTTTTGTTAACTCTCAGAGTCCATTTAAGAACGGATTTTGCACTGGTTTGTATGCAACCTAGCATAATAAAGTATAAAAAATTAATACTTGTAATACAACATACATCTGAGATCACTGTACTCTGAGATAATGTAGAGTCAGAACCTTCATCACTCAAAAAGTCTGGGCAGGTTAGCTCTGGGCAGCAGTTGTAGTAAGTGTGATATGTCTCTATGAGTCTCAGTCAAGGTGACTCCGGGACCAGCTCTCAGCAGCGAGTCTGCAAGTAATGAATAATCACACACCATCAGCATGTGGAGACACACACCTGTTTCAATAATCTTCCGTCCTAGAGCTCTCACACACATACACTGGTTTAAGATAACAGTAACGGCTCAGCTGTCTTGCCGTATCTCCCTTGCAAAGCGCTTGACAGAGCAAATTTATTACTTGTCTTTTATTCCTTCTTCAAAGCCTTCAAAATCAGCCGCTGCACCGTCCATGAATACTAACCAACAACAAGCTTATTGATGTGTGACATTCTGCATGCATTGTTGCCTAGAAATCTTGTCCATATTTTACCATCCGCATTATGAGAGGAAAGAGAGCGCCACGCTGGGCTTTGTGCTACACGGAATAAATTAAGAGTTTATTCTTCCTCTAAAGTTCACTGAGGTTTATCTTCTTCCTGGATACCATGGATTGAGGGAGTAAAAATCACAATGGGCTGTGGAATTGACCTATCGCTAAGCTCCACCCCCTAAATGTTGTTTTCATGTCAGTTTCATGTTTTTGTCAGTTTTGCACTCAAAGTTATTGTTTGCATTAGGTTTAAACAGGTGTGTTATGAAATTAGAACTCAATCTGAATTGTGGGTTTCAAACTCACAATTGCAGTGACAACATCCAGGATCACACTTCAGATTTGAATTATTTTAACAGTTCCAAAAAATCCAATTCCAAAACAAAATTTAAGCTTGGAGTGCTAAGGCAGACTCTAATGCTACTAAATGCTAACGTTAGCTCTCTGTAGGTAAAGATAAATGTTCATAGATTTACCTTTGACAGATGCTTTATCATTCCATGCAAAAAACCCTATTGATCTTATTTTCTCTGCAATTCGAGAAATTGCATGTGGACAGGAGATAGACGAATTAATATGCTGTGTTTTCCTATTGTATCAATTTAATAAAGACATTTTAAAGGATTGAAACAAAAAACAGGCACTAAATCTTTAAAAATGAATTACTTAATTACAGCACACATATTAGCTACAACATTGTCAAGGGGCTACAGCCTTTACCTTTTATTCCTGATGTGCCTCTTGGCTATGACCCCCCCCCCCCTCTCCACTGCTCCTATTATCTAGACTCTATGATGAAAAACATTGCATATTTAAGTGCCTGTATTATTGGTAAACATCACATTTTGAACATCAAAGCACAGCTGAACAATGCTCTACATGACTATTGGCACGGCACTGACAGGAAACAGCCTTGTACGAATGGTACCATGTCACTTCAAGGCCTGCCAATTAGAATACAAATGAACCCAGGACGAGGCCGAGGGGGAATAGATCAGCACTAATGGCTGAAGAGAAAGATCGATGCTTGGGCTGCTTTTCTCTGGGCGGAGCAAGAACTGGACTCTATCCCCAGCAGTAAGGGCCAACCAAGAGAAGAACATCACTCAAACTGAACCTAAACTTCAAGTCACCAGTGATGCACAAAGTCTGTATGTGTGTGTTCTTTATCTCCTGACAGGAGAGTGATGAAGATGGACTACAGTACAGGTTTGTGAATGACCTTCATAAATATGTAAGCTTCATCCTAAGAGCCCCAGAGACTAAGGGACAACATCAAAGCTCCAAAACATCAACAGCACAAGGTGGTGAACCCAACATCTGTCACAAAATATATGTGAAAAGAAAAATATTTGGATGCCACATGTTTAAATGCTAATCAGTGTTTCGTCTTTTCATATACCCTTTCAACCTCTATATTTAACCAATAACAGCAACTGATATTAAGCACATGATAATGGCTCTGAACTACTGGAAGATATTCCCCAGCATTCTACATTTGGTCTGTTTGTATGTATTCTGGGATTTAAGATTTGTTTGTAGCCTGAATGCTGCATGATATAAATTGGCTGGTGCTTATAAGGAGTCACCTTACAGAGCCAGTGGGTGTCACCATTTTCAGATAAGCAATATTTACTGCCACTATCTCTACTTGCCTTAGGAGCAAATGACATTTATTATGTCAGTATTTTCCTGAAACATATATTGATTTTAAGAGTAACTGAGGAAACAAATCAAATAAAAATAAAAAGGTATCGATATTGGTATATTTTAAGTGCTCACCCTCACGATATCCTTAATAAACAGAAAATGACATCTTTTCCTTTGAGGTTTACAGTTGAAACTGGTGATTCTTAACCAATCAAAAACATAAAATCCTCTCATGACTAGCCCAGATAGTCGATACTCATATAAATCAATTAATCAAATCATACCTGTTCCACAGTACGCTATAAAAATCACATTTAATACAATTTAAATGATATTGAACTTGAGTTTGTCATAGCTCTATCTGCATTGTGCGTTGGTGCCTAACATGTTCAAAGTTAGCCAGGGAATTTAAATCTCAATGGTTAGCAGGTGCATCATTAGAGAGCCGGACACTACAGAGGGATCATCTGTTGAGATAAATCCATATTTTAAGCACAACTTGTGATTTTGTCTGTTAAAAGTTTTCTTTTCTCTCCAACATTTAAAGTGAGATGTGTCTAACTCATTTTGCTCACAGATCATCAATCGGGGATCACCGTTCTAGTTTTAACCTACCTTCTTTAAGATTCTAACTCTCTCTACAGAAATGCATCAGTGATGTCACAGTCATATAATTTATTTATGTTTCTAGAATGGTGTCCTTGAAAACTCGTAGATCATCAATTAGCTCAGGCAATTACATTTTTTTCATTTTCAACTTATATGTCAGTCAAATTCTGACATCAGGTTTCCACAGCCAGGGTAATGCATTGCCATGGTTACTAGTTAAACAGAGTGACTCCTACCAAGAGAAATGCAACTGTAACTTAATTTATGTTGATTACAACATTAACCACTGACCTACAAACCTGCATACCAATCATCATTGCCAATGTAACTTTTTATTAAGGTAATAAAACCATCAAAAATCCATAATATATGTTATTTCCAAGTATCAATATGTACAATTGTATAAGGAAATAAATTGTGCTTAATCTGGCGTGACTCCTAGTAGAAACAAAATGGCCGTTGCACCCATCAAACCAATGTGGCGACACCTCATCCAGCCCTATAGGCTTTTGCCACTCACTCCATGGCTTCCTGGGTGTTGCTTGTTATTGACAGATTTATTCATTCATTTTCCAACCACGCTTATTCCCTTTTGGGGTTATGGGGTCTGCCTATCTCCAGCGCACATTGGGCGAGAGGCGGGGGTACACCCTGGATAGGTCACCAGTCCATCGCAGGGCAACATTCACTCACACATTTACACCTAGATTGAATTTAGATTATTCAATTAACCAAAACGCCTGTTTTTTGGATTGTGGGAGAAACTGGAGTACCCGGAAGAAACCCACGCAAGCACAGGGAGAACATGTAAACTCCTTCAAGGAAGGTCACCGGCAAGCCTCCGTGTGACAGATAGCTTCTTCTTAATCTACAAACAAACAAGAACCGCAGCATCGGTGTGTGGGATGTGCTTTGCGAATGACTTCATTGAAGCTTTTTAAAAATATGAAACAAAGACTAGCCACTTTGTTCCACTGTTACATTTTTGGTAATGAAATAAACATTGGGTGCCATGTAAGTCAGCCAGGAACACATGTATTTACTTTCACATTTGCATTTTTGTTATCTGTAGAAACTTTTTCAACACCAGGCTTCAACAGTGAAATTTTACTAACCATTTAAGAGTTTCTGGTTTTACTGTAAACAAACCGCGTGGACTTTCAGATTAGGTGCCATGAAAGTACTCAACACCGCCGCTAGAATGAAGGAGCGAACCAAGGTTGATTGTGTTCTTGTTTGTGGTCATTTAACGCCAAACCTTTGGACTAGAAGCTTCTTATCGCTCCAGGTGTCCCACAGGAGGGGATCAGCGAGGTCACGCATTCACAAACACGCTCTCAGCTCATTCGGCTGAACTACAAGCACCGCGAGCTGAGTAGCAATGAGAGGAGAGCAGAGAGCAGACCACACCTCCGAGGGAAGCGGAGGGCAAAAGTCCGGAGCGAAATGCACCTGCAACGCCATTACCAACGACAACCTGCTCTGCTCGGGAATATTGTGCCAGCATTTCGTTGAACTTTATTTCTCTTCCAACTGTGCGTTGTTTGTCAGTCACGCGGATCTACGATGTATTTCATGCTGTGTTTATGTGGCTCGTTTGGCTCGGGATGGTGTTCCTCCGCCTGCAAGCGCATCACAGGTAAGAACGAACTGTCCTGATGTCCAGCTACACATAGAGCAGAAGTTTAGGAGAATTGCTGCTTTAGAGATTTTAATACGATTGCATTTGTTATGAGCATAATAATTCCAAGTATGTGGTGGAGACACGGAGGTGCAAACTTTGTACTGGAGTTTTACGACCTCCTTTTGTTCTTGGCTCAGAATGTAAAGTTAAAAGGCTAAAAAAAGTTATTAAATTCCCCCAACCAAGTAAACGATGCAAATAATGTCAAAAAAATCACTTACATTTGTTGCCTTTATCCTGAATAATAGTTTCCTTTCTAACTTCTGAGAAAACATCTTAAAAAGGACAAAAACGAAGTCTACTGAAACGTGTTGTTGGAACTGTGAAATTGATCTCCTCTAGAATGGGTTGTCTTGTGAAATTAGCTGTTTTCCTGTAGGAAATTAAATTTCATGCGTCTTCAGGATATATGCTGTGTACATCTCCATCAGGTGAAAATGAAAGGTTGACGTTATTTCTAAAGATGGAAAAAGCATGTAATACAGTTGAAAGTTCTATTCTTGGTATTGAAACTATTATTGAGGGACATGGTGGTAGCTTTGGTAGCACTGCAGCCTTTTCAGTTGCTTGTTGGTTTGAGGACCTTTCTTAGTGGACTTTGAATGTTCTTCCTGTTTATTTCATCCATGTGTTAAGAAACATGATTCAGGTTAATTGCCTATTTAGTTAGTGAATGTGGCATAAATGGCGACCTGTCATCCCTCCTAGTGTGCACACTCACATAATGTGCTATATTCTACCATAGTTTTTCACCATCCTTGGGATTTTCTGTGCGGATGTGTCTCCATGTGGCTGCCTGGGTTTGTCTGGGCACTCCGGTTTCTTCCCTCACTAAAAACATGCTAAGGGTTAAGGGAGAATCTAAATCCCTTCCTACGAGTGAATATGTGGAATGTTGAATGAATGTGATGGTTTGGGGACCTGGATGTATTCTTTCTGTACCCAATGTGAGCTGGGGTGTCCCTGCTATCCCAGCTCGGAATAGGCAGGTAAAGAAATGGATGGAATCTGATGGATAGTAATTTGAATTAGAGATATATTTTGCAACATTTCAAAGATGTTATCTCTGATTCTGGTGGAAATTTACAACAAAATGTAATATTTCATTTAGTATTATGGACTAATTATACATTTTTCATTAAATTTTAATATCTTGTTAAAAATTGTCTGTCAAGTTGTCTGCTTCCTAATATAATCAGCTAGTTAACATAATTAAACATGGGGAGCACTACTGACCTTATATTTGTGTAAAAGTCCATCATTGTCATCCTCTATATGGTGAAAAGCCTTTGTGGCTGTAAATGTGAAAATGCTCACAGCCTTGAGAGTATTATCAAGAATACTTGATAATTGGAGTATCATTTGGTCGTCAAGGTCCCAGTCTGGAGGAAGACTGGAGAAGAGTCTCCAAAAAGATCAAGTTCAACTTTTCACAGTGATGTCATTTAATAGTGTAGGTCCACAGACAGCACAGTTGTCAAGTCCACTATCAACACAGTTGTCTATTAGGAAATTGTGGGATTGACTGGGAAACTCACCTTACTTAAACCCAATTGAAAACCTATGGTCTAATTTCAGACTCCACTAAATACAGATGAGCTGAGGCCAATATCAAGCAACATCTACCACAACATCCCAACTGTGTCAAAGGCTGATCACGTGAAGTATTCGAATTCATTCAAATTATTAAAACATGTAAATGTTCGAAATATATATCACTTTCTGTCTAGTAAACTAATATAACATTTAAGTTTCTCTTTGACCTTTCCATTAATATTAATTCTAATCTTTGTTTTTAAGTTAAATTCATCTGGCTTTTGGAGTGGAGCCTTACATAGGCTCTTCCTATGATCGCTTCTGAGCATGTGCGGACTCCTAGTACTGTCATGTCAGCAGCCAAATCATGCTCAAATTGACATGTTATGGTCGACCATATATTTTACAGTCTATTGTATCATCACATGGGATTTAAAGCTTGATTAAGATATTATCATTGTTCAATTACATGTATTATAGGTAACATCTATAGTAGGTGCCTTCAAAAATCACACTTTTATAGAATTAGCAATCACATGTATATTTGTCATTGGAAGAAAATCCTGCAGGACATTGGCATTTATGAAACAGGGCCTTGAGTCTGGTAAATGGTTCATAGCTGGTTTTAAAACTAAGTTAAAAGTTTTATAATCTATGCATCATATTCTGAGAATAAACAAACATTTATGCATTGCATGTATGCATTTGGTAGATGCTTTTTCCAAAGCCATTCAAGGAACACACTTCAAAAATGCGCTCCGCCGACTGTGAGCCTTTGTCCATCATACAGGTTTTGAAATTCGTAAACTCTGCATAAAATCTGCAGACCAGGAACAACTATGCAAATGCCTTTGACTTCTTCAGACTGCAAATGGGGGTGAATATTCATGAAAAAAGATTTTTAAGTTTATTCCTAGCACAAGTTGACAGATTCGGAAGAAAGTTGCCCTGTTCTTTAAAATGCGTTTACTTGTACCATTTTCAAAGCTGCTTCCAGTGAAAGATTTTGAGACTATTTTTTAAATAAGATGTTTAATGAGAAATGTTTGTATATTTTATTTTGAATTACTGAGGTGTCTTAAATAAATGAGACAGTTGTAATGCTGCAAGAAGCTGACAAATGTGACCTCTGGTCTAGCTTGTGACTCCCTCCAAAATTCAGTTTTAAATTTCAGAGAAACTTTGCAGAGATGATAGCTCTTTTAAAGCTATCTGGAACAACATTATAGCATGACACTAAGTGGATCTCATATATTTAGTTATTTTTTATTAATACAAATTTCCATGTTATTCAAATTTTCCTGTTTTGGTCTCAGCTGCAATAATATGCATGAAATTAAATCACCAATTAAAGGCCTGTCTAGCTAGCTCTACATATGTTGACAAATCTCTTCCTTCCTGCTTTTTTCTCTTTCATTTTGGTGTCAGGGATTGCTTCCAGTCTTCAATATTGACCTCTTACAGTAGAAATGTTGTCCATAATGCACCACAAAAAGGCAGCCATCCAGTGGTGCTTTTCCCAAAAGCAATGCAAGGTCACAAGTTTTGCTGTTACCTACTCAGCAATTCAGGGATGGCAGCAAACATTTGCACTCGTGTGTACCTGGAACTACTGCTTTTACGTGCTTATTTTCATTATAACATAAACCAGTGTAAATGCAACAAAATAGATAGGCAACAAAAATACACACGAGCCGTTTACAAATGCTAATATTTGGAATATTCCTTGCCCTGACTTAATTGCAGGAGAATTTCATTCTGTGTGGCTCTGTCTGTGCTCCCACCTATACAAATCTATTCCTTCATGGCAGTAATCAAGTCCCTTGTTTCTCAAAGGGTTTTATCACTTTGTTTTTCCAGTAAAATACTGTGATCGAGCAACTCAGTATTCTAGAATGTCCGGTATTTTCTTATTCTGATCAAAAATACTAAATGAATGTTATGTGTTCTTTTATTGTGTTTATGTGGAATCTCTGGGGAGATTCCAGTTTTTTGCTGAGCACTTGAAGCATAACTTCAGGCAAACCTCTCCAGCTCAAACAGTGCTTTGATAATTAAGAAAATACTTGTTTGTCATCTTACATAAATGACAGCAGGTAGCATTACCACATATCACTTACTTACTAAAATGGGACTTTTGGCACTTTTCTTCATTTTATATTGATATTTTTTGTTGGATGATTGCAGTTAAAATGTTTCATGGAAGATATATTCATGCACAACAATAAAGTAGCAATAAAATGTCATAAAACCAGTGCATACACAAAGGTTTATTGGCGGAAAGGTGGTGTCCTGCATTGTTAAAATCTCAACTGGAACATTACAACAATTGATCATTTTTTACAGATCTACATTACTTATGCAGATTGCAGATATGATCTTCACGAAATGTTCAAATGCAGTCCAACTAGGGCATTGTAATGCATAAAGATACATACAGTTTTAATATTATTTTAAATATTTACACTTTAGTTATTGTATATATAACTATTAATAATAATATTCGATAAATAATAATAAATCAAAACGTTTAAAATATTACTGCAAAGAGTAACTACTAATTAAAGCAAAGAGATATTCATTAATTTGGTTGTGATTTTTTTTTCTGGCAGTTGGCAAGGGAAATAGTGCCACCTTGATTGTCACGGCTCATGGCTGCATTTGACACTGTGGAACACAAAAGTATTTTTTGCATTCATGGGTCGGCTCTGTCCTGGTTTAGTTTAAATCTCGAGGATCGCTCATTCTGTACTGGATACACTTTCCTCTCATCCCATTTTTCTTAAATTTAGAGTACCCCAAGGTTCAATTATAGGTCCACTGCTTTTAAGTAAGTATATACATTACCTTAAAGATATATTTAAGAAACATAACATATTTTGCTGATCAAACTCACTTATACAACTACATCTACTTTCACTTTTCGACTATTTTTAGACAGATTATGCATTTGGTGGTAAAAGTGGACTCAGTAGTTGTCAAAGTAGTGTAATTGTATAAATAAAAAAATATTAATTTTATAATTGCAAAACTAAAGTCTATTCTATGTTTTTTGATCTGGAAAAAGTTATGCCTTATTGTGATGCAGTGTACAAGATTGTTAACTCAGATTGTTAACTGGGACTACGAAGGGTGGCCACCATATCACCCAAGTGTTTTCCACCCATCGCTGGCTGTCAAATTCACAATTCTTTTAATATTTTATAAGGCATTTGATGACCAAGCCCCTGGCTATTTTACTACAATAAAAGCTGTTGCTCATTTTAAACTCAAGTTAAGGAATGACCGTTTGCTGTCACCGCACATTAGCTTCGGAAAGAGCTGCCACCAGATATTGATCTGGCATCTTGAAAAAAAGTCTTAACTTAGGACTTGTTTTCCTGGGTTTTTTGGTGTATTTTTATTTTACTGTGTTGTTTTAAGTTCTATATTCAATAAAGAATGCCATTTGGGCAGTATCCCATGTGAAATGTGCTTTATAAATAGATTTGACTTACTTACAATATAATAAAAAAGGATTTGTTGCTTTTTAAAAAACTGCACCCATGCAAGCAATCCTGCACTATAGTGGAATACATTTTATTGAGATAATTTCCTCTTTTTCGGCCACTAAGATTTTCCAGTAAACAAAAAGTTCCAAATTTATTACATTTTGTTTTTACTGTACTGCTTTTTGTTATCCTGCCAGACTGCAAACAGTTGCTAAAGCTCAAACATGTATTTTAAGCTTGACTGACAAGATTTCTAGAGAGGTAAGACTCATATTATGTTCCTACACTAGATGCACACCCATAAAATCCACCAGGTCTATTGTTGCAGAGTTAATCATACAGTGAACATCGAGATTGTACGCAGTGTAAGATTGGGTAATCTGTCTCTATAATGTCATTTTGCGCTCCATTTCTGCATGAACATTGTGGTGTGGCATAGAGAGGTAAGAATGAAGGAGAGCTCTTTAGAGGAAAATAAACGGATGGAAAGAGAGGATGTAATGACACCACTGAGTTTCAAAGCTTAATGATGTAATAAGAAATGAAGCACATTTCAACATAATGAAAAGAAAGCCCATGCTCCCTAGCCCTCGAAATTAAAAATGAATATAAAAAGAAATACATCAGGCCCTGAAATAAAGTCAGAATCGTAAATGATAAGGATGTTTTGGTTGAAATAGCTAGAGATTGAGGGTAGTTCACGCACGCTTCATGCCAGCTGCTGTCTGCGGTTTGTTCCTGAGGTTGTGCCCCACAGTAACTTGAGCCATGTGTGCAGCCTGATAAAAAGTGGATTAGGCAAGTAGCAGAGGGGCAGCAACAAGCATGACTAGAACAACTCAAAATTGACTCAAACGATTGGGGAAATAGATGGCTTCTCAGGTATCATGCTTAAATCTTAGATTGCTTCAAATAGCTTAAACAGATTTTCTGTCAACTTCCTCATTCTAACTAAAAATCAAATGGTTTGTAGTTCTGCTAAGTAAAAATGCAGCTAAGCTAATCTTTGTTCATGTTATTAGAAATTCAATTGTTTTATGTTGACTGGGTGAAAAACCAAGCTATCATTCAGTAATCCGTTATATAGACCTGCATTGTTCCAAATTAGTGTGGCAGGTACTAGGGGTGTAACGGTTCACGGTATGTATTGAACCGTTTGGGTACGGCCTGTTCGGTTCGGGACACTTGCGTACCGTTTCGGTATTCGGTATTTTTATTAAATGATATAAATGTATTATCAGCGCGATATTAAGCGCAGCGCAACAATGTTCCTAGGCGAGTTTCCGCACGGACGCTATTGAGTGACGAGCACGAGCGCGAGAATCATATCAAAAGCGAAAGAGAAGCCAGAGCTTGAAGACCCTCTCACCTCACTGCGGTCTCGTGTTTGAGAACACTTTGGCTTCTCTGTTAAAAGACATAACGGAGATAGACGAGTGGATAAATGTAAAGTTGTATGCCGACATTGTTCCACGGAGATAGTTTCCGCACAGACACTATTGAGTGACGAGCGCGAGTAGGAAAATGGCATGGCAAAAGCGATAGACGAGTGGATAAATGTAAAGTTGTATGCCGACATTGTTCCACGGAGATCGGGCAGGCAACACATCTAACATTTTCTACTGCTGGAGGTATTATAACCAGATCTATGCTCTCTTCAGAAAATGTGGATAGGTAATCTATCCTAACCAGTTGCAGTATTTCATTTTTTATTTAAAAAAAATGTGTTTTTCTTAATAAAGAGTGCAATTTATTTAAAATATCACCCAAATGTGTCACTTTTATTTATTTTATGCAAGAATTCTACTGTGTATTGGCAGCTTTTCAAAATAAAGAATATGTAAGTTCTTATTGTTTTGTACCGAACCGAATGAACCGAACTCTCCAAGACACTGTACCGAACCGAATACGATTTTAGCGTACCGTTACACCCCTAGCAGGTACCAATGTACAGGATAGCTGCCTGCCTGGATGGGTCCGAGTAACCCCCTGTATAAAGAAGGGGTTGAAAGTTGGGCAACGCAAGTCAATTTGGAGAGGGGTTGGACCAGCTTATAAGGACGTTTGTTAATAGGATAATTAATATGGGTATTACGGCCAGATATCTTCTACCGAAATATGTTTAAGAAACATATTTGCTTAATAACCAGTTACTAAATTCCCAGAGTAATTTGGATTCAGTAATCAAAATAACTGTGTTTTTGAGTTATGAAGCACATAAGACATAACATTGAACACATTAAAAGCCCGGTTACGATTGAACCTGCAATTCACGATTGGCCACTGGGCTATATTCTGCATTAACAAATAGCTTGCTGCATTTTAGAATTATTAATAAATTTAATACAAGGTTTTTTAATTTAAAAATATAACAATTTACATTTTATTTACACAGTGAAATGTAACAAAATAAACAACTTTAGAGAAGCTTGTTTTTTTTTTTTTTTTGTCCTGGCATTTTTTTAGATGTGAGGGAGGAGAACCAATCAAGAGCCAAACTCTTACCTGTTCAGAGAATGGCAGTTGCCCCAAAGAGAAAGCCAAACAAAGGCTTTGGGCTGGCCTCTCTGACCCCAAATGATTTTACCCAATTTTTTTAAGAGTCAGACAATGGTGCAGGACCTTTCTGAGATGAACAATAATTTAATTGGTGATGCTAAATTACCTAGAAAACATTGATTATTCAGAGTATGGAAATGAACACAAATGTATTTATCAATGCTTTAATCAGTTGCCTTAATTTTTGTTTAATCAACATTTTATTTTTTACAGTGAATGAATATGTGTACATAGAGCACTCTCTGTATTTTGGTGAATAGATTAAAGTTGTTTTTCATCAAAGTAAAAGTGTTACTTTGTAAAGTATTTTTAAGTAAAACAAAAAATTGTCCACTGAGGTGCGAGAGCCCTTTGATCGCTGCTTGCAGCTTCAATTGTTAGTTGTGTTCTAAATGGCTAATCACAACTTCCCTTCTATGGCATGTTGAGCCTTAATCCTGCATCCGTTTTTTTTATTTATTTTGAATTTTGACGCTGTGCATATTCAAATGCAGCCTCTTATTTACTGCTTTCTTTTAAAAGAACATTCAATGGAACGAGATGTTGCGATACAAACATGACTTGAATGGTGTGGTGGAGTTACTGGAAGATATTGTCTAGGAACTACACTCCAAACACCATATGAATAAACATGAGACACAGTAGAAGCTCTGTTTTAATACAGAGAAAATAATCTCTGACACTTGGAGTGGATTAAGAGCTGGAGCTGGTGCAGAACTCAGGCTCATGCGGTTCTAAGTGGCTTATCAAATTGTATTTAATATATTATTTCATATTTACTCTAAGAGACAGTGATATCTTAATCTCATTTGGAGGAAATTGCATGTATATACAAATCAATCTAGACCCTGATGTTCTTAGCTTATTTCAGTGGATATTTTGATATGTATTGTGTTAGAAATTGAGTGTTTCGTTACTTCCCTTCCTTGTAGTGTAGCTTGAAGAAGAGGGTTCTTTCCTTTTTAGGAATATTCTAAGTCCTAACCTTAAATTCGTTTTTGCTGAATGCCAATAGATCATCCACTTTCTTGAGTGGTAGTGAAGATTTTTTCTGAAGGTTTTGCTGTATCATGGACCATTTGTGGAATTGTAATCTTTGAAAATAGCTCTTATGGATACCAAACATTTGACAAGGCATTGTCAGTTGAGCCTGATTGCAAAAAAACTACATTATTTTTCTTGAAAGAAAAAACCTGCGCCTCCACGGCAGGATCATATGTGACATCCTTCACTACAATGCTTCCATGTATAACCACCATTCTTTTCTTTCTTTGTTTCCACAGGCCAGTCTCATTCTGGCTCCGAGAAGGTCTAAAGACTTGCTCCATTGTTTTTGTCTAGCAATTGGGAAAAGAAGAAGCATCTAGACAAGGCATCAGCTGTTGTATGGTGACCAGGCCATGAATGCTTCTGTTTGAGATCCATCAGAGACCTGTTGTATGAGGAACAACAGTGTGGCACTTGAATAGAGAATGAATATTGTGCTGCCACAATGCCCAGCATTCACACCTGTCGGGAAAGCTGCAGACTGGCCTAAATCTCAGCAAAAACTGGCAGACTTCAAAAACTAATGGGAACTTGGGCCCGTAAAGTGCAAGAAGTCCCCTTAGGCTCTGTTTGACTGGGGATCACTTATGCACTGACAGTCAGAGACCTTTCCTTATGAAATAAGCTTGCAGGCAAAAGATCTATGGACATTTTTATTGTTGAGTTAGATGCCTTGGTCATCCCCAAGGCAGTTTCTCTGACAGATTTACTATTTTCCCATCAATTCCAGCCTAAAGAAACGTGAATACTGATAAATATTAATGCTTCAAACTGACAATTTCATCCGAATCCATTTGAATTCTCTAGTCAGGTTGTGTTTATGCAGTTATTCTCACATGTGTACAGTCAACACTCTGGAACGCACTTCCAAAAGTCAGTATATTTATAAAAAAAAAATTTAAATATAGGCAAATCTGAAGGACATAAATAACAATACCAAATCAGCTTCTATCCCTGAGGTGATAAATAGTGGAATATCTCCTGGTTAGCCTCTACCTGTTTCTCTGCATACTGCATAAACCTGTGCCTCATGGAGAAACACTTTCAACACAGAACTCATCAGGGTGAGTATTCTCCAACTTTTACTCGATCTGCCCATGAGATAAGTGTTTTACCATTCCTGGCGATAACACCTTTAGCATAGCTTAGCATAGATCATTGAATCCAATTAGACCAGAAGTATTTGAGTGCAAACCACTGACTGTAAAAACAGATGGACGACGTGACATTGAGCCACCACGAGCCTGATTTGAAAGGGCCATGACAGCCATAGAGAGGGTGTTTGTCTGCACACGTGACTTCCTAATAAGAAGGTCACGTGTTGTATACAGCCTGTTGTATACAGGAGTTTTTGTTACATTATTTTTTAAGAGTAATAAGTTGCTGAGTAAATGATCTTTCTCAAGCCGTGAGGACAGTGGGTAGTCAGCTCAGTTCAGTATAGCTGTCAATCATATCTCTGAAGCACATGGTCACACCTACTTTTTTGGAGATACGTGAGCCATACGAAAATAAACTTAAAATAGCAGCAAAACAAAATTGAAGTTGGCCCACCGTCATAGATACAGTAACTATTGCAAATCATTAAACCAGTTTGTGTTAAAAATGTAACTTAAGAGAACATTGTTTTTAAAGTTTTGATCTCTTTTCCATAGTGGGGGGGGGGGGTTAAAAATAATTCTGCAGCAGTCAACAAGGGGGCGATCATGGCACTTTTGTTTCCTCCATGTGAGACACACTTGTTTTAAACTAATCAAATAGTTTCTCTATTAATAGCATATTTTCCCTATTTAAAACCTGACTCATTTAGAGTTAAATTGCATTATAATGGTAGCTAAAAAATGAAACATTTACATTTATGTATTTAGCAGACATTTAGAAACATTCATATTTTGCAGGCTGAAACTGTTCATGGCTTTTGCTTTACTCCTTTTTATTCAAATGAAGCAAAAATGAATACACCCCGCATCAAAAACTGCTACGCCCACTCTTTTGTATGAGCACTGTGATTTATAAGGACAGTACCAAGTCTTGTGGGCATGGAACGAACAGATTGCAACATTTATCTTTTTTCACCTCTTTTAGAGCCTGGATGCTGGATAGAGAGTAATGTTCAACTTGTAGTTTCAGAATTCGCCACAGGTTTCGATTTTCTGGCTGAAACTGTTCAGGGCTCCATTACACATAACAATCAAGGATCCTGCCAACAAAACATTTATTTATATGTTTATTCCAAAACTGTGTAAGTTCAAAAGTGTCACATTTTAAAAAGGAAACATGGTATTAATATAGACATTCCTTGATCATTGTATACTGAAATGTTAAATGGTCTAATCAGATTCCATGATCTATGCTAAGCTATGCTAAAATGTAAACACAAGAGCTGTAGAATGATTCATTATATAAAGAAAAACAAAACCCTGCCTAATGTCTCAGGAAGACACAGAGAATGAGTTCCTTTAAGTGGTTCAAGGAACTATCCATGCTAGAGTTTGTGATTAGTCTGTTTGAGAGTCTATGTTGTTTTTGTTTTCATGGGCTTCATGCTTCGCCTGACTTAAGCAGAATGTCAGTGATCTGAGATACAGGTCTTTGGGGACTTAATTATCAAAGCTTCATCATCACACATGTACACAACCCCTGTGGTCACACTGGGCGAGAAAACTGGCTTCCGGCAAACTGTAGAACGGATAAAATGAAAACGTTTGCTTTAGCCTTTTGCATCTAATGTGTGCAGTTTGCTGCTGCAGCAGAGCTGTTATGAAGGGATGCCCATTTTCAGGACTGTAAAGATGAGCAACCTTGAGAGTCATAGGTAACACAGAGACAAGCAGTTTGTGAAGGAATTAGTTAGTCCCATGAAGAAGAATGGAAATCGCTTCTCTAATTTAGATATTTTTATTTAACCAGAGGGTCATCCCCATAGCTATGTTAGATGGTAAATATGAATTTGACAATCTCTCATCTAAATATTTTTTTTAAATAACATTTATTAGAATTTTTAAGCAGCTAAGTCTCATTTCACATTGATCTTTAAAAGATTACGGAGAAATGTACATACTGGATGCAGCATTTTGTTCTGATTTGAATTTTAAACTATGCTACGTTCAAAAGAACTGTTAGGTCATTATTCTGGTCATACTAGTGGAAGTAGACTTTGCATGTTTTCCTTGTGCGGGTTTCCCTATGGTGCTCATGTCAGTTTATATAGTTACTCTGATTTCCGTTCAGAAATAAACGTGCGAGTGAATGTGGACCTCCAGGGTGTACCCTCCTTTCTTCCAATGTGAGCTTTAGATTTGTTGTAAAATTCACAACGAGCTAAATTTGGTGAGCCTGGGAGGGAATAAACAGGAAATGAAAAGATAGATGGATGTGGATCTAAATAGCAAAGCATTTGAACAACGACTATATGCTGTACTAGATGTACAAAATAATTATATATATAAAAATGATCCCTTTGATTTATATAGCGCTTTTCTAGATGTTTTACAAAGCATTATTCATTCTGTGTACATTCACACTGTTGGTAATAGGCTACCTTAGTAGCCCTCTGCCTACTGCCTCCTGCCCACCACCAAATACACCCCACCAGTCACACTCATCCATACAGGGCAATGTGGGTGAAGTGGCATGCCCAAGGCCTCAACAGAAGAATGAACATGGCAGGGATCAAACCGCCAACCATTGGGTTACAGGACGACCAACTCCACCAATATGCCACTTGCTGTAATATAAAAAATAAAAAATACTTTGAAACTTAAATAAAAATTGAACTATGCGTTCCCTAATCTTTGCTTGATAATTTTCCTCATTGCAAAATTCATCTAAACTAAATGTGCTAAAACATCTGTTCGGTGCACTAATTTTAAAGTACATTTTTACAGATTAATTTTAATGTTTTTGTAATGAAATAAATAGTTGTGTTAATACTTTAACAAAAGATTATTCACAATATGTCATTTATTTATGCAGATGGTAAAAAAAAACATGTCTATCCACTAAAAACACCGTCTTCCATTTGCTGCTCAAAGTTTCTTCAGGTGGCTACTGTTTCTTCTTCAAAAAAGCTTAAACAGCACATCTTAAAACACCATTTTGCTTTGAAATTTATGTCTGGGAGAGACCTTGTTGATGCAGTATAATTACTTTGAATCTTGTTGCTGGGCTCGATCTTGCCAGGACAAGAAACCTTTTCTTTCTCAGCCTCTTCTTGGGAGTTTGGCTGTTCAACAAGTTGAAAGCCTCTTACACAGCTGCTTCTGTTTCAATTCATTACTGGGTTTCAACTACGTGTGACATTGATAACCATTAGTACCTGTTTGGTGTAAAATCCTAAACTGTGCCAGTGCACCTATAAGAATTGATGCGGAATTGAAGGCAAAAGATACACACATTTTTATTTCGTTGTCATGGTTCTGTCACCATTTCACACCTGCCTAAAACATTTGCACAGTACGGTATGTATAAATAAATGTCCTCAGAATTGTATTTCATAGTATTGCAAATTTACCTAAAAAAATAATATATATATATTTTTCTGTTTAATTTAATGTCAACTATAAAGTATTTTTTCTGTGTTTTCTTCAGGACCTTTCATCCAGTGGTCCTCTCTTATCTAGAACAAGCACAATCAGTTTCATCGGCAGTGCTCACTATGTCAGAACTAGAGGATTACTCCCCTCGGCAAGGCCACGCTCAGCCAGACCCTGCCCGCATCCAGCAAAACCTTCTGGAGGAGCAGGTGGAGCTCTGGTGGTTCAGCGAACCCGAAAAATCATTGCTCTGCTACACCACCTCAGTTGGCTTGATCCTCGGCTGCGGCCTCGGGGGTGTGGGCCTTCTCTCCACCACCACCAGCCTATCGAGCGAGTGGCGTTTGGGCGCTGGGACTGCTCTTTGCCTTCTTGCCCTTGCGGTTCTCCTCAAGCAGCTGCTGAGCTCTGCGGTTCAAGACATGAACTGTGTGCGGAGCAGGCGGAGGATCAACATCCTGAAGAGCGGTGGTTTATCAGACGTCCTCATCATGTTGGTCACAGGCGTCTCTCTGCTCATATGTGGCGCTGTGCTGCTGGACATGGCACTGGCCTACCACATGCCCAAACCTGGCAAGGCTCTCAATGACATGTATATATCTGGAGTGGTGATGCTGGCAGGTGGGAGCTTTACAGTGTTAGCGGTGGGCATTTACGCTGCGGTTGTTTTCCTATTCCAGAGGACGGGGCCTGAACAGAGACGCTGGGAGAGGACGGTGCGGATCTTCAGTGTTTCGGGACACATGCAGGCCAGGAGAGAAACTGCTTCAAGCTTGGCCCGGCTCATATAACTGTGACTAATTGAAGCTGAAACATCTCTGCTGCTGATAAACTTAAGCACAAAGTGACATTTACAACGGCTTTTCACAAACAGATTAGCTCAAGGATTTAGGCTCAAACCTGTTAAAGCACAAATATTTAGCCTTTGTGTGTTTGAAACAGCACAAATTAATTACAAGTGATTGATTTGGAGTAAAACACGTGTCTTTTCTCAACACATGTGTGTCCTTGACCGCTTTATTTATATAGGTACCAGTGAGGACAGCAAGTACTTTTCCATCTGGAGATGATTTTGGACGTGTGTATGAAAGATAGTAACAGTGCGACAGTTATATGTGGATTATAATCAAAGTAGCTTCCTTGGAGTTAATTAATAATATAATTATTATCACACATCCACTCCCAAATTCAGTGTTAAATCAACACTACTGTTGTCAATGGTGCGTACCTTTTGTAAGATATGCTCAGTTTTTAATATTACACTATATGAGTTGTCCAACTCCAAACCCTGCCTCGATTATTCATTCGTTCATTTTCCAACCCACCTAATCCCTTTTGGGGTCACAGAGGGTCTGCCGGTTCCTATCTCCAGCACATTGGGCGAGAGGCATGGGTACACCCTGGTCACCAGTCGATGGCAGGGGAACATTCACACCTAAGCGGAATTTAGATTTTTCAATTGCACCTAACCACGTGTTTTGGGGATTGTGGGGGGAAGTACCCGTAGAAAACCCACGCAAGCACCGGGAGCATGGCAAGCCTCAAACCGACAACCTTCTAACTGGAAGGCCACAGTACTACCCACTGCGCCACCGCCACCGATTAATATATGTTAATTTAACACTGTCTGAATTGAATAAACACCTAGTTTTTAATAACAGAATAAACACCGACTGCTAATTCAACTTGCACAATGCTACAGCTTAGCAATGGGACACAGTGACGGGCACTCAGGGGAGGCTGAACAATAATAGAATTAGCAAGCTACAGTAAACTTTTAGCAAAAGTACAGCCATTTTGTTCAGCGTCATTTTCAAATGGAGCATTACTTATCTAAATTGAACTTTCAATCAAAGATAATTTTTTAAAGGAAGACGCAGGGTTAGAGACTTCAGAAGAAACTGAAGTAAGAAAAGAAACACTTCTACAAACAAGTTATTGATACCTTTGGGATTATTTTTCTCTCAAAAATAATAGAGTTTAAAAATAATACACATAAAATTCAGTTTTAAAAACAAGTCTAAGTTTGTTTTTCACAAGTTTGTGTGCGTTTGGGGCTTTTGACCCTGCACACTAATTTCAATATTCTATGCTTTCGTTTGCATTTCTTGCGATTTTAGTTTCATGTAAATAAAGGTTGCCTAGTGTCACACCGTGGATGCTTTTAACATGATTTTTAATTGAAAAACAAAAAATTAACAATGCTTGTAGTGACCCCTTTTACATCAACAACGTAATTCTGTCGTGTATAACTATTAAATATGTATTTATTAAAATCATATTAATGATGTATTGAGGATAAATAATGCTTTGACAATTTTTATTCCGATGTCTTTAAATTTGATTATTAATGAATGTTCACATTTGTTTTTAAACTGAATTTTATCAGTATTATTTTTAAATCCGCGCATATAATCATTTAGAAGGGAAAATAATCCCATACATGGACTTCATTTATAAGTAAAAGCAAGTTGATATTACATTTTTTTTTTATATGTTACAGTTTGTATTTGGAAAAAAAGACATTTACTGTTGCCAGTTAACACGTTAACTTCAACGCTTGCCACTGGTGTTTATATAGGGCTGCATCATTGACACCCATAGTGTTGATTTAACACTTTGATCTTTGCAGTGTGATGAGCATGTCTTCATTTACAGTTCCAATACCTTAAGCTTAAATAGATATGGATTAGTATTAAAATAAAATTAACCGAACTGCCATCATTATCATTTGAATTATCATCACATTTTGAATATTTGTAATGTTTTTGATTTTGAATATATTTAATATTGTTTACCCAAGTTTATTAACAGGTTGAGATTCTTTCATACAAGATGTTAGTTAACTCTCTTCAGACAACTTAAATCATAAATCAGGGCTAGGGATTCCAGGAAATCATATTTATTTTCTGTATTCATATTATTTCTCTTGGGCGATCTGTTTCCAAACCGTACGTGCAGATGGATTTATTTCTGTTTTTAATCAGATGACACCACTACAAGGTGCCTTGTCAGTCTAACCTTCAGTATCCGCAGCGCTGTTATATTTACTGTATTGGAGCAGCAGGTTTTTTTTGACCCAAGCTCAAAATGTCAGTATTTCTCTAATGATAATAACTCCTGCTGGGTTTGGATGATCGTTTGTTCTAAGATGTACACTACTGAACCATTTTGTTTGATTCGTTTTACATCCACAGTGGCTGAAAAGGAAATGAAATGGAGAAAAGAAACTGATCTTAACTTGCTGCATGTGTTATTTTCGAGCATCCTGAAATAACATTTCTGAACAAATCTCTGGATATTCAGTTTTGGTTGAGTGATATTTGCTCTTTGTGACAGTTACTGAGGTCTTCCTTCATAAACAAGACCATCTCAGGTGAGTCTGGTGTATTTTTTTTAAATCTTGTACGTCATGTAATTAGAAACATGATGTAGAAAATGTAAAATAATCGATTTAAATTTGAGTTTTTCCACTATGAACCACAATTCCTTGGCAAGGTTTTAGATACACATTTGTGAACTTTCCTTATCACCTGCTAAGCAGCCATCTTTGAAGATAGTTTCACTTTCTCAGTAAATAAAGAGAGTATGATATCCTCGATTCTAGCAAAGGAGAAAGTCTCTTACAGATCCAGACACCTTGGCTTCCCACAATGCAACAAGATTAATGGCAGACAGTTAAGGAAAAATGTATTGCTGAATTTTCAACATTTGCCCATAGACTAAGACGTGATCATTCCATAACATTAATGCATTTTTTCAACCATGAGGATAACAAATGCATTTGATTAAAGTTATAAACTGATTTGGATGAAAGATTTTTTGATCCTCTCTTTGATAAGTCACAAGAATTCCACCCAGAAATTCTATACTGGTAACAAGTCGAAATGAGGAGCTTTTCTGAAAGTCCACAGAAGCAACCAATCAGATTCCAAAATGGCCACAGAGATGTCTGTGGATGTCAGTGAGGGCTATAAAACCATCAATAAGCAGTTGTTGAGAAAGTGGTAACCGATGGTGAGATTATACTGCAGTGGAAGTATAATCTTTGACCGTCTGGGGTTTCATAGCAAGATCCTATCTCAAGGAGTTCCAGTGATCATGAAAGCATCCCAAAAACTGGATTAAAACTCCAAACAACATCCCCACTGTTAAACACGCTGGTGGAAATGTTATGCTTCGGGGGTAATGTTTCTACTTAAGATGCAAGGCAACTGCACCACTTGAAATGGCTGATGGATTGGGACACTCAGAGAAGAACACGAGGAGCTTGAAAATAGGCTATGGATTGATATTCCAGCAGGACTAAGATCCTAAACGCACACCCAAGTCAACAAATAAGTGCCGTGAGAAGTGAAGAAGGGAGGTGGAGGTTTGAGTTGCGACACAGAAGGGAAAAAGAGCTTGGAGAAGATCTGCAAAGTGGAGCGAGACAAATCCCATCTGAGATCAAAAACTGACCTGTTCCACCACATGATGTTTCTTGGTAAATGGAATCATTAAAGAACATCAGTCTCCACGGTTCGCAAAAGGGACAAAACATTTCAGTTTGCCACATTGTCAATCTTTGAGAAGCTTGCTGCTGAGTCATTCATCCACAGCCTGTTCCTTGCAGACGAGTGAAATGAAATGTAACTGAAATAGCCAGTAGCAGGCTGATGGGAAAAGCAATCATCGTTGCAAGTGACTGGTCGTGTTGGGCAATGCCTGCCTTCAACCTTAACAAGCTGCCTATTGTGCAATAGCTGCTCAGTCAAGAGGGGAAAACAATAGCTGACTCTGTGACCCATTCTCATCCAGTGTCTGCCCGTCATGTGTTGATACCGATAAGAAAAAAGCAGGTGAAAATAGCAATGCAGCCTATCCTGCAACTGGTGGAGGTTTACAAATGAAATACAACATCCAGTTCCTCAAAGAATATAACATTTCAATTGGGGAAATATATAGACCGAATAGCCATATAAAGTGCAAAAATCCTGAAAACTAAGTGCTTTCAGAAATATAAATAATATTCTGAAAATGTAAAGTGTGAAAACAACAGAAAATTGTACATGATTTGCCTTGTTGCCAAATGTTAATACTTTTAGGTACACTTTTTTGCAGGTTTATAGACATGTGTATGATCTACCAATTATACCAAACAGGTCCTAATAATTGACATAAAGTTGAAACCCAGTCATGAACTGAAACAGAAACAGCTAAAAACGAGGCTTAATACACGATAAGGCAGTTTCTTGTCATGGCAGGTTTGACTGTTATACTGTATATAGTTATACAGCCTCAACAAAATCTCTCCTTGTCAAATATTTCAAAGTAAACAGGCATTTTAAGATGTGGCGTTCTCTTTTGAACAAACACAAAGAAACTGGGAATGATGAAGATCGTATAGATGCAATGGTTGGCCAAGGAGACTTTAAGGATAACCCCTCCTTGAAAGATGAAGATTTCTAAAAGAACCATCAGGTCAACACCAGGTACACCAGAGAAGTCTGGCTAGAAGTGGTCTTAATGGAATAGTTGCACCCAGCAAGTGACTCAAGGAAAACATAGGAAATGGGGTGTGAAAAAAAAGTATTTGAAGCAGAAGGCTGTTAGTTTATCAAAGGGCAGGATAGTGGTACAATAATTAGTATTTGCAGTATAAGTGAAGCATGGTGGAGGCTCCTTGAATGTCTGGGGCTGCTTCCAGCAATTGGACTTGGAGATTTGGCCAGGATAAATGCTGAGAACTACAGTAATCATCCTGCAATAATATCAAATTGGCCCCAAATATATTTTGCAGCAGGACAACAACTGCAAAAATACAGCTCATGCCATTATGCAAATTCTGCAGTTCAAAGAAGCACAAGAAGTGATGGGGTGACTGATTTCATTATCCTCAAGGGTGTCAAAGTTTACTCAGAAGGAGGGGAGAAAGCTATATCTGCAGAAGATCTGTGGTTAGATGTTTGGAACAACCTACCAATTTCTTTAAATGCCGTGTGAATCTAGAAAAACTGCTTCTGTTTTGAAGGCAAAGGGTGTCACTCCAATTTTCTTTTGCTCATTCACTGCATTTTGTTCATTTATGAAAATGAACACTTTTTTTTAATGCATTGTTTTCAAGACTTTTGCACAGTGTTTTATATAAGAACACCAAGCAGAAACGTGTCGTCATTGTTATAGAAAGGGCATTTGTGCAGCAGGTGATTATGTAGGTTTTATTTATATAAAAAAAAGACTGCTTTTGGTTTTAAGAAAACAATAGTGTTGAGGTTTAAGGGTTACACTTATGATAGCTCCACTGGTTTGATCCCTATTGCCATATACACAAGCGATTTACAGGTAGGTCGCCTATTTTATTGTTTTACAGGCATTCACCATAACAAAAATTCACTTCTTTTTAAAAGATTTATTTTCTCACAACAACCTTTAGTAGACTTTTACATCAAGTAAAAATAGTGTCATACGCAAGATAAAAAAATCCTTTCAGATCTATGAGAAATAAATACGAACACTTACAATGTCAGCCATTGACCTCAGGTAAATAAATGAGGCTGGAAGGCATTTTGATCTAATAAAACAATATTCAGTGCACGCATACACACCACTGATAAAAGACGTGGTCCAATGAAATAAAAACTGATCTACTAAAAGCACCAAATCCAATTATTACCCACAGTGCCCACACACAACAACTGTGATATGTGTTGAGAGACTCGTATTAGCATAATTGAACATTTCCATTCTTTCTTTTAACTGCTGCAAAGGCATTTGTGGTATAAAGATGGGGCACTGAGGTAAAACTATTGTATTACAGTGCAGTCCGAACTGTGTGCTGGCTTATTAATCATTGATTGTGAGCCCAAGGTATCATTTCATTGGGCATGTGGTCATGTTTACAGCTCCACAGACATTAATTCTTATCACAGTGAGAGACGGTCCCTCCACCAACAGTAGAAAACCAAATAAGCAGCTTAAGATCAAATATGATAAGCAAAAGGGAAAGTCGTAGTCAAAACATCACATTTTATCTGGCTCTACATCTGTGCACACTGATGTTTTTAAAGAATATGATGCGGTTATAGTGCATTTCCCATTATGTTTTTACCAGATTCTTAGTAACTTTACATTTTTTATTGTATTCTTAGTAAAAACCTGAATGGAGACCACATGATGAGAAGGTAGATTTGTCCGACAGCTTTGGGTGAAACGCGACACACTGATGCAATCCTCTCAGTTTGTCCTTAATTGATAATCTGTGAAAAAGATTCAAATAATGGATTGATGCAAAACAAAGCCCGAAACCAATATCTATGAAGGCATCTGAATTTCTGATTGGAATCTGGGTGTTTGAATATCTCTGGAGGATTCCATGGCTGAAGCTTGATGACTGCTTTGCATTTCTTATGAATAAGTGAGGAGGGCTGAAGGATCAGAGCGATTCTCTCACTCTCCTCCGGTGTCACTGATGCAAATAGAAAACTGATACTCTTAACTATTCATGTGTGTGTGGGGGATGCGTGAGAGAGCGAGAGAGAGGGTTTGTAAATGTGTCTCACCTCCACTCTGAGTAATATATCGAACCCAGGGTAGAGCTTGGTATCCGCTCTTCTCAATAATCTTCAAGTATCGCACCTGGGTTTGGTACCACACATAACAAATAAAAATGGATTAATAAATCTGCACGGTGGTATAATTGTTATCAGTGTTACATCTCAGCATGAAAGGTCCCGCCTAAGACACAGTTCTGACTAGAGTTTACATAACCTCCCTGTGTTCCGTTGACTTTCCTCCAGACACTCTGGTTAAGTGTGAAAGAGAGGAATATCTCAGGTTAGTACCTCTAAACAACAGTGTACGGTGGCCGGGGGAGGACAAATGCACTCCAACTTGCAGCACAGACTAATACTGCAACACACAACCCTTGAAAATACAGAAACGTAATGCAAATAGCACAGACCACAACTGAAATGCTTCAAGAGGACATTAAAAGTGATATTTTTTCACATTCCTACCACGACAGCTGGTCAGTGGTGATGGCAGTCATGTGTAAATATGACACAAGTAGACAACAAACAGTGGATGATTACAAATAAAATATATTTCTCATTACTGGAACACCACCTGCAAGGCTGTTCAGTGTTAACAAGTAAGATTTGCAGCTCTGCACATTTCAATATTTGCAGTGCTTTTCTTCTGCCAAGGTGTTGTGACAATTGTTGCGTGTGTATTGGTGTGCAAATAGAACAGAAAACTTTCTGGTGTTTTTTCTCTTCTGTCCTCTCTTGGCTTCCGCACCTGGTTTGAGGTATACAAACTAAATTCAAATTAGAAGGTTGTTAGTTGAATAAAGTTTGCATATTGAGTTTCATCTGGGCACACAAGTTTCTTCCACTATCCAAAAACCTGCGTCATATGGCTTCTGTAAATTGGGGTCACTCCTCTACTCGTTCTTCACTTTCATGTTCCTTTATCTAATCCCTCCCTCCATATTTAGCCCTAAACCCCATAAAACGCTACTGCTGAATATTTTTCTTGTACAGTCCTCCCCTTTTAATATTCTTTGAATTAAACGCCATACAATTTTCAGTTATTTTTTAAAGCCCTCAAAGATATATATAGTTTAAAAAATGCGGTTTAATAATATTTACCATCCAAAATCATATTCAGTAAACAAAACATAGGTGAGAGTGGGTTTAGCTGCACCTGTATCCCAGATACTGTGAAATAAGGGATCTCAAACTTGACTGTGATTGGTCGCTTAGCCTCCAGCTCATCACTTTCCACACTTGGCAGTCCAAAATGAGCTCGCATCATGAACTCCTTCCCACCCTTCAAAAATTACAGACACATCATTAGTTTCTGACACATCTTCCTGTCTAATTAACGCTGCAAAAATCATCACTTTGGTAATAAGTCGTAATTAACAGTTTGGTTGTACAGGAGTTTTGTTCCTGAGAGACTTCCTCTCATTACTTTGCTTACACATCACAAAAACTGCAGCCAAAAACGAACACATCATCCGGATGTGAAAGATAAATAAGTTCCAAATGTCTTGCCTCGTCAATAGCTAATAAAACATGTTTCAAGCCATGTTTTCTTACCCATCAGATGGTTTTTTTTGGTATAGATGTGCTGTTCTTTTTTCTTTAAACTGTTTGGTAGAGGGTTCCGAATTTGCCCTAAATCTAAAGCACACTTAAATGTAGTGCATGAGCACGAGCGGGATGATGCACATGTGAAAGCAGTAGTGATGTTTCTTTGGACCTTTGGTTTCTTTGGTATACTTTGAATAGGAGTAGGGTTGAAACCAAAACTCTTTGGCATGTTTTATCATTTAATGAAATTGTGTTTCGCTATATTGAACAAATTGCATTGACTCAAAGCCCGCAAACATATTTCAAAGCATGCCACTCACAGGAAAGGACTTGATGTTCCACTCTACAGCACTCTTCTCAGGAAGCCATTTCGCCTGGCCCGTGGTGGTCTTAAATTTGGGGGAGTCAGCATCACTTGGAACGGGAACTAAAATGGACACATTGTTGGCAGTGGAGCGGTTCTTGAACTGACTGCGGGCCTGAAGAGCAAACAGAGCACAACTTGAACTAAAACTTTAGAGTTTCACTATGGCAAGGGCAATAGGACAACACTGTCTGACAAGTCTCAGGATGGATCTCAGGTAAACTCCAGCTATTCCCCAAGACAGATCCCTGAAAGCTAATTACCGGACGGCGAGTGAACACTGGAGAAAGAGTCAGTGGAGTGTGTAGATGTGTGTGGAGCTCTACCTTAACCTTGATCTCAACTCGACTGTGAGAGAACTTCTCTATTACGCTCTCAATCCAAATCAGAGGCTTCACCTGTCACAACAGAGAGAGCAGTTGAGTTAGGTGCCACTCATGTCAGTTTCACAAACATCTACATCATTAATTCAAACAGAGCAATAGCACTGAACAGCAACGGTGTAGTATAAGGATTGACTTTTCGTTTACCCCTGAATTTAGTTTTTTACCCTCTCAACTTTTCGATTGGTAATTTGAATACACACATATATTTTATTCATATTACTAAAGACACATGTTATGGTTAGGTTGAAACTGTTTATAATGATGTCCTTAAACAGTCACATGTTGACTGTGCATTGATTTTATTTTGACTTATGAAAGATTTTTTGGAGAGGTTCACCATAACTCTATTTAAAGTTTAATTTTATCATTTTGGAATATGTTTTGGGCTGCAAACTGGTCTGACGAAGCCAACTTGACCACATCTTGAAACCATGTGGTCCCCAAACAGGATTCCCATCCACCCCTTGCTACACCTGGGACCCTGCCCACTAAAATTATGAGCAGGACCTGTGACAAAGGGCTGCCCTGCAAGACTACAACATGCACTTTGTAATGAACAGCCCCTCGTACCATACTCATAGACCACCCTCTTATAGAACCTCATGAGAGACACAGTAGAATGCCTTCTCCAGATCCACAAAATAGACTGGTTGGGCAAACTCCAAAAAGACCTCCAGCAACCTTTAGAGGGTATATAGATGGTCCTAAAATCTACAACCAGGTTAAAAACTGCATTGTTCCACTATTTGCCAGATTCTTGGCCATCATAGACCATCCTGCGGAGGCTGAGGAGTGAGTTTCCGCTGTAGCTGGAACACACCCTCTAGTTCCCCTTCTTGAAAAGAGGGCCCACCCTCCAGATCTGTCATTCCAGGGGCACTGTCTCTGACTGTCATGGTATGTTGTAGATGCGTGTCCACCAAGATACCCACACAACATTCAGAGACCTTTGTGAAATTAGCTTGGGTGATAATAGTACACTTCTGAGCACATAGTATTCCTCAAACCAAGGTGTGTACAAGGGATCGAGACCCTTGAAGCATTCCTTGTGCCGTCCAACAATGTCCCCAGCTGAGGTACTTTACTGTAAACAACTTTGGCAGTGCACTTCCTTTCGGGTGGTGGATGGTATGACAGAATCTCACAAGGCCTACCAATAGTCATTCCCCATGGACTCCTTTAAGACCTAAGTTTATGCAAACATAAAATCATCACTGGGTTTAGGGTTTGCAGCTATGACATGTACCGATAATTCAGATTAGGAATTATTATTCTATTATAAAATTGAAATACTTGTGAAAATACTATGTTCAATTTTGTTTGTAGATGAATTATGAACTGTTTCAGAGGAAATATTGTGAATGTAAGGGTATATATATGGGTGTTGAGGTTGGAACCGGTAGCCATCAAGTGACTATAGGATTTCTAGAACTCAACACAACGATCTGAATTGAGATTCGTACAAATCTTTGGATGGCTTCTCAACAGAGTGCTCTTCATCTGGGTCGAGGAAATATTGATGCAATGGTGCTTCCTGCCTGAAGATGGCGTTCACACGGGGACACACGAAAGAAGAGGACGACTACAAAGAAGAAATCAAAGAACACATCGATTGGTTTTTACTGTTGGAGGCTGATTACAGGGAGCTGTTTGACATAAATGTGGAGGATTTGTAACATGCTATTCCTTTCCTGTTTCCTGTGCGAAGTCGCTACAAAAATGTGGAATGAGCGTCACCGAGTGTCTCTTTTACGTCCTACTCACATCATCAAAAGAGCCCGCTTTCATTGGTCATTCTTGCAAAACCAATCCGATATGGCAGTGCAAAATCGTTAGCACCACTCGTTTGGTCAGATGAGTGACCTCCTGTTGGCACCCGTGAATTTCAATCGAGGTATGTTCTTGTTCGAAAATTCAGATCAGAGTGTTGAGGAATCCGAGTTTAGGGTTATCTGAAGTATCTAACCTTCCTGTGGGGAACCCAGGCCAGTAGATCTTAGTGTTAGCGATGCCAATATTACGGGTCTGAACTCTGAACCCCAGGGAAAGCGAGAATTGTTGAAATATGCGTGTTCCATGAAATGTAGCACTTGTTGATAAAAATGTAAATGTAGATGGAGGAAGATGATTCGTGAGCTGACTCCTTCTAAGGAACATCTTGTAGAGAGATTATTTAAAAAATAAGGTAACGAAGGTTTAACACTGTTTTGAAGGTTTAATATCATACAAAAACTTTTGTATTGTTTGTGAAATTCAGTCATTGTTCAGTTCAGCTAAGAAGTTGTCATCGTTCTTTTGTTGATATTTTGTTTAAATAAGACAAAAATCCATGTCAAATCTTCTGCAATAGACCAGATTAGGAAAATCAATCAATCTGAAAATTAATTACAGAATGAGTTTCAGTAAGAATTGAATGGAGTAAAACTGACCGTGGTGTTGAGGCGATAAGACATGAGTTCTGACTCTCCATCAGGAGGGATGAAAGAGATGGTCCGGTCGTTCTCAAAGCGAGAAAGACGTACACACTGGTGAAACTTCACATCCTCGAGCTCCACAGATTTACTCTTCTCTCCTGAGAGAAATAAAATCACAGCCAAGAGTCTAATGTGAGAAAAGTGCTCGCTGATGATTAGTTTATCAACATGAAAGCTCCACGCACACAGGCCACTCATTTTCACACGCAGGCCTCTAATGTGTTTCATAAAATTGCAAACAATAGCAGTTCTGCCCAGTTAAGTGTGCTGGGAGTTTTCTTGACCTCAGCAAAGGGAAAGGCAGTGACTAAAGAAGAGCTTCCTAATGACTCAGGGACTCTGAGACCCAAACCTCAGAGTAGAGGGATTTCAGCAGCAGAGTCTGTGTTTGAGCCACTCTCTTATATTTATGAATGCAGCGCACTCTTTGCAGGAGTGACATTTGCAGAGAACATGAAAGCACACTCTCAGAGGTCTGAGCAGGAACACCGGGGTCAGATTAGAAGCTCTGGGTCTCTGTGTCCTGCTGCTAGCTGCTCCAGCACCTACTGATGATGATGACATCACCCGCAGGCACTAAAGGTCGGAGAGGGGTGAGGATCTGCTCTTACAGCTCTCTGATTGGCTCCCCAGGGTTTACAGCCAGATGCTTGGGGAATAGTGGTTGGTGTTCAGAAGCTGAGGTGCAGTGCACTCTTACGATCTTGTGACTCGCCAATGGTGCTCTAAAGATAGAAGGGTTCTCTTTTCATTTATAAATTGTTACGCAAGATCAGATTTTTTGCTGATCCTTCCATTACATGTCCAATAAAAAATTTCTAGTGGAAGAATATTGACCAAATATATAAGAATTGCATTCTGTTAAATTGGATCTTATATGGAAAATTGAAATAGGGACTTGAGGATAAGTTTTGGCAAATTAAAGTTCAGACTATTTATTAAAAGTAGTTGCATCCCACAGCACAATAGATCAGCGACAGTGAATTTTACGTATGGTATGGCTTTAAAAAAGGGTGTTATCTTGCCACCAAACAAGTGTGAAAAGTGACAAGGTCATGTGTATGAGACTGGGATTATTATTAAAAAATGTTTTTTTTTCATTTCACGGGATAAATGCTGATGTAACTTTCAGTAAATAAACATTTCAAATGGCGTGAGTCTGAATTAAAAACAGATCTAGTTATTTAGCATGCCAAATATCTCCAGATGAGTCTGCGACTTCAGTAGTTCACACTGTGATTGTTACAGCTGAGACATTCCCAAGATTCCTGGCATTTGTCTGCAATTTCTCAAAATCTGTTGGCAAAATCAGAACTATTCACTTATTTCACACAGCCCCCATTTTAAGAATGAAAGAGAGGCTCTGGTGAGAAGAAACCCAGAATGTGAAGAAAATAAAAAAAAGGATGTCTTAATGATGCATAAGTTCCTTGTTCGATGTTCTATCAGTTGTAGTCATTACCTGACCAACTATGTAATGTATTTAACATTATTTTCTATACTGGTGATGAAGCCTTCAATAAAACACCCAGCGGTATTCAACATTTATTTTCAGTCCAAATTTCAATGTAAATGATTAACTATCTTTCAGGAGATCCAAGTTTTTAGCAATCGCATAGTTGTTTACTTCCGGGTTCTTCCCACCAGAGCCTCTCTTTCGTTCTTAAAATTTTATTTTTTCATTCCTATGAAAATCATGCCAAAAATACAGGAATTTATCCTGAAGTTTTCCATGAATCTCCAAGAAGAAAAAGTTAAAACCCACCAAATTAACTGTTGTATTCCAGGAGGAAGCCAACTACATCAGTGAGATAGCATGCTGAATCTACCAACTAGGTCTCGGTCTTGTCCTCCTAATAATATTATTAATATTTTACAAATATTTTATCGCCCTATAATAAAGATCTGTTTGGTTATTGCCAAAACTCTCTTCTATTGTAACCCTAGTTTGCAAGCCCGAGCCTATAGAGGGCAGTATTTCACTTGTCAATTTCATCTTCAGCAGAGGGGCAACGAGACAGTTCTGGGTTCACACTGTGACTCTGCACATGATACAAGATGAGAACAATTGACACTTCTTCATGCGTCTACAGCTATTTCACTTGACAAACACCTGGTTTTGTCTAATGGTCAAAAAAATATTCTGTTTAGCGTGGCTTAATAAGTACAACAAATGACTATTATAACACCAGCATTGATTTGTTTAAACAGAAATTAGAGGATGATTCATTTGATATTGATTGCTTTTCTGCTCTGCTCTTCTAGACTGCGTAACAGGTTTAATACTGTGCATTCAGAATTAGCAATAGAGATGGGGTCTGTTGTGAAAGAAACACCCACTGGGCCAGGTCTGCAGTGAGGATTAAACAGATGAATGAACTCACCTAACAAGTGCAAATGAGAGCTGTGCTCACTAAGACGGAAGTTAAGCGGATCGATAGACCTCTGGATATTCAGCTCTGAGAAATAAACTCTGGTCTGCACTAAAACATATTTCTCTCTTTAACTCTCCTATTAAATAATTGTGAAAAATTTAGTTTTTCTGAAATATAATATCACTCTTTTTGTTTTAGTTAAATAGAAAGTAATTACCAGATATTGCAAAGTATATGACTTGAACATAAAGTTACATAAACCAACATATGATTTTCTAACATTTACTTTTTTTAATGGTACAGCACCATCTCATTATAGATTAAATGTTTAGAAAATTACATCCCATAAATATGAGCTAAAATCCACATGATGCACATTTCTCTAATGAAATAGATTGAATGGAAGAAATTGATTTACGTAAAAATTATATTTATTTGTTTCTGCTGTGTTGTAAGTTTATATTCGGCCTAAATTTAGATTTTTCATGTCTCTCTATCAGCTCCAAGTGCATTACTGTAATGAACGTAGCATGCAAGTACTAAAAAAGTAGGGGAGTATTAATATATCTTGGCAAAATATATTGCAACACAAAATTGTCGTATTGATATATCATTTTAAAGTGTTCTTGTAGTAACTGTGATTCTAGTCATTTCTGAAACTTCTTTACATTGTCTTCTTGTTTTCTGTAATATTTACTAGTAGAAAATCATCCTTTACTCACTTTTTTAAAAATGAGAGTTATTTCTCCCTCACTGAGAGTAAAAAAGATGACTAAATGCAAAAATTAACACCGCCCTCTATTGGATGAATGGTATCAAATGCTCTCATACAAATCAAACTAGACCCTAACCTTCTTAGCTTGGTGGTCTCACAACTGTTAAATTCCTTTTTTTCCAATGATGGTTCATTATAAACAGTTATATTGGGATGTACATCATATCGTAGACATAATGTTGTATCGTGAGCAGAGTGTATTGATAAAGCCCACAAAAAAGGGCAGCTGCTTTGACCACATGTTTGTGAGCCGGAGGTTGCTTGACCACAGTGATTGACAGACCTACCTTGTTCACAATTATGATTAGTCACATTAACAATTAGTTCATTAAAACTATATCAGCAAGATGTCATAACATTATGTCATTTTAATAGACACAAACCAGCTATTAAACTATTTTAAAGTGTACTCACTGCCAGTGATCTCAAACAGCACTTTGTCATTGAGACCAAGTCTTAATTCAGGCATGCCTGACAGAACCACTTTGAGTTTGATGCAGCCCAAAATCTCACTGCGTAGAACACCGCCAGTAGCACTGACCTGAAACGAACAAAAACAGAGAAGATAAATGCACAGCACAATCAAGATTGGCAAGCTGTGATATTGCATTATCACAAGTACTGCCATCCACAATCTACTGCACTCTGTTGGGCAGGTCTGTAACCATGTGATTTATGCTATAGCGTGGTCTCAAAGAGGGTGTTCAAATATATAACTATGGGTGGATAGGTACCAGATGAATAAAATGTTTCGAGCTTAGAAGCCTTCCCTGAAATAGATCTACAGTAAAATGCTCATGAGTCCATGAGGTCAATACCTCAGAGGGCTCTCGCACACAGGAGCCAGAAAAAGCCAAAGTGAGACAGCTGCATGAATGAATAGCAAAGCGGAATTAGAAAGCAATGAGACATGATTTAGCTCTTAATCAGAAGAGTGGTGCAGCTCAGCAGTACTGTCTGGTGCCGTTTAGACCCCGACCCTGAGGATTGCTAATGAATCCATCAAAAAGCCTGTAGAATAATAAAACACTGAAGATCTTAAAGATAGCAGCAGCTTCCTGCGTCTCTGAATCTGAGGATGTCTGGAGATCTGAACCTTGATCCCGAGGAAGATCAAGGAGGGAGGTCAGATATACAGTATGATGATCGAACAATACCGAAGCCTGTTTGAAGTCTGCACTGAAAAATTGCAACAAATCCAGAAGAAGAAACTTACTTTTTTATGACCTATTCAAACTTTAGTGCTGTGCAAAACTTATTTAAAAAATTTGTTTCCAAATCAAGCGACACTCAGGTTATTTAGTAATTTACTCTTGCAATAGAAAAAAATATTTAGAATCTTACTGGGTGAGATAGAACAGGAAGTTAAATCAAAGCAGGAAGTTACAAAGTTCTTCAATAAAGCAGAACAACTAGGCTGAGATGCACATAGCTTACATGCTGCTCTCTCAGGGTCTTCCCCTCCCCCCTCCTCCAGTCCTCTTTTCTTCTGAATGCAGCATGTTTTTTTAGCTGTTAGCATCCTCAGTGTTTAATCTAAATAATGCAGCAGTTTCAATTGTATCTTCTTAACCCTTGTTTCCAGAGTCTTCTCTAATGGGTATGATAAAATTTTCAATAACAGTCTCTTTAATAAACTAGTTCAGTTATACTGTTAATAGTTTGTAATATAAATGTTAGCAGCACAAATAATTTGATAAAATGAAATTTTGCATCTTTCAAAATATATTCATTTAATGGTGGTAATTATTTTATGAATTCAAAACATTATATATTATATATAACATTATATATACAACTATTTGAAATCTTTCATTGTACGCAGCATTGTATTAAAACAAATGAAAATACAAATTAAACTGAAATAAATATTAATTTAGATGTTGAATCTACCACTATCCGGATGTAGGTCCGGCACTTGTTAACTGTAAGAATAATACAGTACATCTCATGCATTCTGAAGAACTTTTATAATTTTCTATGTGTTTCTCAATAGAAATAGGAATGATAACTGTCTCCTTGTAATTATTATAAAACTACAAACAGTTTCTTGAAAGTGATTTCAGGTAATTGTCCCATTCCTCTTAAAAGCCCATGCACTTCATTTTTGCTACAGTGATCCAAGACACTTGATGTTAAACCCATTGCTCAGTATATAGCAACAAGATTGCTTGTCTGGATTATTTTGCCATTATCTCACCAATAGGTTGACTGATTCAATAACATCCATGAAGACTTCGTTTTTCCTGTATTTTATCCCCTCTGATCTCCAGGACACAGCATTGGTTACTGTAGCTGGAGGCCGGGGTGCTCCCACCTCTAGCTTATGCCCTTGTTGGGTGATATACCTGGTGTGAAAGAAAAAATGTCCATTGGGTCACCATGGCTACAGTAATAAAAACAAGACGAAAATTGCAAAGCAGATACAAAAACCATCCATTCAATAATATATGGAACCAGACAGACCTGTATTTTCAGTTTATGGTGTAAATATAGACCTCTACCGTTAGAAAGCTGGAAAATCAAGGCCTACTGGGAAGAACATGGTTGCCTTTAGGGACTGGAAGCCTGACAAACATCTGACCTTGTTTTGATTTTCTAGATTTCCATCACATGAATTAAATTAATCCCATGTTTGCCCTACACACGCACAACCTCAACAGCTACAAACAAGGGGCTCAAATGCAACTATGCGCACATAAAAGTGGGGGTGTTTAATTATCCTTCCAAACAAAAGCACCTGAGCAAATAAACCAAAGCCTTGAACCTACATTCATTAGTATTCCTCTTTTGTTTCAATTGATTTTGCAGCAGTGTTTAGAAATAATCAAACATCTGTGTGCAGTACTGAGTGCATGAGTGGGTGGGTGGTTGTTTGTTTCCTATCCTCAAGTGTCTAACAGAGAATTGTATTGCTAACAGGGTGAGTTAGCGTAATTAGCTATTTGCTAAATGGTTGCCTAGCAATCTAAAAACTGATTATAACTGGTCACAGAAATTTACGGTGTGTGCCAAAGTAGCATGCTGTACTTTGTTGAAGATGTTGTTAGCTTTGTACTTAGATGATATGATACTTAATGAGATATGTTTGACAGTGATTGCAAATTTTTCTTTCATTTGCAGCTCTAAAAAAATAAAGGGGCAACATCAACTTCTCCAGTTACCAAGCAACCGAGATTGTGAGTCAATACTTGCTATAAACTATATATCAATATTAACGCTATAAAGGAATGGCTCCGCAAAGCTGGCCATTTTATTTTCCTCATTCTTTCTGGGTGATGATTTTTATGATCGCCCTCACCATGTCTGCAACCTATATCCAGGATAAAAAAAATCAATGACCACTGTAGCGAGAAATAAATACCAGAAAGAAAGAAATACCAGAAAGAGAAAACAAGAATTGGCATTAGCACCCATGCTCTTCAATGTTTAGAGCAAGTTCACATTCGCCACATGTGACAGAATCTGAACATTATGCTACCTGCCATATCCTCCAGCACTATTGATATGGCTGTGGGTCAGTGGGTTGGTTTCCTTGGTGTACTGCATAGACCACTGTCTGTTAGCCAGAGGTGCCCTTAGCTGATGAGATGAAAATCTCAGATCCCTTTTAGACCCTATGAGTGGCCATCACCACTCCTGTATGATGAAGACAATGATGCGCTTCTGAGACATCATGTTTCATCCACTGACGCCATGTTGCACCACATGTTTTACGGATGCCCAGATCAGCATCTGCACTTTCATCACAAAGCAGTGTAGTCCATAGTGTCTGCAAAGTAATGTGCTCTTGCTGTGTGTAAAGATGAGCATAACAGCTTGACTTTCTATATGAAAATGCAAACATTTAGCTCAAGTGACTCAACAAAACTTTTTTAAAAACTATTGGTGAATGAGGTTTTCATATAAAAATGGCATACATTTTGTATTATGGCTAAAAGGAATAACAAAATAAATAAACTAGTTACAAAAACAAATTTGCTGTTGGCTCCAAGATTATTCCTGTTGGTCAAGCTCTGCTTCTCACCAAGATTTGAGCAAAACGAGTTTACAATAGTTCCTTTTTAAAAACCAATCTTTGGAAAAAAATGTATGTGCTCTTCTAAACACTGGCTCGCTCCTTGTTACCCACTCTTAATAAAGAAAAAGCTCTGATTATAGGTGGAACAGTATGTTGTAGCGATATGACTTGCAAGAGATCATCTTCTCGTTCATTTTATAAAAAGATGAAGCTAGCTGTTACTTTGCCTTTGTTTGATTGCCGACTTTTACAAGAGCGATGGTGGAGCTGGGTGTATAGGGCATCACAGCGCCAATATTGCCAAGTCTTTTAAAATCTTACCTAGTACACTTTTCCCTTTGGCTGCGATACTAGGCTGGGAGCTTATGAAGATACACAATCAAACTGAACAAAATCATACACCGAGCTTCATCCAAACAATGAGCTTGAATAGTGAATTGTTGTTCATTGTTGCTCATACATATTGTACAGCTTGAATTCCGTTCTATGAGCAGTGGGTTTTAGTGTATGTCCGCACTTACTCTAGTAAGATCTTGCTATCAGTGGTCTGAGGAAGTCCAAAATCCATGACTTCATCCATCAGCTCATATACAGTCACAAAATTGTCTCGAATACTCTCTTCTTCCAGAGACTTGAAGTATTCAGTGAACACCTGCAAGACGAATGATGATAATGCAAGGCTACTATAATAGACAGGGATGTATTACAGAGAAGACATGTGATACGGGTATTGACGTTTATGCTAACAACACGATTGTGCTGTGTAAGGTTTAATGGAAGCTGTCATACTGAAAGACCTCAAACACACTCACCTCTACTAATTTGTACAAGAAGGAGTATACAAGAGCAGCATTGGTATTCTTCTTTGTTATTGCAACCACTGAGAAAATGGGTTAAGTAGCAAATACATTTGGAGATGGTTAACATGCAATTTTTGTGCCTAGCAAAGAAATGGTACAAAGTTAATAAAGGATACAGTACAAATTGCTATGTTTGATCCAGAGGAAGTGTGTGGAGCCATGAATAACCACCGGGGACAAATCTGCATCTTCTTCCCTCTTCATCATTATTGGCATGAAGTGGTCAATGTCATTCATGTCGATATTGCCCATGTAGTTCCGACATATGAGGACCTTGGAGATAAAATGTTATTGTCAGAATTTCTGTGTGCCCAGAAGAGACAGCCAGCAATCAAGATCACTCTCCAAATGACAATCACCCAAATGTAGTGGTCACCCAATCAAAACACTCCTTCAATCCACAGGCACATCCAGGCACCTCCTCAATTGTTAGATCTACGGTTCACGCCCATTGACTCTCCATGATTGCTTCCTGACTTCTTGGACTGTCCTGTGCTCATTGCTGTGTCTCAACTATCTCTCATCTGTTCCTTTGATTCACTCCAGTCATCATCCCTGAATCCATTGTGGGTTCTGCTGGTTCATGGAAATTCCATGCAGTTGGCTTTGTGAGAGACTCCTTTCGCCACTCAGTTCCCATTCCCTTTAAAGGATGTTATTACTCTGTAGAGTTGTATAAACCTGTAAATAAACCTTGTATATAGTTCCTCCTTCTTTGTTGTTTTTCCTCCTTCCAGCACACTGACAGATATATGTTAATGTAAGATTTTATTTGTATAAAAAGATGACAAACAGTAGACAAACAAAAAGACAATCTGTGACTCGACTCTATAGTCCCACTCTAATCCAGATTTCAACAAGCTGGATTCAAGAAATTCCTGTTTTGGTCAGGAAGCATTTCAGCTGCAATTCACAACAGATAGAAAATGACAAGTGTAGACCTTAGCAAAGGTCAAATGCCTTCATTATGCATTAACTACTCTAAATAGATTGCTTCAAACAAACACTTTTATTCACTCAAATTCACAAAAATGCAATTAAATTCTTGAATGTCACTACAGCAGGAATATTCAATGTGCAAAGTGAGTAGAAACTCAAAGTCTCGGAGAAGACTGACTTTAAAGTAACTGGTGTTGAGGTATTCCTTCAGATGGAGATATTGGATCGCTCGAGGGCACAGACAAGAGCGCTTTCATCAGGACTGCCAAAATCCAGGGGTGCACTGAAGGGTAATCCATTCCACCGAGACCCTCTCATGCTCTGTTTTCATGCTAATACCATCCACCCACAGTAAGTGCATTCTTATCTTCTCTTTGTGAAAGGAATAAAAGATAAGCTCATCAAATATGTCTTCATTGGTCTCTGAAGTATTTTATGAGAAATACAATTTCTTTTTGAATGATTTATCTTTGGCATATTGAGAACAATCATTTACTGACATTGAAAAGCTTGATTTATATTTATCTTTTGTTTCAGTGGAACAATTAGAACAATTTATAAGGAAATCAAAAAACAAACAATAAAGAGTTGATTAAAAAATGGTAAGCTTTCTCATTATAGAAATTACATTTTATTTAAATTATACTTTATTATTGTACATGCATCTGAATGTTAGGACCTGTCGTTTTTAACACTAAAAGTGAAGCATGTAAACGGTATTGGACGGAAATACTAAAGCGATTGATAAGCATCCACGTTTATGTCCTGTTTTGCCTTTATTAAGGTTTTTAAAAATGTGACGCTTTCGGTCCTGAATATGAACTGTCCGACTTTGCCATAACAGGTGCACGCGCACTTACCTTGCCTTTGAGGTCCAGGATGAAGATCGCGGACGCTGCCATCCTCCTCGCAGCTTTAGTTTGGCAAGTAGAATCTGACAAGTGTCGAAGTTTTCTCAATTTTATCCAACTTTCTTCAAGCGATTTGACAGATTATCAGCTCCATACCTTACAAGCGCGGCTTCCGGGTTAGTAGGCGTTTAACCGGTTGTTCAGCCCGAGCTTGTTGCTGAGCTGTTCACCGCGACGCGTCCAAATTACAACGCGGCGATTACAATTACAACCAAGCGAATGTTCGTTTAGTCGCGTCGCTCGACGGCAATTTGTATAGCTTACAAACTTGTTTTGAAGAAAAGTGTTTAAAAATACTAAGAAAAAATCTTAGTAACTTAAATCAATGCTAAAGTATGTCGTCTAATATTTATTAATATTTTGAAAATATTTTTTAATAAAATTGGTAGTACACAACAACAGTGCCAATTAAGTTGAAAAATAATTTTTTTTAAATTGTATACATTAAATGAAACAATTAGTGTAATGCAAAGTTGGACAAACATTTAAAAGTGATCATCAATCCACCATTTGGGGTAAGCTAGATGGTTACAACTTTCATTACACATACCACTTTTTATTGGCATACTGTACAAGCAACTGGTGTAAAAACATACGATTAAAGATTAAATTATCCTCATTTTGCCATTATATATATATATATATATATATATATATATATATATATATATATATATATAATGGCATATAGTTGTGTCTATGGTCAGATGACGTCTGAGTCATGCATGTTTCCAGTATGCATCACTTTCTTCTTGGAGGTGTCTCTTCTTCAGAAGCGGAGTCATTCTTCAACCAAACAGTTTACTAGTTTTTTGTTTTTTTTTTACGATAATAATCCTCAGTTTAAGGTGCAATTTTTAATTTTAAACTTTAAAAAAAATTTTCATTTTTAATTAGGCTAATCATGCAAATTAAGTTAAACCACCAAGTCACTGGACAATGGTGGTTTGTTCTAAAGTCAATCGAAATAATAATTTCTTGTTTTTTGTTCATATTTTAATGATTTAATGTTTTATTTAAACAACTACAAGAAACCAGACTTTCACTACAAGAAAAAAGGAAATAACTTCAGAAGATTGCCTTGCTCTGTTAAAAAAAAAATCACTTTTGGAAATATTCTCTGTGCAATTTCACAGGGGTCCGTTTTCAATTACATTTTTTTTTAAGTTAAAACTTCTATGTTTGCACAAACTAAAAAGTAGGAAGATGAATGTACATGCGAAAAGAAAAAAAAAGAAAAGTACCAAGATGACCTACATTTTCCGGCAAGAATCTAAAGTTCTCAAACCATCCAGATTCTCTTGATCAATGCATGAAATTCTCAATGGGTAGAGTGAAAAACTTCCAATGGTAACAATATGTCTGGTACATTCAAACACACTTCATTCCACTCATATTAATTTCAAATATCACATACCTATTTAATGATTGTTGAGCATGTTCAATCAAAAGTAGTGCATAGTATTATATCTATTCCCATTCAAATCCACAGAATGTGGATTTGAAAGGGAATAGATGTCAAAAAGTGTGAATTTCAGTCCATGCGTATCAATGTATCATACCAGATTTTAATGCAGCTTCGTTCTCAATGAAATTTTTCTAAACAATCACCAAATAAAAACAAACAATATTAAACATAGTATAAAAAGGGCTAACCAATAGTAAATTCAGCATCCTCCTCCTCCTCCTCTTCTTCTGCATCAGTCAGTGTTGCCTCTCTTGCAGCTCTTTGACTCTCACTGGCTTGAATATAATTATCCTCAATAAAGCCATCATCATCCTCCTCAATCTCATCACTTGATGCAGGCGCACGGGTTCCGAAGCCACCATGGCTAGAGAAGCCCACTTCAAAGTTTCCAGGGTCACACTGACTGGTGGCATCTACTTCGCTGAGTCTGGAGTGTCTGTAGCTTGCCAGATACTTATGAACCACTTTGCATTTGGCCATCACTGCGATGAGAACCGAGAGGGTGATTGCTGATCCCACAACAGCCACAAGCACCTTCCAGCTGCTCGAAGATGCTTTTGAGCCAGTAGCAAGTGAGCCTAAAATAAAAATTGTAACAGTAAGCTGAGATTGTGTCTGGGGTATTCACTGGAAAAAGATTTAATAATAAAGTACCTACTGTTATTATTAGAGTTATTTTCCGCTTTCATATCTGTGAGTAGTTTACGAAGGAAGCCTCCATGGCTGCCATACTCTGAAAATTCTGTCATGAGAAAACAAAGACAGAATCATGGTGCATGGGCCATTCTAGGCTTGGTCTTCAAATGCTTCATAAAACTCAGAATTTAGGATATTAGCATTTTAAAATTCTAATCTAGCCACAGGGGTTGCAAGCCAGTGACTTCTGTGCCGGTCCCAAGCCCGGATAAATAGAGAGGGTTGCGCCAGGAAGGGCATCCGGCGTAAAAAAATGCCAAAAACCAAACATGCGAGTCACCAAATCGATTTCCATACCGGATCGGTCGAGGCCCGGGTTAACAACGACCGCCTCCGGTGCTGTTGACTTACAGGGTGCCGGTGGAAATTGGACTACTGTTTGTCAAGAAGGAGAGGAGGGAGAAGGATTCGTCGACAGAAAGAGAAGAGGAAAGGCAGGAGTATAGATCTGAGAATAGGGACTCTTAACGTTGGTACAATGACAGGGAAGGGTAGGGAGCTGGCGGACATGATGGAGAGAAGGAAGGTAGATATTCTGTGTGTGCAGGAGACCAGGTGGAAGGGTAGCAAAGCGCGTAGTATTGGAGGGGATACAAACTGTTTTACTATGGTGTGGATAGGAAGAGAAATGGGGTAGGAGTGATCCTGAAGGAGGAGTTTGTGAGAAATGTTTTAGAGGTGAAAAGAGTGTCAGACAGGGTGATCAGTTTGAAGTTAGAAATTGAAGGGGTGATGTTGAATGTAGTGAGTGGATATGCTCCACAAGTAGGCTGTAAGTTGGAAGAGAAGGAGAGATTCTGGAGTGAGTTGGATGAGGTGATAGAGAGTATTCCCAGAGGGGAGAGAGTAGTGGTGGGAGCAGATTTCAACGGGCATGTTAGCGAGGGCAATAGAGGTGATGAGGAGGTGATGGGCAGGTTCGGTGTTAAGGAAAGGAACCTAGAAGGACAGATGGTGGTGGACTTTGCCAAGAGGATGGAAATGGCTGTAGTTGATACCTATTTCCAGAAGAGGGAGGAACATAGAGTTACCTACAAGAGTGGAGGGAGGAGTATGCAGGCAGACTACATCCTTTGTAGACGAGCCAATCTGAGAGAGATCAGAGACTGTAAAGTAGTGGTAGGAGAGAGTGTAGCCAGACAGCATCGGATGGTGATGTGTAGGATGTTTCTGGTGGTCAGGAAGAAGAGAAGAGGAAAGATTGAAAAGAAGACCAAGTGGTGGAAGTTGAAAAAGGAAGAAGATTGTGAGGAATTCAGACAGAAGCTGAGACAGGCTGTGGGTGGTCAGGAAGAGCTTCCAGATGACTGGGAAACTACAGCAGAAGTGATCAGGGAGACAGGAAGAAAGGTGCTAGGTGTGTCAGCTGGAAGGAGGAAAGAAGATAAAGAAACATGGTGGTGGAATGAGGAAGTACAGGACATCATCCAGAAAAAGAGGCTAGCTAAAAAGAAGTGGGACATTGAAAGGACTGAAGAAAGTAGACAGGACTACAAGGAATCACAGCGCAGAGTGAAGAGGGGAGTGGCAAAGGCCAAACAGAAAGCATATGATGAGTTGTATGCCAGGTTAGACACGAGGGAAGGCGAGAAGGAATTGTATAGATTAGCGAGACAGAGAGACAGAGAGGGGAAGGATGTACAACAGATAAGGGTGATTAAAGATAGAGATGGAAAGGTGCTAACAAGTGAGGAGAGTGTGCTGAGAAGATGGAAGGAGTATTTTGAGGAGTTGATGAATGAGGAGAATGAAAGGGAAAGAAAGGAGGAAGAGGTGAATACTGTAGAGCAGGAAGTTGAAAAGATTAGAAAGGATGAGGTGAGGAAGGCCCTGGGGAGAATGAAAAGTGGAAAGGCTGTTGGTCCAGATGACATACCAGTGGAGGTGTGGAAGTGTCTAGGAGAGACAGCAGTGGAGTTCCTGTCTAGGTTATTCAACAGGATTTTAGAGAGTGAGAAGATGCCTGAGGAATGGAGGAGAAGTGTCCTGTGCCTTGTCTTTAAGAACAAAGGTGATGTGCAGAGTTGTAACAACTACAGAGGCATAAAGTTGATGAGCCACACAATAAGAAGAGAAGTGGATAGTTGTGAGCAGCAGTATGGCTTCATGCACAGGAAGAGCACTACTGATGCAATTTTTGCTCTGAGATTGTTAATGGAGAAGTACAGAGATGGTCAGAAGGAGCTGCACTGCGTCTTTGTGGATTTAGAAAAAGCGTATGACAGGGTGCCGAGAGGAGCTATGGTCCTGTATGAGGATGTCAGGAGTGGCAGAGAAGTACGTCAGAGTAGTTCAGGATATGTACGAGAGGAGTAAGACAGCAGTGAGATGTGCTGTAGGTCAGACAAAGGAGTTCAAAGTGGAGGTGGGGCTACATCAAGGATCAGCTTTGAGTCCCTTCTTGTTTGCTATGGTGATGGACAGGTTGACAGATGAGGTCAGGCAGGAATCTCCGTGGACAATGATGTTTGCCGATGACAATGATGTTTGTGATTTGTATTGAGAGCAGAGAGCAGGTGGAGGAAAACCTGGAAAGTTGGAGGTCAGCTCTAGAAAGAAGAGGAATGAAAGTCAGTCGCAGCAAGACAGAATACATGTGTTTGAGCGAGAGGGAGGGAAATAGAACAGTGAGGTTACAGGGGGCTGAGGTCAAGAAGGTGCAGGAGTTTAGGTATTTGGGGTCAACAGTCCAGTGTGACGGGGAGTGTGGAAAAGAGGTGAAGAGACGAGTGCAGGCAGGTTGGAGTGGGTGGAGAAAGTGTCAGGGGTGTTGTGTGACAGAAGAGTGTCAGCTAGAGTCAAAGGAAAGGTGTACAGAACAGTAGTGAGACCAGCTATGATGTATGGGTTGGAGACTGTGGCAGTGAGGAAGAGACAAGAGGCAGAGCTGGAAGTAGCAGAGATGAGGATGTTGAGGTTCAGTTTAGGAGTGACGAGGATGGACAAGATTAGGAATGAGCACATCAGAGGGACAGCTCAGGTTGGTTGTTTTGGAGACAAAGTCAGAGAGGCCAGGTTGAGATGGTTTGGACATGTGCAGAGGAGGGATAGTGGTTATATTGGTAGAAGGATGTTGGAGATGGAGATGCCAGGCAAGAGGTCAAGAGGAAGACCAAAGACAAGATATATGGATGTGCTGAAAGAGGACATGAAGGTAGTTGGTGCAAGAGTAGAAGATACTGAGGACAGAGTTAGGTGGAAAAGGATGATTCGCTGTGGCGACCCCTAAACTGGGAACAGCCGAAAGGAAAAGAAGAAGTTCCGCTTAAAATGATCTGCATTAAGAAACCTATTGGAAATTGACTCCTACTGCCACCTACTGGCGACAGTCATGCACTGAATTTTGCTGAGACGTCAAGGCTGCAGACTAACCAGACTGCGAAGCCCCGCCCACGTGTCGTTTCATTAGTTGTACTCATTTCATTTGTGTGGCAAAATAAAGGCGTTTACCATTATATTGGAAGGGAAAAGCGGCATATTCGTTTTTGCGCAAATGATTAAAATTCCCACAAAGGGGTTTTCTATTATTAACTACAAATGTTATGACATTGTCAACTCTCAGTCTCACCGTTTAAACTAAAAATCTGTGGTTATTTAGTTTGTGATTAGCCATAGTTTCATTATTTTGTCTGATGTCCATTGTGTGTTTACAAAACTAACTAAAACAAAAAAAAAATATCCTAGTTTCGCCGCTGTCAATTTTATTGTATCAAAAAAAATAATAGTCCATTGTTCTGGTAGTTTACGCAGTTGGATTTAAAAGTGCATATGGATCAAACCCTGCTTCTCATTAATATAGGTATATTTTTAAACGTATGTAGATAAAATCTGATTGTAGTAGTTATAGTTGGTGGTTTAGAGAAAGAAAACCACAAGATGGCGCTCGTGCTCCAAAGCTACATTGAGGCTTTTGTTTTGGTTGTACGTCATTTCCGCTTGTATAATGGCTTGAAGAAGCAGAAGAAGGAAGGTCTGTCGGTTCAGTAAGTTGCGTTTTTATTTAACTGAGAGTAATCCAGAATATGTCTGCAATAGATGGACATGAGTTCATTCGAAAAGTCAGTTTGGTACTTGTCAGGGTCTTCTAACAGACGAAGAAAAAATTTTCATGCTTTATAATATAAATCAAAATAAAATCACAACTCCTTTGTGTTTTTGTTTTATTAACACGCAGAAATGTTTCATTTGTTGTGATATTAATAATATAACGTTAGGTGCTTGACATTTTTAGTAAAACGCCTCAATTTTAAAGGTAATATTTTGTTATGTAACACGAATGAATCCTAATAGATGATAGCTGAGGGTTGGGGTAATTAATTATTAGGCACAATGTTAGTTTCTAAAGGAACTATGTCACAAACGCAGTGGTTGAAGGTTCGAGGTACCCGTGCTTCATTCCCTGAACCACCTCTGCAAGTGTTCTAAGGAACAGATCCCAGGAAGGAAAAGGTTGATTTTACACTTTCCAGGGCCAAGTATGCTCAGAAACCAATCTTAAATGTAAATGTAGTTTCATGTAATAGACCTTTAAATTATATAGGCACTACTCACCCCAAGCCTCTCTTCTCATCTATTTAGCTGGTCATACCTTCTTCACACCTACAATCATAGACATTACAAAGCTTAGAAGACTGCTTCAACGGTTGATTGCCGTGTTTAATAAAAGAACCCCTGGGTGGATTGGTATCAGTTTTGTATGAATGGCTGCACACTTAAACTAAAAATCCACAGCTAAACCTTAACGAAGTGCCAACATGAGTAACACAACAGCATTAAACACGGACTCCTTCTTGTTTAGGTGGCTGGCGATGGGGGCAGACAGTGGTCCAGCTGCTCCCACGGCCGTCCCATGGCGGAAAGTTCTGTATGAACGGCAGCCCTTCCCAGACAACTATGTGGACCGCCGTTTTCTCGAGGAGCTTCGGCGGAACATCCGCGTGCGTCGGTACCGTTATTGGTCTGTGGTGTGTGAGACGACTCTCATCGCCCAGCAGGTGTCCTGCGTGGCGCTCTTCCTCACGGTCTGGTTGTACATGGAGCGGGGGGAGCTAGCTCCGTCTGCTGTGCTGTGGCTAGGTCTGGGCTTTGCCCTGGTGGGATATGCTCTCTACGAGTTCCTGGGAGGCCCTGGGGTTCGTGAGCGCACACGGCTGGATGATTTGCAGAGTGCTAGCATCTTCTTGGCCTTCACTTTTGGTTTCTCCCCAGTTTTGAAGACTCTGACCGAGTCGGTTAGCACCGATACGGTGTACGCAATGTCGGCCATGATGCTGCTGGCACACCTGGTGTCCTTTCCCTACGCTCAGCCCAGTCCACCAGGAAGCCTGTCCCTGAACGCTGCCCTGTTCAGCTCGGTGTGCCTGGCATCCCGGCTGCCAGGGGCTTTGCACACCTTCACTATGCTGTGCTGCGCGCTGCTAGTGTTCGCCCTGTGGCCATGCCTGCTGCAGCGGCTGCGTGAGAGCGCTCAGTGGAGCTTTCCCTGCGCAACCCTGCTGGTCTGTGTGTTCGGTGTGGGGGGTCTGGGCAGCTTGTGGCCAGAGGCCGCGGTACTTCTCTCTTTGGCTCTGTTAGTGTTGGTATTCTTCTCTCCGTTCTTACTGATGCAACTGCAGAGGCACAAGGACAACATCCATGGACCTTGGGACGAGGCCGAGATCAGGGAGGACCTCTCCCGGTTCCTCAACTGAAGCTGTCCACAGAGACGTGGAGTTTTAGAAAGAATTATCGTTATTTACGTTCTGAAAAGACTGCGTGGATAATGACTGAAAATCTTGGGTGCTGCAACTTAACCACTTGGATATTATTCATCGGTGTGTGCGTGTGGTGAGGACAACACCACTGCGGAAGAAACCATGATGGACTTTGTGTTGTTTGCGGAGAAGATTTTTAAATTTAATTGGTTTGGCGATATTAAACTAAATTGTTCAATTTATTCAAATATTTACACGAATTGTTTTTATATCATAATCTTTAATGTTTCTTCAGATTTATACTGTCTTGGTTTTAATCGAAGAGCACCTTCTATGCACTTTTTAAATGTTTGGGTCCACTGAATGTGCCAACGTATGGTTCAGTTCATAATACAATTCAGATGTTTTATAATTATTGTATTTTGGGTACGTGGAGGATCAACTGCAACATCATCAGGGCCAAGATGCCATCATGTGTACAGAGAGAGTCCACATCTCACAGCATGCACAAAAACATCTTCAGGAACTCTCAAAAACCCTATAAATGCAGTAAAGACTCTACTAAGCCAACAGGTGGCAGTCCATCGCAACACTAGAATTATATGGTGACGTTTTTACCCCTTAGAAGTCTGGGCCGTCTGTGAGCTGTTTTAATTACTTTACAATTTGCTGTAATAAATGTAATTGTCTGCGAAGGCGACCTGTACCCCCGCCTCCCGCTCAATGTGCGCTGCAGATACTCTTTTTACACAATAACTTCACAACCATCTTTAAATATTGCAAAGAATACAATTGAAATTGTTACATTTTTGTACTCCCACGTTTTGTGCATTTTTGTCATAACTTATTCAGAGCTATATATATATATGCACTCATGACGACATCTAACACGAAACTTTTCCCAATGGCTTATACTAGCAGTTTTTTTTGTGAAATGTGGTATAATTCTTTTATTATAGCTTGCTACAAGAAAAAGGTCCAGTAGATTAAGTTAAAGCTCACATCCTGTTATTTGCAAAGGTGCGAGCTAGAGCATTTTCTCTTCCCTAAAAAATTCATTAAAACTTCTATTTGATCAGGCAAACCTGTCTCCTGATCATTTTGAACACGCTTCCGGACAATAAAAGTCCAACAGAAGTCAATTACATTTTCAGACACAATTGTGTATTTGCTGCATAAAAACTAACATAAAACGATTGTTTTCATAATTTTAACACCTTTGTGAATGACAAGAATTACGTTATTTAGGTTTGCGATGGTAGCCATCTTTGTTAAACAAAACGTGCCGGCGCGCGGTGCTTGCTGGGAAAAGTACCTGAAATTTGTCGGAAAATTAAGACCTGTGAAAAACGAATACATAATTAAATAAATGTCTTTGTTTAGGCTTAAAATTTGGGTTTGAATATTTTAAGACCCCGCAGAAACCCTGATCAAGATCAAGCCACAAGAAGGCGTTTAGACTTTTTAAATCATCCCAGCTCTTCTCCGGATAGATAAAACACTGGATAAATGCTGCTTTATCTGTCCAAGAGAACACGTGTAGTCTCTGGAAAGGTCTGCTCTGCAGAGTGAAAGCTCCACCACCATGCTTGACATTGATTAGTCATCATATTGATGTGCTCAACGTTTTTAAGATACTTTCAGTGTTAGTAAATAATTTTCTTCTAAAGTCTTAGTGTACAAAGACTGAGTTTGTGAATCTAATGGAAAGGCACAGTTCCATTATTATTATTACTGACAGCACATTACGGTGAGAGAGCGCCATAGTCACACCACCTTCCACAGCAGCTGTCCGCATCCTTTTTATTAGTGTTTCTGTTCAGCCATTTAATAGTTGTTTGTATTAAGCTCAAACAAACTCAGGTGGTGTGTTTGGTTGACCTTGTTTCTGTATATCACTGATCATAATGATGCAGACTGTTTTGTAAAGAGATAAAGAAATAAAATTTCTGGAACAGCAACTAATCTTGTCATCTCCCTAAAGTGACAGCTTCTTTAAATCTTTGGAAATATCCCGCTCCTGTCCTTCCTACTGAATGTCCGTGGATCTCCTCGCTTCATGTGAAGCTCCCCTGTTTCACTTCTACATTTGTCTCCTGGAGCTTTCGTCACATCGGAGACACTATGCTGATATTTATTATGATAGTTTTTTAATGGTATGGGAAAAGCATGATCTGTGTTGATTTAACAACACAAATGTAATTTGGAAGATAGCTCAATAATTACCCATTAATGGCCCATAAGTGACAATAAGAGTGTTTAAAAAGTAACGTTTACGAAGTTCATATAATTCACACAAAAATTCTGCCTTTACGATCTTTAAATTAAAATAAATGTTTAACGTTAGAAGTTTAGGGCCTTTTTAATTATTATTTTCTTTAGTAGATTATCTTTAAACAGTTTTTGTGGCAATGCTTGTAGAACAACCCCAGTTTTTTTTCCAACAAATATTTTTCCATTACATCACACAATAATTCCACAACAAACCTGAGATTGTACAAAAAATAGAATTCTGAGAATTCAAATGAGAAATTTATTTTACTGTAAAAAACAAAATTAAGAGCAGTTTTTATGTTTTCTAACAAAAATCAAACGGTTGGGGACAACACCCCCGCCGCCCAAAAAATTACACAAAAAAAGTGAAATTTGTATTTAAAAAACAGACGAACTGTATAAAATACACTATACAGTGTTCCAAGCACTTTGTGTTCTATTGAGCTTTGTTTTGTGACTAAAAATTAAAAGCCAGATCACAGGTATTGTACTTTTTTCACCACTAGTATGTAAGTTAAAACTGAAAGAATATCTGGAATTTTATCACATTTTATTTTGAATTCCGTTGCAAAGTATGTGTCATAACTCTTGTAATGTTTGTTTAAAACCAAAAATATCAAAACTAACAACCTTTTTGAAACCTACACATTATATCTGAAATCAAAATTAAACAATAGCTGTGTCATGTCACTCCTATTTATTTCGAAATAGCCGGTGCGATTGGCACACTGGAGACTTCTAAGGGTTAATGTACATGAATGAGAAATAAATGATTTTTTAGATGTTACAAAGGAAACTGATTTCCGTAAACCATTGCTTACTAGCAGGTGGTCACAAGAGGGCGCCATGCAGCAGTCGACAAGAGTGATGTCGTTTAACTTATAAAACATATCAGCATCTATTCTTTGGTCAGTTTTCGCTGAAAAATCAAAACGGGAACCACATGTGTGATATCGTACAGGGCTAAGTCTAAGCAAACTAGTGATGCTTGATAAATGGTGGCTTAAAACTTAAGACCATGGTAATTATAGCCAACTTCATGTATGACTATGTGTGTGTGTGTGCGTGTGTGTGTCTGTGCGTGTGTGTGTGTGTGTGTGCGCGCATACATGGGTAAAAAAATTACGATTCTTGAGCAAAAACTGTTTACAAAAACATTTTATTTGCATCTTATCCAGAGCTGAGCAAAAGTCCCATCGAAACCCAAGATTCTATGTTTGCTGCCGAACAAACCTCTTGAGTTTGATAAACCCTTATAATACCAAACTGCACTAGGATGTATGGTCCAGCAGTCCTCGTCATGGCTTTCAACGTATGCTTCAGTTTGAGTGATGAGTGGGCACCGCCGGGGGCTGTCTCCTGGAACACATTAAACACACAAGCAGAGCTGTCAGAGCAAACAGCCACAGGTCACAGTGACTAGAAATTACAACAACAACCTCAGAAACCGGCTGCCGGTGGTGAGAAATGCTAAAAGTGCTGAATACAAGTGTGTTGGGTTTTATCAAAAGCATGAAAAGAGTTCCTATTAGAAGCCTGATATTAGTTCTAGATGTTATTTGTGAGCAATTTGATGGAAAGTGCGGATAAAACAGTCAAAACCACAAATGTCTGTTGATTATTCCACGTACGCCATGGTCACTTTTAGTATTGGCTTTCCTCTGGCAACTCGACCACGCAACTCATTTTATTTCAAGTGTTTCCTTATTGTGCTCACGCCACATTTTCTCAGAAAGAATTGATAATGAAATCATTTTTTTTGTTTCTGTGTTGATCTGTTGTGCCTTTTAGTCAAACCAGTTCTTGCTCAGTCTTGTATAGCGGCGTCGTAGTGTAGATGTGATGGGTTCATTTTTTGTGATTGATTAGATGCTTTTATTTTTTTTAAACGATGATAAAGCCGCAGTGAAACAGTATAGAGGCGAGTATAGAAAGTAGAGTGAAAATAAACACAGCAGAAATGCCCCCAAAATTCTACTTCTATGTATGGTAACAGCGTATTTGTTCTTCGTTACTTGACGCGCCTGACATTGCTCAAGTCAATAGCTGCATTTCCATCCTCTTATCACATAAAAAACTGTGGATGAATTTTTACCAAATGTGCATTAAAAAAATGACGCACACAACTGAGTAACTTTTTATCAGAAAAATTGTGCAGAAACACATTTACCGAATAAATCCCAATGAATGTGTTTTTTTTTTTTTTTTTTTGTCGAAACTGGGGCACAATGGGGCGGGTGGCATTAATGGAATCACCAGATTTTATTGCACAACTCCTGAAATGTTGTTTTGATCATTCTAAAATTAAAATCTGAAATCAAAGTGGATCAGGATTGTCTTGACCAGCTGCGTTCCCAAAAGCATGGTCACATGACTGCACATATTGCCTTTCGTCTACGTGTTTATACAAAAAAAAAAAGGCTAATACAGCAACTTCCCTTTTTCTTTTGACATTTGCCACCAGTTTTTCAGCAAGTGACGATTTTGTTGCCTTGGACTCGTTGTTTGGAATCTTTATTTTACTTTTTATTTTTTTACCGTGTCCTGTCCTGCTCAAAAACCATTTTCAAATATGTTAAGCCATATTCCAGTTTTGCGCAGAAATTTAGTTTGCGTCTTTGTTTGGAAACATGGCTAAGGACCGTTTTTTAATGGTATTTTTGTTGTGATAAATGACAAACAGCGATTAAATTAAACCCAATTATATATTCACTCATTGAAAAAAATAACCAAAAGTTTGAAAACCTCTGTTTAACAAAGAAATACAGCGTACTACAGGCGCCACACCATTGCTTGCAATAATGATGAGATTTGATTTTGTCTGAGTATTATAATGCACACTTGATAAGACTTCCCAGAAAGTTTCAAAATCCAGGTTTCATAAACATATTTCCAGCAGCTCTGAAGTTTGTGATTTTTAGATCTCCAAATAATAATACCTTCGGCTAGACTAACAAAAACCCCACCAGAGGCTGATCGGTTAAGCTAATATTGATGCGGCATGCTGGTCAGGCTCCTCAAATAAACAGACCACCACAGAGCTGCAGTTTTTAGGAAACTACTTCTACATCTCCATTGATCTGGTGCTGGAGTAAAAGTGTTGTACAAGTGGCACACAGCCTTTAACAAGACCCAAAAGTCCTCGTTATTTTGAACATGTCACAGCCGAAAGCGTTATTTGAGTGCCTCTGTGTGCGTGTATGGAAAACGAGTCCAGCATTCCTGCAGAGCTGGTCCTGGAAAGATCCCTGTGGAGCTGCAGGAATCTCGCTCTCTAATGGAGCTGCCAGAGCTTGAGAGCAGCTCTCTGGGAAAAAAGGAGAGAGTGCCTTTTATTTTTCATCTGCTGTGGTTTCACAGAAAGAAAAAGAATGGTCCAAGACTTCGGAATGAAAAGCAAAACAAGGCTTGAGGAAACATGCAGCCTGGAAATACCAGGGCTTTACTGGAAGTAACTGTACGAGGCGTTTGGAGGAATGGTGTTTAATGAGATGTCCTCTCTCAACGAAGCCACCGTCACAGATACACACTCAAGGCCTCGTAGATCTTTGCGAAAGGTTCAAATGAGTTCTGCAAAAAGGGGGAAAGGCAATGGGGCGAAAGAAAGGGGAGTTTTGAATGATGGGGAGAGGAAATGTGAAAAACGAGGAAACGGGGGAAGAAAAAGGGTGGAGGTCCACACAGACCTGTTTCACAAAGGAAATGAGGCTGAAAAGAAAAGTGAAGGTAAAGAATGATTGAGAAACTGAAGCGAGCACCACTGGAATGGTAAAATCGATGCAGTCTGTTTGAGAAAATCTTCCTCCAGTGCGTCTGGAATACTCTCGTTCATTGTGGTTTGGTTTGTTACAACTATTACAATAATCCCAGCACTGTATCGAGACGCCTCCACGAGCCGTCTCTCGCAATTCGACTGTCATCAGCTCTAGAAGGAGAGGAGGGAAGAAAACAGTGTCTGCATTGGCAATGGGAAAGAACCTTAAAAACCCATTTGCTCCCAGACCTCCACCCATCTCAAGTGAGGTGTGAATCATACAAAGCAATGACCCCTTCATGTTTCATTCCAACATCCACAGAAATAAGAGTCCATCAGTCTCTTTTTATACCCACTCATGAATGCCAGTTAGGGTCGTAGGGTTCTGCTGGTGAAGGAAAGGCTTAAGAGCACCTGTTGCCAGTCCCTTGAGGTCCTTTCATAAATGACTTATTTAGTTCGATTATTTTGTTTTCCCTTTTAGTTGAGTCCATTCGGGCAGCTGAGAAAGCAAAAACCAAACTAAGAGTCAGACTGAGACCTGCTCGAGGAGTGCCAACGTTTCTTATGGTAGCCCACAGTCAAACTTGGAGGTGTTTGTAATGCGAGAATAGTTGGCAACATGCATCATAAACGATTACCATGAATGATGCAGTAAAAATCAAGCAGCGGAGTCTGTCCATTTTGATCAGGCGTTGTTTCCTTTCATGTGAGCATTCATTGTAACCAGTGCTTAATTTGTTCCGCCGTTTGCCGGAACGCAATCCGTTTTCTCTCAATTTCTGGCTTCCAAGGATCCGGAAAATTTTATTCTGGGATCCGGTAATTATCTGACCCCATTTGTCTTTATCTGCCCAATTCCTGCCCACCTTTTTCACTCTACTGTACTACAATGCATTCCCCCGACTCAAGAATATACAGAGCACTCGCCTATGGTGTGCCAGGCTGCCTTCGTCGTAGGCTGGTGCTGTCCCCTGCAGTCGGCAGGCCGGCCAGTATTATGTGGAAATTAGCGATTAGATAAAAATATTATAACATAAAATAATTAATAATTATTGTGTTAGTGTGTTTTCTTTATTGTGCATTGTATAATGTAAAAAAATAATAATAATAAATAAAATGCACTACTAGCAATTCTGAAAAGGCTGCTGCTGGGTAATTTACGTCCTGTACGTAACTTATTTTTAGGCGGCATTTGGCCAAAACAAAAAGTGTCCTGACTCCTTCGTGCTAACATGTCTTAAAGACAATCAAGTTTGCTTTCGTTTTTTAAAAAAAGCAAGCCAGAACTGCAGTGCGGGCTGCTTCTGGTAGTACCAGTGCAGATGACCACAATGCTAACCGGGTTCACACAGTGGAGGGTGAGGCAGAGGCGGCCATTGTGTGGGGAGTATTAAACAACTAAAAAGGTGAGTAAAAAGGCTAAAACGGCCATTTAACATGATATTGAAGATTAAGATAAATTGTGTTGAAAGTAATCTAAAGGTTTTTTGTGTGTATATATCTTAAATTATGTTGTAAATGATGTATGTAAGTCCTGCTGCTTAAAAGTAGGCATGTTAGACACTGAACCAATGCGTTCTGTTTGTGTTCCAGCAACTGTTTTGGGCCAGCCCCCCTGTCCGTCACCCCAGTCCTGTTGTGTTCCAGTAACTTCAAATTTACAAATTAAGCACTGATTGCAACCAATCGAAGGATTGTTTACTAACGTGTTTCGAGTTGAGTTGATTGGACGTGCCTCTCTCTCTCAGCTTTATCAATTATCACGTCTTCATAACCATTGTCAAACTAACTAAAGGCCTTTACACAGCTCCACTTTTGTGGCTGTGTCATCAGCTCCATCAGTCTTTCTCTTGCGTTTAAAAATGAGTGCACAAACCCTCTATTGAACACACGGTGGCGCAGAAGCAATTCGCACCGTGTGAGGTGCATTCATGGAGTAAGAGAAGAGGATGAGCGATCGTTTATTTTTCAATATAAAGCCAAATTCATCTTTTTCTGGAAAACAAACCACTTCTCTTTAAAACCGGTTTCAGACCTAGCTTTGAGTTTATGCCCAGAATAGCGTATGCCCAGGTGTGTATGACAATTGCACAGATTGAAGTACCAATGACACGCTCAGTGAGAGTTAGATGCTTCTCAGATATCTGTGTCTGTCGGTGAGACTAAAATAATGCCTGTGATTATCTGCAGCCAATAAGAGCCACAACCAGAGAGCAACGAGAAGCTGCAGAGATACAATGGCATGGTTAATATAAACAGTGGTTTGGTTTCGATTCAAAAGGGGGTTTCTTTTCTGTTTATTTGGACCCAGTAAATGAATTAAAAACTTGCGTGCTCCCATTTTTGATGATATTGTTGTGCTTCAGTGTTGCACACGTGACCTCGCACAGTTTTCAAATCTTTCTCGCAAGGACTTGGTTGCGAAACGCAGTTTAGGAAGAAGTCCTCTGCGATTTTGTCTGAAATAATCTGTTGCTGATCTCTCGTTTAGAGTGAAATTAGCAACAACTAGACCAGCGGTGTCAAATGCAGCTCGTCAGGTTCTTTAGGTTGTTTGTAAGCTTCAGGTCTGGGTCTCTCTGAGCAGAGTTGGAAGTAAACTCTGCAGGGCTCTGGCCCTCTAGGAACGGATCCCAACACCTCTGGACTAGAGGCTGCTCCAAACAGTCCTGCAGCCTGAATGAACCTGGCTTTATTTCTGCTTCAGCTCCTTTGGGAGTGCTGCTCCTCGTTTTGTTCTCGAGTGGTACCTATTGCCTTGCTTTTTGGTGTGTATAGTTACATTAGCGCCCATGTAAGTAAAACTAAAGATTTACCGCATGCGTGCGGCACGGTGGTGTAGTGGGTAGCACTGTGGCCTTACAGTTAGAAGGTTGCTGTTCGAGGCTCGCTGTTGACTTTCCAGGAAGGATTTGCATGTTCTCCCTGTGCTTGTGTGGGTTTCCTCTGGGTACTCCAGGTTTCCCCCAACAGCTTGCGGTTAGGTTAATTGAATAATCTAAATTCCCCTTAGGTGTGAATGTGTGAGTGAATGTTGACCTGTGATGGACTGGCAACCTCTCCAGGGTGTACCCTTACCTCTCGCCCAATGTGCGCTGGAGATAGGCACCGGCAGACCCCTGTGACCAAAAAGGGAATAAGCGGGTTGGAAAATGGATGGATTTACTGCATGAACTTTAAAAAAATGTATAGGTGGCCGAACTTGCAATTTGTCACACCATCTTTCACTTTTGTCACTCTAAGGTGGTGTCCACCAGTTGAGGAAGCAGTTGAGGAAACAAGTACAACGACATATGTGACCAATGAGTGGCCTATCTGATGTCACATGGCTGTAAGTTGAACTAGAGCGGACCAGAGCGATCTGTGTTGAGTGAATGACGACTAAATCTGCAAACAATTACAACAATGTATCAGTTGTTCCTCTTTGTCCGGACCAAATTAAACGAACTAGAGAACTGTGAAAGCACCTACAAAGATCTTTTCCAGCTCTAGCAACCGCCCATTAACAAGAAGGGTTTTTGGCAAAACACAAATTGTGAGCAACCGACTCTAAAATAGACACAACCAACAGTAATTTTTCTTAGAAGGTGCAATAATTAACCAGAAAATCTTTCTTGTGCAGTGAAATGTGAATGTGGAGATTTCTGTCTAATAAAACTGAAAGTGCCCTTTGAAAAAAACATTAGCACTTTTATTGTGCTCAAGTAAGGCATCATTCTCCCTCACGCTTCATACCAAAAAATGCATTGTGTGTGGAGATCATAAACTAAAACTAGACGGCTAAAATTTGTACAAAAACTTGCTATGGAAGAGTCATTGACATCACACAAAGTCCCCAATGCCAAAATGAGTGATTTATATCAACCCCCATGTCATTATGATTTTCCTTAGCTGAGTTAGTGATATGCCAAATTGGTTGCTATGGTAAACAGTCTAGTTGCTATGGAACCATCAGTGACAATTTAATGTTTTCTTTGTCAATATAAGTTACCTAAACCAGCCCACAAGGCTTTATCATCCTCGATTATCTATGTTTTTTTAATTTATTTCCAATTTGTTATTCATTTATTGCCATTATATGTCGATGGTAAATATTTAACCACTTCTAGAGCACAGTGGTTTGAATGCTCCAAGAAAGACTGATATCCTTCCCAACTGTGGTCTGTTAAATCAATGGAAATTTTTCCCAAAATTCTCAGATATTTCTGAGAATTCCTTTAAAGGTACCAGTCTGAAAAAGATATGGCAAACCAAGTCAGACCAGATTCCATGTTTATACAAGTTTTGTGGCTTATGAGCACAACTGTACTTTTGAAAAGCTCATTAAACGCACACTGTAGCAATGCATCAAAATAACACTTTAGGCTTTACATTTCTAATTCTGTTTCTAAACACCACATTTCTACTTATACGCTTCCACTGGGAGCTGCTGCTGCCAAGGAACTGCCACTAAGATGAACAGGAATGCAAACAAACTGCTTGGTCTTGCTATAAAAACGCAGGCTAAATGATTTAAGCTCAGCCATTTATTTGCTGTAGAAGTAGAAGTAGTAGTAATTCTCCAGCATGTTACAAAAAGATGATGTTAGGAACAAGCTGACTACACTCTCCAACCCATTTACTTAAATAATGCAATACAGTGGTACCCCGAGATACAAAATTAATCCATTCCAGGTTGGCGTTCGTATCTCGAACAATTCGTATCTCGAATCAAGTTTTACATGAAAAACGCCTAATCCGTGCATCGGCTCTAGAAACAACAGTTTAAGTTGATAAAACAAAAGGAAAACCAGAGAAAAATCAAGTAACGTTTCTTCAATCCTTAAATCTACACATTGTTAATGTAATAAATGATAATAAAACAGAATAAAACACAAGCAAAATATGTAAAATGTAAACAAATGTGAAACCTACCTTGAGTGAAGCGATGTGTCGGAGGAGGTGGAACAGATGCAGAAAACATTACACCTCTACGTATGAAAGTTAACTTTTCACGAGATATTTCACGAATTACTAACACAAACACAGTTTCAGCACGAGAGCAGACAGATGGAGAGACGCTTCTGAGTCATTGGCGTCACTGGGTTTCTCTAAGTTGCGCTACAGAACAGCACTTTCCACGTTATAAACGTTATTTCTTTTACGACACCCTGACTCTAACATTTGTTATAGTGCATTATTGGTAATCTATACATAATGTTTAGCTCGATTTAAAACTGATTTCAAGTGTTTTCACGCGTATCAGACCTTTTTTGCACTGGAAAATAGGAGCACCAGGACCCGGAACTGTTTCCGGTTCGTATCTCGGACATTTGGTAACTCAAAGCATTCGTATCTCGGGGTACCACTGTACATTTGTTTGTGTATTCTTTTTTTTATGTAGATCAAACTAAAAAAAAAAACTAAAAAAAATAAACTACTTACTTTACTTAGTAGTCAAATAAAAGTTTGGTACTTAATGTTGTCATTTTTTTGTGTGAGTAGGCAATTTAAATATTAATCTAATTGATTCATAGGGTATGAATTGGTTTGTATTTTAACTGCAATTGTGATATTATCTGTTCGGTTCAGCTGATTGCATGCAATTCGCTGGATTGTCAACATTAAAGTAGTCCAAAGTATTGTAGATGCAGGGAATTGAGAACAAATCACATTAAAGCAGCAATCAAATGCCTCAAGCACCTCCATTTTTTTGTACTACACATTAAGACCGATTCTACATTAAAGGAAAATAAACCAGAAAGTAAGTGACTGAGATGTAAAACTTTTCTGTAATTGTTTTGGATCATATAATTGTCACACAGGCCAAATAAGTAAATATTCAATGTTAATCTCTGCATTTCCTGTGAACAACTGGTGTATCCAATCTACAACATACTGTAGATTACTATGCAAATGAGCTTGGGATTGATCTGACTTAAACTGGCTGAGTTACCATCTTTGACGAGTCCTGTTTATTCAACTGTTAGAGATGTGACACATTTTACCTCGGAACACCGGGAGGGACTCGTTTGTGGCGAATGGAAGTGCTGCTGTTGTCTGTGGTGTTAGAGACCGGAGGTGGAGGAGCCTCCAAACGAATCGACAGAGGAGGAGCAGCTGGAGCTGGATGCTTTTTAGGGACACCATTACCTGGAGGAGACCTAAGAGAAAGCGGTTAGCTGTTTGGGTGGCCCACAATATTTGTTTTCCCCGGTGTTGGCATTAGTGGTATCTGAGAAATTCAGTTTGGCTTTTAAATGGTACTCTGTGTTACACTAGTGAAAGTTATATAAAAAATAGCATTCAATTAAGTGATACGCCCTTAAAGGATAAAACTTAGAAATTAAAAATTGTAAATGAACAATCAGAAAGACAAGATAGCATTTTTCCACCAAAATACTAGAAAAGCATAAGAAAAAAGCAAGAATGTAACAGTTTGTGAGTTTTACTATTGTTTAGTTTAGTCTTTAGAGCATATCTGACATTTAGAGTTAGAGCTTATCAGATTGTTTTGTTGGCTGCTCTGCACACTACACAACACAGATTAAAAGAAGGTGTAGTTTTTCTATTGAGATCATTTGGATCTTGAGCAATTGAACCAAGAAAAGTGAATCTGTGAATCTACAAGTATTTTCTGCACAAAAGTTTTAGATATTTCTTGCTGAAAACCCTCTCACTTCTCCGCATTTCTTGGACAAGATGACTTCAGAGGACAAAGCTTGTGCAGATCTTACTCCAGCCATAACTCAAGCGTCCACAAGTGAACTGGGAAGAGGCTAGTGCGGTCCACATCACTCGACAACATACGGTTTATCACAAACTAAATTATAACGACCTTTTCATTTTTTCTGGCCTTGCTTTCTCTCTTTTTTGTTGCACAAATGAAAAAAATTCCTTTTTTAATTTAAATTTTTTTTGTGTCAGATTAAATAAATATTTAAACAAACGGTCACAGAGTATTATGAAAAAATAGGTTTTTGATCTAATTAAATATGGAGGACAGGTAGTTCAATTAACTATGGTAAAATTATTATCTTGGTTCTTGGATTATTTATGACAGTAAGCTAAAAAACTAAAAAAAAAATTCTAAATTAGTTTATATCTTTTGACCACAAGGTGGCACTGACCTAAAATGGGTTGAGTACCTTTGTGGCATTGTGCCAAATATGCATGCCAACGTTTGGAAATGTATGGTTCAGTGTTATAAAAATACAGAGATGTTTGACATAATTTAAAATGGCCAACAAGGTAAAAGCGGAAATGGTTTGACTCGGCTTGATGCTCCAAATGCAAATTGACAATTTATTTGTATCTCCAGATCACTAGAGGGCACTGAGTCGAAATTATGGATGCAACTATAGATCATGGTTATTACAACATACAGCAAGTCTGGTGTATATAGACTAAAGTGTTACAACCCTTTTTGGCAAGTTTTTTGTATTGTTTGTTTGCTAATTCAATTCAAAACTGGTTTGACAAATCAAAATTCATACAAAAACTTATATTTGGCACAATTATCCAAAGTGATCTGGACAAACTTTTGTGAAAATTGGACAAACAGCCTTGAAGGAGTAACCTAAAGTGAGTTTTTCATAAAATTCAAAATGGCAGAATATGATGTCATATGGTCAAATAGCTTCGGCTTGAGTCAAGGAATCAAAGTTTATGCGACCTAAAGTTCAAAGGTTATTGGCATAAATGTAAGGGCAATTTTTGCCTAGTGGTGGCGCTAGACAGTTTGAGTTAGAGACTCCAAATTTGGTCAGCTTCAAGGGCAGAGTCTTGGCAGTAAGTGTGCCACATTTCATAACTTTCCCCTAAGCGGTTCATATGGCAGCCATTGACGCAAAGGCAAAAATTGAAAAAGAAGAAGGCGGCTAACGGAAGCAGCTTCACAGCTTGGTCCCTAAAAAAACGAAACTATTAGTGTTGAGCATCCATGTAAAATAAAAACTCATTTTCGGGCTTGTGAGTTCACCATTAATAATATCTGAGCACTAACTAGATTCAAAAATAAATACAAGCATTGCTGTTTATTGAAGTGATGATGGAGGTACCGTCGCTGTGGCGTACTGCTGTGCAGCCAGGAGTTATCCACAGGGGGTGGCAGCGGAGTGGACATGGTGGAGGTGGAGATATCTGTGATGATGTTCAGAGCCTCCTTCAGGGCAGCATGTGTCCGAAGAACCTCATCTCTGTGTAGGGCCTGCTCAGGAGACTCTTCCATCAGAGAGTACTGGTCTCCGGAAGAATACAGCTGAGCTAGTAGCTCAGAGTGGATGAACTCCTCCACCTGTGCAATATACACCTTAAACATTTTTATACAAAGAGAAGTCATGAGAGACAAATATTACTGTCTAAAGGAAAGTAATTATATTAGCAGCAACTCATCGAGTTCATCACAATGCCTAATATGGCCACATATTGCACATTTTGTCACATTTTAATTGGAATTTTTTCTTGCACATTATGTGTTAGAACTTTTGGAATGTTAATTAAAACCAAAAAATATACAAGATAATAACCTTTTTGAAACATGCATATTATATTTAAAATCTAAATTAAACAGTAGCTGGGTTGCGTCATTCCAACTTAATTCAAAAAGGCCGCTGTGATTGGCAAACGCAGCGGTGCGCACAGAGACTTCTAATTAATATTCATATTTAAGCCTCGTTTCTTCAGTCCTTGATAAATCCTTGCCCCTTTTCCCAATTGAAAATAACGCATTCCAAAAATATTGGAAATTAATTTATAATTGTGTTCATTCTGGTAAGAGAGAAAATAAAGGTTTGAAAAAAAAGAACAGTTTTTTAGGGGAAAAATTTATTTGTTTTTTTTTTTTTTACAGAAAACTCATTAAATGTTTATGTTTTAAAAGAGCTTCTTTCAGACAAGTTTGCATGTCTGCTACAAGTATCTGAGAACTATTGGTGACTTCGGACGACTGGAGCTTATCCTCCCCATGTTTGTGTTGTAGGGGTTGTGTCCTCTGCAAATGTCCCTCTGGAGCAAATGGTGGGTGAATGTGGTCCTGCGATGGACTGGCGACCTGTCCATCATGTCTCCTGTCTTTCGCCCAATGTGAGCAGCACAAGAAGAACCCATGACCCTAACCAGGACTCAGCAGGTTAAAAACATGGATTGTGTGGACACATGTCATTTAGTATACACATCTCCACATCTTGAGTGATTTAAAAGCTTTTTAAAATAAATTTGACTGCTTTTGGGATTGGCATTTCTGTACTTTTGTTGTTGTTGTTAGTGCTTAATTATTCCATCAGCTCGAGTTGCCTTCTAGATCACATGATGTCAATGTTGGATACGCACATTGTTGATGACCAGATGCATGATGGTCTTCGGCATCAGGTCTCGGATGCTTTTGTACACAATGCTCATGTACGAATCCACCAGGTTTCGGATAGTCTCGACCTGGCGCTCCAGCTGAGGGTCCATGGAGAAGCTCTCCGTCTGACTGACACCCTCTCCATCCGTCTGACCAATCAGAAAGAAACAAACAGTGAGTGGACATGCATGGGGAGAAACAAAGATGTTTGAAGATGAGAATTAACGTGTTTGTTTCAGATGGTCTCAGTGGAGGTGTGGTTAACTTCTGTCAGGGTGAATTATGGGTAACCCTGACATCACTCAACATGTTGCTCCAAAGCACACATTGAGACAGAAAGTGGGGGATGGAGGGGAGCATGAAGACGGGAGAAAAGCTCGGGAGCTGATTAGAAACAGAGCTCAGATCCCCCTCCTTTGCTGATCCTCTGTGGAGTGACACAAGAGCTGAGGAATGCAGCAGAGCTCCTGACCCCCGAGCGTAGCCACCAGAGTCAAAGCACAATCACTAAATACTACCAAACTTTAACCACCAAACTCTTCTGGGCACTGTTTTCGAGGAAAATCTGTAGAGTAACATCAGACAAAGTGTTAAACTTCTGCAATAGAAATGGTGTTCTGAGGAAACCTGAAAGTGAAAAAGAAAAAAAGGCTCCATAAATGTCTGTGTAGTTGTAGAAAAGATAGCTGTGCCTGAAATTATAATCAGAAATCATAATCTTCCATGCTTTTCATGAAAAAATGAACTTCACATTAGTGCAGACAGGTAATCTGCTTTCAACATCTGAAAAAGTCTCTTCTGATGCGTTTCAATAAAAACTACTGATGACTTTGGGGATGGATGGATGGGTGGATGGAGGGGTGGTATAAACTATCCCTTTAAGACTTGGAGCAAAACAAGTTATATTTTGAGTCAAACATTGAAAACACACTGTGATGAACTGGCGACCAAAGTGTGCTAAAGAAATTAGCGTATAAGAATAATTGAATGAAAAATAATATTTATATGAATTGGGACACTTAAGTAAAGCCATTTTTGCCTATTTAAGATGTTGCGGTGGGAAGAAACCCGGGAGTAGAGGTATTGATGACAAACCGGAACTGCTGCCAAAATTTTTAATCACTTATGTTGAAAATAGTGCTGTCAATCAATTAAAAAAAAATTAACTATTTTATTGCACTTATTTTTGCAATTATGCAGAATTAAAAAAGATGCAATGTAAAATGTAAATAACTCATGTACAATCAAGACAAAGAAACTATTTAAATTCAAAAACACTAAGATAGAGACCTCAAAAATTAGAACCAAATCTTTAAAATTCCCAATCCCTCCAAAACACAAAGAGTTTCACTTTAAATGATTAAATAATGTATATCCTTCCAACGGGTTTATAGTCAAAAATCGAGTAAAAGTCACGTCTACAGTCAATTCCTCATAAAACATCATCCATACAGAGAATTTCTTCACTCTCAGTGCAACAGAAAATAAAGTTACTATTCTTAAAAAAAGTGAAAACTTTCACTTAGTGATAGCACTTAGTGATAGCAAGTGATAGCACTTTCACTTAGAAGGTTGGCGTTGACCTTCCTGGAAGGAGTTTGCATGTTCTCCCTGTGCTGGCGTGGGTTTCCTCCGGGTACTCCGGTTTCCCCCAGAATCCTAAAAACATGAGATTATGTTAATTGAATAATCTAATTTCCCCTTAGGTGTGAATGTGTGAGTGAATGTTGCCCTGCGATGGACTGGCGACTGGTCCAGGATGTACCCCCTACTCTCGCCCAATGTGAGCAATGTGACCCTGAAAGGGAATAAGCGGGAAGGAAAATGAATGCATGAATTCTCACAAAAGTGGTCTTAAAAGAAATTTAGTTAGCAGACTTTTACAAAATAGTAACAGTTACATCAGAGGCCAACTTTTTGATTCCCCCTTTAACATCAATGACAGCATGAAGTCTCTTGAGGTAGTTGTCGATGAGGTTCTTTATCTTCTCTGTTGGTAAAGCAGCGCATTCTTCTCTGCTGAACTCTTGTAAATCCTTGGGCTGTCTTGCATGAACGGCATGTTTGAGTTCACCCCAGAGTGTTTCGATGAAATTAGGTTTAGGAGACTGAGATCCACTCCAGAACCTTCACTTTGTTCTGGTGTAGCCAATGACAAGTGGACTTGTGTTTTGGATTGTGTCGTGTTGCAATGTCCAGTGCTCCATTTCCCATCAATTCTGACCAAGTTTCCTACGCCTTTCGGCAAACATCAGTGACCCACCTCCATGTTTCACAGTGGGGATGGTCTTCTGTTCACCATAGGTCTTGCTGACTCCTCTCCAAAAGTAGTGTTTATGGTAGTGGCCAAAAAGTTCAATTTTGGCTTCATCGCTCCAAATAACTTTGTTCCAGAAGTTTGGAGCTTGTCTCTGAGCTATTTGGCGTATTGTAAGCGGTTACTTTGTTGATTTGTACTGGTACTTCGACCATGCAACCCATTTTTCTTCAATTTGTTTCCTTATTGTGTTCCTTGAAACTGCACGCCTCATTTTATAATATGTAGGTTTTCTTTTGCATCTCTGACATTTTTTCGGGCAGTTGTAGCCGAAATCTGTGTTGGTTTCAATAAAATCCCTCACTTTCCACTTCTTCATTAGATTTTTAACACTGCTGACTGGCATTCCCAGATTGGAAATCTTTTTGTATTCCTTTCCTGTTTAGTACTGCCAAAATTAAGTACAATTACGGTTGTTTGGTACAAACGGCTTCACGCAAACACTAACTATGAGTGGAAAAAATGGTTTTGTGTTATAATTCATATTTTCTGAGAAAAAAAGTCCAAGAAATCAGAAAATTTACCAGGGAGAGTAAATTTTCTGAGCACAATTGTACACACCTAAAAGCAAAGTTCATTTCTCCAATAAGAGTGCACACTTGCATATGAGTTTTCTCCCCCTCGTTATAACCATACAGTCAGTAAAAATGATTTACATGGATTTCTTTTGGTGGACATGGCAGAAGTCTCTTACGTCACGTGTCTTGTAGACCGAATTGCAAGGTCATGACATCACCATTAAGATGAATATTTGCTTGCCATTTTGCTGCACACCGTTTAAAAATTAGACCCATGGAACCTTGTAAAAAGTTCAGAAAATTGTATTAAAAATAGGTTGATTCGAGGGGCTGCAACATGAGCACATGGTACTGGTTTTGCAAAGAACAAGGGAATGAAAATATCTGAGAGGAGCTTTTAAAGGGCCGCAAGGCATCCGGTTGTAAAGCCTTCCTGGTTTAAACTCTAACCAGGATTCTCAAGTATAAGGCCATCGGGTTAAGTGTTCAGGTAGAGACGCCTGTGTGTTCCATGCTTACTGTGATTTTTTCTGGGTAAACCCCAGCTCGCAGCAGAGAGGCCTTCCAGCTGTCCACCTCATCCAGAGTGTCACAGGCCAGTTCCAGATGCCTGTAGTCCTTATACACGTTCCTGCGGCGAGAATAATCGCTCATTAGCCGGTTCCCATGGAAGCGTGTACACTCTCACATAAACAAGCTCAGCAAAGCACCTTCTCACTTGCAAAGTTCCGACGTCCAAAACCACAACCTCAAGACCACCCCATTCTGTCCTGTTTGATAAGAAATCCCATTGACTCTTTGTGGTCTGATTGTTTTTTTCCCCACGATTACCCATTACTCCCCATCTTTTACTTTTGCCTCATTTCATCGCCAAGTCTAACTTTTTTTTAGCCCACTCTGAGAGAGACAGGAATCTGGAGCCCGTCTGTTTCCATCTGGTCTACATTCCCCCTAATTATTCTGTTGTTGCTCTCCTGCTTTTGTTTCCCTCTCGTTTGTCGCTATTTTTGTGGCTATTGTTTCTCTTTGTTGTGCCTGTAGGGTAAACGGATTAGTATAAGATACAATGTGTGTTTGATTTAGTCTGTGGATGATAAGAACATTGTAACAAGAACGTGACCCGAGATTGAGGTCAAGTCAATCCACACACACTCCCACCCACACACTACAGCAAACACATTCTCACACGCTCCAAACTCATAAAGCCCAGCTGTGAAACGGAGTTTTGCGAGCGCAGATCTGACTCAGAGCTGCTAACGGCTACAAGTGTGGAATCAGCGTTTGCGCAATCACTGGGTCTCAAGGTTTACAGCTATTTCTAAAGTTTCAGGAAACAATGCAGTGAGCATCAAATCAGTTGCTTTGCAGACGCTGTCGATACTCTTTTTACATGGAGCATGTTATTTTGCGGTTAAACAGTTAATCATTCACTAATAGCTCATTATATTCATGATGGAATAAATCTGGATTTTTTTTTGGCTTTTACTTGCCAGAACAAAGCCACAAAATACAGCTCTGACTGTTTCGAAGGATGTATGCATAAAACTGCAAAACCAAAATGCTGGGCACGTCCAAAAACAGTCTACGGTTGTAAAACAGCACGTTCAAAAACAGGTTTCTATTAGAATTTAGGAGTAGCGTCATGTCTTATAGTCTCACATGCTTGCTAAAAAAATTAAGATTTCTCTATTTTTCTAGTTGTTTTATAGGGGAATAAACTATAAGGCACTCACTAAGGTACACAAGCTATCTCTATATTGGAATACAATATACAAAAATACTTAAAACTATATTTTAAATGTAATACTTGTGAAACCAAAAAGCAGGTTTCTTTATTTAAAAAGATACTCCTTAGTTACAAGCTTACAACAAGAACTAACTACAAGAAACATGCATGCATACTTATAAATGTTGTGACAAGCCATGGTGCGATCGGGTGAGTTTTATCATCCTGTGCGGACTTGCCAGCTGTGTGTCATCAGGCTGTGCACACTTAAACCCGACGCAAAGAGATAGAAGAGAGTCGCACCATTCAGTTTGCTGGAGCATTTACCCCGGCTGGGAGCAGCGTTGAAGATCGCGAGAGCCACCAGGAGCCGAAGAAGCCCAGGAAGTGCCCAACTACCGGGTCTATACTGTCTCTGCCAGACCAGTTGAGTCACTGGTCTGCACTCTGAAGGCATCTGCCCATGGAGACGGGCGCATAGCTCAAAGATCAGGGATCACTGGTGAGACCAGCCACAGGAGATCCCATACCTCTTGCGGGTTGAAAGTACCCCGGAGCACTCCCCAGTGCACTTCTATTAATTGGAATAAACTCTAGTAGATGAAATTTCAGTTGGATTTCAACTACAAGACTTGTCAACTACAACTAGTTGGTATCAACTACTTAAGTTGTAAAAACTTTTAACAAAGTTAATTATTTATTTTAAAGGGGCTATATTATGCAAGGTTTAGAACATTAATAATAAATATTAAAGCCCTCTATACTAGCACTGCACCGCTAGTAACATTAATTCTAAAAACGACTTTGAATCATTAATAAAATAAATAAAGTCCAAAGTGCATCAAACAGTTCTGTGCAAGTCTCATCACTTGGCAAACTAATGAATCCACCGTAAATGTGTAGAAATAACAACACGCTTCATGCAGTTCAGTGCCTGTGTGTGCTAACGAGCTCTCCTGCTGTTTGCGTGAGATAAAGTTAATGAACAAAGTTTGGATCTATTTCATGCAAATATTGTAGGGGTTTGAAATCGGGAATGTGTCGTTCACATTATTAACTGATTTCAGGTGTTTTGGGATGGTTAGCATAACTGCAAATATTGCCAGTTCACAATTTACTAGGCTGTAATGCTCAAATCTACGTTGATGATTGAGATGTTGTCATCGTCCATAGCAATATTTCACAACGACATCGTTGATGCCCAAATTGCTTGACATCGCCCAACCCTAATTCCTTTTAGATTATAATCAATGGAAAACACACTTTCTCTGATTGTTCTTCTGCGCAGGTCTGCTGTTCTAATGTCTAGGTCAGGCAGCGGACCCGATCTGCATAGAGATGAGCTGTACTAGTGATTAATCTGATTGGTCAGTGGGCGGAGCTAAGAACTTTAGGCGTTGGAAGTTACATTGAGCCTTTTTCAGCTCACAAAAAGGAATACACAAACATGCCTGAAAGATTCTGAATAAAACTTGAGGCATGTTTTTGATGAGGGAACGACACTAAAATATGGTCGGAATGTCAAAAAGTTGATTTTGCATAATATGGCCCCTTTAAAGATCATTTTGGGAGGCATTTTGCCTTTAAGGCCATTACAAATTGAAGAGTAATATGAGTGAACATGGAAAAGGGTGACAGATTTTAGAGTAACAGGTCTGTTAACTTCAGAAAACTAAAAAAAGTTTCTAATTTTGGGAAAATTGGTTACGATTCCTCTTTCTCACTCAGCCAGCAGCTTGTGAAAACAAAAGTAACTGCATCTACTGTGATAATCACCAATGCGAAAATGCTTCCATTGTGCACACACAAACGTGAAACCCTGGACTGTTTTCATAAACTAACGAGCGGCTTGTAATTATTGCCTGCGGTAATTGTTACAATGTTTCACAACTCATAGATTACGTTAAACTCCAAACATTCCTTTAATCACGGTATTGAGAAAGTCAAGAGCCTGCTCCCCACTGCACAGGAACTCAAATGCAATGCACACCAAAACACACTAGAAAAGTAACTTCTGCTAACCCTAGTTAAGCTAGCACTAGCTCTGTGGAAAAATGACATCACTATGCAGTCGGTGGCTATGAAGGGCACGGTATGAATCTTTACATCGTTAAAAAAAGAAAGCAAGTGAGTGTGTGTGTGTGTGCGTGTGTGTGTGCATGTGCGCGTGTGTGTGTAAAGTAGGACAAAAGAAAAAAGGGGGATTTTTTAGAGTGCTGGGTGGTATGTTTCTGCTGGTGACTGGGAATGAGTTTGAGTTTATAAGAGCTTGGAAATCTTTATACAGAGTGCTTGAAGTGATGGATGTGTATGCGAGAGAGCGTCTGATTGATCGCAATGCAGCCTTGGGTGTGTTTACAATAGTCTGCCATGTCTCTCCGTGCATTAAAGCTGTTTGTGTGTGTGTGAGTGTGTGTGTGTGAGCTGGATGCAACATACCAGCATCCCTGCAATTAAGCAGCTAATCAATCCCAGACACACCCGTGTACTCGATGAGAAAGAGGCAGCGCTTGTAGAGAGAGAATGTCAGAGAAAAAGAGGAAAGGGAGGGACCTTATATTAGAGACAGGCCAGGAATGTGCCAGAAGTGTGTCCTGCTGCGCCCTTGCTCCCTTTGCGCTCTTGGTGAAGTATTAGCGTGAAGGTAGAGTGTGTTTAGAGTATGTTCGAAAATATAAAATATGGGATGTGAAATGAAGTTATGTCTCCCTGTAGTCTATGTTGTGACCAGCAGATGTGAATTCCCTGCACCCTTCATGAGTAAATTTGGCAAAATTGTTGCAATCTGAGACTTCCATTTGTGTCAATCCAAGGTAAAATCAACAGTCTTGGAATAGTTAGCGCGACACGATCGCTGACGGAGCCTTCTCATTAAAACTTCTTCTGAGTCTAACAGGGGAATCTAATAACAACAACACCATAACTTCATTTTAAACGCTTCAGCATCAAACTTTACTCATATTTACTGCACATTTTATTATGACTTGCAAAATTGTAGCTTTTATGCTCTATGCTAGTCCACAAGCTATTATTTGACCCAGCAAACATCCACCAAGCCAAAGACATCGAAAAGACAACTGTTTCTGAACCGTGACATTAAAAAGACGTCTCTCTGACATGGAAGTTTGCACTGAAAAAAATCCTACATTTAATACAAACGCAAAACTATTGCTTTTTATTCACATCTTCAAATGCTCTCCACTTAAAAAAGAAAGAGATTTTATTTAACTGAACTACATTCGTGTGTGACATTTGTGCCCAATCAACTTTAAAAATGTTGAATTAAAGCAAAGCAGCATTGAACATTGTTTTGTAGTTATTTAACGTAAAAAAATTGTCATTTAAAAAAAACAGGAGGAACTTTAGAAAACTGTATAAAAAGAGTGGTCTCACATTAGCCGCTTACGTCACAACGCTGTGCAAAGGCTCGCCAAAACTCGAAGCGTCCTTCAAATGCTTCATCTTTTCCTCTGAATTTGGAGGATGCATCGCTACCATCCTGCAAAGCCTGAGATATCCCAAGATGCTTTTTTCAACAGAATGAACACAAAATAGTGAGCAAATACCTTTGATTTGTATTAAAATGTAAGTAGCGGGTTTTTGTAAGGACAGTAGCTGCAGAAGAGGAGATGACGTCATGTGCTGTTTGCGGATGGAAATACAGTGGTACATCAAGATACGAAATTAATCCGTTCCAGGGTGGCTATCGTATCTTGAACATTTCGTATCGCGAATCAAGTTTTACATGTAAAACGCCTAATCCGTGCAACGGCTCTCAGAAACAACAGTATAAGAAGATGAAAAAAAAGGGAAAACCAGAGAAAAATCAAGTAACGTTTCTTCAATCCTTAAATCTACACATTGTTAATATAATAAATGATAATAAAACTAGGGCTGGGCGATATGAAGCAAAAAATATATCTCAATATATTTTGCTATATCTCGATATACGATATATCTCGATATCGACAGGATTTAACCCCCCCCCCCCCCCCCCAAAAAAAAAAACTACTGCAAAAACAAATATTACAAATTTCAAAGTCGTTTTTTTATTGACGCTCAGAGGTGCTTCTGCAAATTTTCTTTCAGAAATCCTTGTATACATATTATAAAACAATAAAGAAATACATATTGCCTTTTCTTTCAAAAATAAAACAACTAAAAAACAGGCAGTGCATAGGAACAAAGTGCTCCTGTAACATTTAGGATATAAACAAAATCCCTGATAACATAAATAATAATTTAACTGTAAAATAATACACATTGTCTTCTTTTCATTCAAAAATAAAACAACTCAACTCAAGCTCATCTTTGCAGGACCTCTGTTGTAAGTAACTTTTTCCAATTCAGCAGCAAGCCGCGCTCTCTCTGTAGTGTACAGTCGCGGGAGTTCCTGTCTCGAAAAGTAATGCCGACTAGGTAAACTGTATCTGACTGGGATCAAGTGTTTTTAGCATACGTTTAAAGCCACGTTGTTCAACGACGGATATGGGTGCCATGTCCACCGCTTTGCGAAATGCCATGAACTCTGTGATGCTACACCACCTTGCGCTCTGTCTTTCATATTCTACACTCCGCGTTATAGAATTGTGGAGATTAGTTGAGCTTTGGTTGGCAGAAACTTTCACGGCATTCACGGCAGTAGACATCTGTCTGTTGTTCGTCTGACGACTTAAAACCAAAGTATTTCCATATAATGGAGCCAGCTGTTCTTTTTTTGCAACAAGTTCTGTAGCCTCCGGGCTGGTTGCGGGCGCCGCCATGTTGATTGAGACGACAGGCAAGGGGAGGGGAACAAAAGCAAGGAGGCGCGGACGAGCACAGCACAGAGAAGGCAAACAAGCAAATTGGCGAAAATTAAATATAGACATTATATCGATATATACGATATGTCAGAATTCATATCGAGTTTAAAAAATATCTCGATATATTTTAAATATCGAGATATCGCCCACCCCTAAATAAAACAGAATAAAACACAAGCAAAATACGTAATATGTACACAAATGTGAAACATTTCTACAGAATTGAGTCGTTCAAGGCTACATCGAATTTTCGACCTGAAGTTTCATGCAAGTATGCTCAAACCACATTTTCATAGCGCCTTCACACAGGAAACAGGAAATAAATAGAGTGCCACAAATCATCCTTTTTCCCCACTTTTTTTTGTCAAACAGCCCCCTGTGGTCAGCCACCAACAGTGTAAACTGCTCAAAATCCTGTTTTTTTTCCAGGTGTTCTTTGAATTATTCTCTGTCAGCATCTTCTTTTTCCTGTTTCCTTGTGTGCCTCGGAGTATATCTCTTGTACTGCAAACGCCATCTTCAGGCAGGGAGCGTAATTGTATCAATATTTCCTTTGTGCATATGGAGAGCACCCTGCAGAGAACCACCTGAAGATTTGTGCAAATGTGTGTGGAGGCCTTCAGACTGTCATGAACGAATTGGAAAAAATCAGATTTTTACTGTCCAAACCCCATGGTAGGATCTGCATGGTAGATAAGCAGGTACCAAGTGATGCTAAGAGCAGTTAAAACACAATGACATAAATCACAAACATCAAGGTTTGTGATCAGATTAACCTGGGCCCTCGTGGGGGACTGGGTTTGCAGAAAACCATCTGGTAGCCAGGTCTTTCCCCAAGGGACCTGCCAGATTTTTGTTAAAGTACAGATGTGGGGAAGCCCTGTTAAGGGTCCAACAACCAGAACTATTTTTGAACCATTCCAACAAAAGGATACCATTTCTGTCCCTGGGACTTTTTATGTATAAATAATCATTAAAATAGTTTTATTACTAAGCAAAGCGCACTACACACTATTCTTATTGCACATTCATGCAAGAATATTGAAAATATTGATAATCCTCAATAATCCTCATAAAAAAAAGAAAAATAGCATTTACTGCTTGTCCCCAGTGTCTGATGCAACACTTCACCATAAAATATAATGATTAAGATCTTTTAAAAAGAACCTCTCTTTTGGATTGATCTGTAAATGCATACACGTTTGTTTCAAATATTTTTATTTACACAAATATCTGTACTTTGTAAAAAAAAAATAAATAAATAAATAAAAAAAAAATTGTCATGTCCCCAGCATTTCACTCATTCCTGGTACTCTAACCCATCCCCCTCCTGAAAAACTGGGAAAATTCTATAAGTCAGTTTTTCAGCAGGAAGTTGGATCACTTGGATCTTTAGAAGGCCTAATACTCTCAATTTCTTATTTACATATTTGATGATTTTGTGATAATATCACAGAGCGTCATTTAACAAATACTATCCTATGACTCAAATTATTTCAGAGATTTAATTAGTTTAGTGTAAAAATGCACATATTTGAAAATAACTGAATTTGCAGAATTTCCTGTTTCTATTTTCTTGTGCACCATGTGGCTATTTAGCAAGTATTTGCTAGTTCTTTGCTAAAAACTCAGTCCTGTTACTTTCAGTCCGGTTACAAAGAATTACAAGAAAAAATGGCGTCCATCTTTTTATTATAAATCGAATAAAACATTTAAATAAGTAGCTTAAGATGGACCAATAGCCATTTGGAACACTTAAGAATGTCTGCTATTAGAATCTGTTTTGAAATCAAGAAAAAAAAGGTAAATAGCACCCATTTGTTGGAATGGCTCTTTTAGCATTGACCAAAATAAACGTTATTGATTCACAAGTCTTCTTTCTCAGTGGTAGACTTTTTACCAGATTTATTATCCATAAACCAAGTTTGATTTTACCACCCAATGAATAAATCGAGTTTGTTTCTAATCTCCTCCAGTGTATTTTAGTTGTCTACTCTTAAACTATCATAGGCACCATTTCAAGACACTCTCCCAGACACATCCATTAAGTGTGGTGACATCTTCTTTATCTCAATGTAGTTTCTATATAATCACACTATGCTTTATGTGACTCTTTACGTCCAATGGAATCTAAACTTAAATTGTTCATATGTAAAGGATATCTATACATGCAGGATACTGACCTCTGCTCTGTGTTAAAGACAGAGAAGATGTGTTTGCTGGACATGAAGCCTTTTTCTATGTCCCGCACCTTCAGGTTGTCCAGAAGAAGCATATACTTCTTCTCTTTTTCCTGAAAGAGGAAAGAGTTTGGGATTTTTAGAGATGGCAACTCTTTTGATGGTTTAAAAAACATTTTTAAATAGTATTTCAACAAGCTCTATCCAGGTTGTATCCAATCTATTCCCTTTGGTAAGCATTTCTGTTGTTTATGGAACAATTACGGTGCATTTCACAGCATTGTATGGTGAGGTTCCCTCTTTGGAGAAAAATCTTTGGATGGTTTCTCAGCAGAGTGCTCTTCGTCTGCGTCAAGGAAATATTGATGCAATGACGCTCCCTGCCTGAAGATGGCATTAATGGTACAACAGATGCTCACCGCGCCAAACGGGGAAACAGGAAAGAAGAAGAGCAAGAAGAAGAAATCGAAAGAGCCAGTTTTCATTGGTCATTCGCCTTGTGAAAAATGGATCCGATATGTCCAAGACTGAGATGAAAAAGGTAAAACGAACATACTGAAAATAAGTTATTTTGTTTTTTTGAAATTAGAGACATCCTTTAAGATCTTGGCAATTAAAGGGAAAAATCCTGGCTTGAAAAAAAATTGTAGGTTTGATTAGAACTGAGGTGGATAAAGAGATTTATGCAAACAATTGAAAAATAAAACAGCAGTTTAATCACAACAAGTGAATGCAATGATAACAGTGGTTATGTAGTAGTTGTTTTGTAGCAAAATATGTGTTTGACCCTCTAAATATCAATCACAGCAGATTTCTACAGGTAAAGTAGAGGGTTGTGCGAAGGAAATTCACTGGGTTCCTGAGAGTGGCCCATTGATTTACAAATATAGTCTGAATGCCTCGCTGCTGCAGCAAGCGTTCATGGAATCCGTGATTTGAATGAGTGAGTGAACACTTTAAACATAGTAGTACATGAGTTAAACTCGCTAGATATTGAGAGTAACAACTAGACTTCCATCTTGTTTCACTGACAAATATTTCTGGAACAAAGTCCTGGTTAATAATGTTAGTATGTTCATTCTTGGCTGAAGAATCTATTTGAACAGAAACTTTTAAATTGCTTTAATTTGCTGCGAAGAAGATGACCACAATGTAGAAAGATAAAAAAAAAACTGTAGAGCCACGGGATCATGATCAGAATGGCTTCCAGCCCAGGACAAGACAAAAAGTGCACATGAGAGAGGCATTAGGTTTTCTCTCTTCCAGTAAAAGGCTGAAAAGAAAGAAGGAAAAAGCCTGAAAGAGCAATTGAGAGATTGAGAGAGAGAAAGCCCACATGTGGAAGTCATTATTTGGACCAAGGCTCTAAAACACAACATTTCTTAAGAAAAAAAAAAGAAAGAAAAAAGAACTCCCCCTCTCCACCTCCCTTTTGCCTCAGTCTGAACAGGAGGGGTTGGGGTCTCAGGAAACGGCTTGGATTACATTGCAAATAACGGAACGGAGAGAAATAGGGGAACAAGGGATGAAAGTGATGGTGAAAACGCTCAAAAAAAGAGTGAAATGAAAAACAGAAGGGGAAGAGAGCGGTGGATGTTGCTATCAGTGATTGTATTGAAGTATTTTGAAGTATTAAAGTGATTGATCTCTAAAAATCATCATTCTAGCAGATTTCAAAATGTTTAAATGACAGAATATGACGCAACTTTTTAACATTTGGCTAACATTTAAGTTTAATTCAGGGCACATCAGCCATAAGCAAAAAATAAATACATAAATAAAGACATGCTTCAACATCGTGAACAATAAAGTATGTTAAAAGATTTGTTGTGCAACAAAACCATATCATTCAATATTTCATCGTTTAGAACTGCCTTACGTTCGTTAGCACAAGTGGCAGGTATGAACACAAAGGCTGTCATACTCAGATGTGTGAGTTTGATCCACCCCCATCCCCCCTAGTGAGATAAAGTGGAGGAAGGTGGATGCAGGTTCCGACTGGGTAAAGGTGAATCTGCTTATAAGGACGTGGGTTATAAGCACTCCGCTCCACGCGGGGAAACAGGAAGACATCGAAGAAGAAATCAAAGAACACATAGAAACTGTTCGTGGCTGATCACAGGGAGCGGTTTGACAAAAATGTGGAGAAAAGAGGATTTGTGGCGCGCTATTCCTTTCCTGTACCCTGTGCAAAGTCGCTATGAAATTGTGAGATGAGGGCTTTAGCCTCCTGCTCACATCTACGAAAGAGCCTGCTTCCATTGGTCGTTGAGCTTGCGATCAATGGATCTTATATGGCAACCCGAGACTTTTTTTTGTTGGCCCCACTTGTTCTGTCAGATGTCTGAGCTCCTGTTGCGCCCATGGTTTTCAACCAAGGCATGCTGACGGATTGAAAATTCATGATAAGTAATTTAACTTAACTTTAACTTAATATTGATGTCTTCTGGTATATAACCAGTTCTCAAAAAATGGTCATAGATAAAAACTGCTGATAATAGTATTCATAAGCATTGATGAATTAATTAAAAATAGGCCTGAGGAATAAACGTTACAGATTAGTTTTTAATTTTTGCTTAATAAGAGAAATAGAGAGCAATAACTTACAGCAAAGCTGTTAAATAAAAAAATAAAATAAAAAACTATAAAAAAACCGCATTGAATAAATTTTAGCGCTATTCTGTTTTTGGTCTTGGTTTGGTTTCGGCTAGTCATGGTCTTGGTCTTAACTTAGCATACCTAGGTTTTGATCTTGGTCTCTTTACTCTCTGGTCTTAATCTCACTAGAATACACTGTTGTTCAGGGCGAAGGAGGTTAAATTCTCAATCCCTGGTCCTCTTTCACTAACCAATTTTTAAAAAAGGCTAAAAAACATTCAAAGTAAATAAAAAAGTGTTTGGTTTTTTTTTAACCTCACCAAAGTCTCAACAGATTCTGAAATATCACAGCTATTTGGAAAATAACGAGTGGAAATTGAAAAATGAAATCTGAACTAGGGTTTCTGGAAAAGTGCTGGAAATTGTTGGTGAAATATTTCCAAATCCAAAGATATCAGATTAAATCAATGTGATTTTTAAGCAGTTAATTACTCTCTTACTCATTCAAATTCAACAAATGATTTAGGCCAGTGGGTAGCGAGTGCTGATACCCTTCCTAATGGGAGTTTGCACATTCTTCTTGTGCTTGGGTGGGTTTCCTATGAATACCAGTTATCCCATAATGTCTAAAAAGCAGCATCAGCTGAATCAAAGACTCTGAATTGCCTTTAGGAGTGAATGGTAAGTGAATATAGCCTGTCCAGAGTATCCACGCCTTGGTACCCACAGAATTCTCCGACCTGATCCAAGACTGAGCAGGTAGAGCGGCTGACGGATGATCAAATGAACTTTAAATGGACCCTCAACAGCTTCTTCTTTCACCAAACCCTCGCTCTTATGCAAAAAAGATCAAACTTTTTAGAGGTATTTCTTTAAACAACTCGTACACTATCTCTCCTTGTCCTCCCTGCACCCCTCCACTTCTGCTCCCCACAAAAAATCTTTTTTTTTTCATTCCAAAGGGGCCCACTTCCTGCCTGAGTTTTCAGAGTTTAAAAAAAGTTAAAAATGACAGGCTGGCGTTAAGAATACGACATCTGGTACCGCTTTAGTGAGGGAGCAAGAGAGAGAGAGGGAGAGAAAAAGAGATGGGCAGGGAAGTCCGGAGAACGACTGGACGAACCAAGAGAGGGAGAAAGACTGGACTGGATGGAAGAGGGTCGGACCAACAGACAGAAAGAGAGAAATCGAGAAACAACTGACCACTCCAAAAGTTTATTTCCCATGGGTCCCATCAACCCTTATATGGCCAGCGGGGTCCCTCCCTCTCCCCTCTCTCTGTCTTTCTCTCCTTCCTTCTCGATCTCCTCATTCCATCTTTTTTGCTATGCCTTCCATGAAGGTTCTGCGAGACAGCCGGCTGTGGGAGCGAACATGCCACGTCAAGGCTGGATACTGCAAAGCGATGCGGGTCAACAGCAGGCGATGGACTCAAGCGAGGGTAAACGGATGTCTGGAGTGTCTCGCTCTGTACTCTACGTCAGCGTCACCATGACTGTGATTGAGATAGAAGCAATGGAGATTATTCCGATTTATTTTGCATCTTCTACCGCCTGCCGTGAAGGCCGAGGCCAGCTGGCTTGAACCGAGTGCTTGATATAGATAAAGAGAGGCACATAGAGAAAGACAAAGCACCGTCTCCTGCTCCGTCATCCCAGTGTTCAGACTACCTGTTCAGGATCATACTGGTGTACAGTAGTCTGCACATTGGTTAGACTGTGCACGGACCCACGCCGATGAGGAACTGTCTCTCAAACTCAACATTCGCAGGTTAAAGTCAGGCTGTTTTCTACACGTTTGATGATGCTGCATGTCTAGATGTCTGAAAGTTGGTGGGAATTATATGAACAAAGCACTTCTAAGAGTCAAAGATCACAGATTTAAAGCAAAAAAGTGGCATTAACCCATAGCATGCTAACACCGCTTGATCCAGCTGAGATTCCAAAGCCCTTTCAGACAGTTTATCGAACCATTATCACTAACGAAATAGAATCTAGCACGACTCCCAACACAGATGAGGAGTGAAAGAAAAGTAGACGAGGTAGACGAGACCCAAGTCATCTGTTTTCCTTCATGTAGAGCGCGGAGCGACTGAAAGAATGTGCGTCTGTTTAATGTTGAGTGCTGATTAACCCAAACCAGCCGCCCCGGCCTCTGAACCCCATCAGAACTTTAAAGAAAGGAACATCGGTTTATTGAAGTCAACAGTGTATATGTTAGCGATGCAACGTGATCTGATGCAAGGGGTGAGGGGCTGCATCTCTTCTCTCTCTCTCTCTCTCTTTCGGCAGGCTCTAGGAGGCTGGATGGTGTTTGGACAAAGTCTTACAACTTTCCACCCAGGAATGTCTATGGCCCCAGTGAGACTGCCAACCACTGAGACAGAGTGAAGCAAAGATAAAAAGATAGAAAGGACTAGATTTGAATGTAAAATATTCCTATAAATCGCATCAGCGTGCGCTTAATGTAGAGGAACAACTACCTCAATGGGTTTAGCAGAACCTGAGAAATCCAGTCAACGTCTTGAACCGCTAACACATTTAAATATACAAAAATATGTGTTATATGCCTGCATCAGAATGTTTTGAGAACGAAAGTGTTTACTTTTAGAAAAATATACCAATATTTACGCGCACATTCCTCTGTTTGAAGTGCTGTGTGGGTTTTGAATTTCAGCATTCATTAAAATGAGTGTTTGCTTATTCGGTCGCATGCATTTGGCAGTCGACACGGCGGGTGAATGTAAGTGTGTCTGCGGCGGTGTGTGTTTAAGGTTCACTGTGTGTCAATTTCCATGTGTGTGAGTTTGACTTGGGGGGCTTCCAGCTATGTCAGGGTGATCCAGACCAAATGCCTTAAATCCCAGCGGACGGAGAAAGAGAGGGAGAGATAGAGAGAGATGGTAGGGGGTGCTAAAAAAACAAGTAATTTCTCAAAACATGATTAATCACTGTAATTTTTTTTTTTTTTGATGAAAACCATCTGAAATTAAATGTTTTAAGCAGATGTAAGGTGCTTTTACATCTACATCCTCCTCGCTGGCTCCTGTGCTTCCGCTTGGGAGAAACAGGCTTTGCTGCCATTGACTGAGAGCGTTGTCTGTCTGCCTGTCTACACTTGCTGTGCAGAACTTCCTGCACCTGTACAGCAGGCACAGACAGGCAGACAGATGGCAGCCCGCCTGACAGGACACAGAGTGCGCGTCCTATATAATGTCTCATCCCATGTTCACGGTGACCTCATTAAATGAATACATCACACAGTTACTTGCCTCATCATCTTTAAACCAGGACAGGCTCTCTGCAGTGAGCACAAACCAGTACTCCCTGGCCCCTCCTTTGATGAGACTGATGTTGTTGATTGTTAACCACCCCTTGCGGATCACCTAAGGAGTAAAAGACAAAACATAAATATTCAATAGATGCTCGTGATAGGATAGATATCTCAATGTCTACAATGTGATATGCACCATAATACATTATACAACACTATTCTTAACCAACTTTTGAAACTTCGATAATGAACCATCATTGATTTATATGCGAGCGTTTGATACCACAAATCCACTAGGGGGCAGTGATAATGTTTGCATTAAGTAATCTTTTTCAGTTACAGAGACAGCTAATTTTATAATCGTGTTTAAAATGTGAGTAAAGGATAATTGTTTCCTAGTAAATATCACAAAAAACAAGGTAAAGAAGTTTCAGAAGTGACTGGAATCACAATCACTCTCAGAAGCAAATAGACTTCAGCTCCATGACGATATCTCCCAGTAGCTCCACGATACGTATTGTGACAATTTTACATTGCGGTAAATTGTGCCACGATATACTGTAACATTATCAATGTGATAAACTTTTTTTTTTTAAGTGTGGGGGCCAAATAGAATGTTATTATTACTTTTTTTTACCTTTAAGAAACAAAAAAGTGAATTCAAATATGAATATCTACAATGGAATTAGAGCAAAAGATCAATAAACTTTAAAATGTTTCAAGAAAAGTGCACAAAGCCTGGTATCTTCTTTGCAATTTGGCTTTATCCAAGTTCTGAATATTTTGAACTTTAAAACTACAGTTTTAGGGGAAATTAAACTAATTATCAGAATGAGTTTTTGTCAGAACTTGATGCACAAAAAAAATTCAGTTGGCCTTTAAATGTAAAAAAAAATTGCAGTAAGTAAAAAGCATTAGGAACATAATTTTTAAGGTTTTCCAAACATTTTCTGAGGGTAACTTTGATTTAATAAACTTTTAATGTCATGGCTTATAATTAATTTAATTATTAGGTTATTAAAGAATGTTCCAGGGTGAAAAAATGTTGGTTTGTTCAGTGGATTTGATCCGCATTTTCAATCTGCTTCATAGCCAAGGTACCACAGTTACAAGGTACTCCAAAGCAACACAAAAGACAAATGCAACAATGACAAGAAATAATAGAAAGCAGAAAACAAAACAAAAAAAGACAAGATCATAAACTATGAATGCGTAAACTCCTAAAGGAGCTAGAAAGATTCTCTTGTGCTGGGCCAGTACTGGGAGCTCTCAAGCCCTGGCCAGGTGGCAAGAGCTCAGAAGTGGTGACAGTTCTGGTGAGTTGATTCCAGGGTGATTTTACGAAATTCCAGAGGTGTGCAGTTCCTGGAAGTTGGATAGGAGAGCACCAATGATCCTCTCAGCAGTTTGAGCTGTCTTCTGAAGCTTCTAGACGCCTGATTTAGAGGCAAAGTTTAAACCAGACAGGGGTGCACAGAACTCAATGACCCCTGAGTGGAACGCAGCTGCTGGCTCAGCGGCATCCATGGAAGGTTCCTTGGCTGACACAGGAAATGCCCAGGAACCTGAATGACTGCATTGATGCCACAGTGCTTGTGATGGTGGGAGAGTGGTGGGTGACAGGTCTTCTCATCTGTACTGCTTTGAGACTGATGAATCATGGGTCGGTGCATCTATGTCCTGTTTGTTTGCTAGCTCATAATCGACCTGAGGTTAATGAAAGCAACAGTGGAGTAATGTAAACTACAGCAGTCTCCAAAAATAAAAAAGTTAATTAGCACAGTTTTTGTTGTTGAAAATGTAGAGATTTAAGGTTTCTTCAAAAATATCAAGCAAGATTTGGCTTAAATTTTTTACAGTTGATGAAAGAAAAGAAAGAACAGTACATTTTTCAAAAAATGTGAATGATGAAACAAATACATTTTTATACTCATGGTTTGAGTTTTGCTGAAGCTATCGTTAAACAACTGTGTTTACTCTTTTTAAATTATAACTGAACTAAAATGTGCCATTCAAAGAGTTTGAGGCTTTTTTCCAAGAAGAATGAGCTGCTTTACCAACAGAGAAGATAAAAAAACCTCATCGACAGCTACCTCAAGAGACTTCAGGCTGATGTGAAAAGAGGGAATACAAAATATTTTGTAAACTTTTGATCAAGTTTCTGTTATTATGATTTACAAAAGAGTAAACAGGGTTGTTTGATTATAAATGACTTCAATTAACCACAAACTATTTAAAGAATAGATTAAAAGGAAAATTAGATTAAAAAGAAAATTAGATTAAAAGGTACAAATATACTTAACATCTTCATTTGTTCTTCTCCAATTTTAAAATATTAATTAAAACCTGCACCAACCTCAAGTTTGCAAAGCACACCATTTTTTTCAGAGTTAGAAATGGCCGAATGCACCAAGATCAAAGAGAAGCTTGGAATTCCACGCTGTTTTTGACATTAGCCCCGTACTGAACGCTTTCACAGAGCAAACCGTAGCTTGGTTCATTTATTCACAAAGGATTGCAAGGCATTAAAATGATGAAGATTTACAGCATTATAAATAAAGCTAAATGTAGTCTAAAAATCGAGGATGTGGTTTCGAATTTTCTTCACACTGTTTTGCATTTAAAGACAACGCTGCGCTGATAACTGTCTGTGCTGACTGAGAAGTATTTAGGGAAGAAAGTGCATGAAAAACACATTGTGCAGCGTTCAGGGAGCTCTTTGGCAGGAGTAGTAAAAATCTGAATTTCTGAGTCCCAGAACGTCTTTAAGTTATGTGAAGGCAGAGCAGAAGGGATGAAGATTTTGTAGTTCTGATTCATACAAACTTAGAAACAGAAACATACATCAAAGACAAAAAGAGGGTTTCAATGTTTTAAAATCACACTTTTAAAAAATGAATTTCAAGTATTCTAAATTGGAAAGTGAATATTGGAAGGATTTTAAAAGGAACACAGGAAAATGCTCAGAGTAAAATTAAAATACAGAGTTGTGAGAGTGGCAGAGTTGAGGTTAATGAGGTATTAATAAGAATATTTAGGCTTTTCTAACATGATGCAGAAACTATACACGATTAAAAGTTGTTAACAAATTGAGGAAAAAAAAAAGAAATAATTTAAATTAAATTAATTGAAAACTGTGGCCTACACTGAGCACCCAGGCATTTAAACAGCAGGTGACCTGAAATATTAGTTACCAAGGAAATTAATTTTTTACTTTGAATCAAACAAACTAACAAAACAAACAAACATACAAAATTAATTCTATAAGAGCACTGGTGGTTTTAGACTTCTATAGGAGTGCTATAGCAACGACATTCTGTCATTCAGTCATTTCTCCTGTCAAAGTTTCAAGACAAGACAAGCCAAGCCTGCGACACTCAGATCATCCCAGCGGCAGATCTCCTCTGAGACTGACTGTGATTGACAGCTGGGTCGCCCGACTATACAGAGAGCAGTGAGCCTCATCGCTCCAAAATAACTTTGCTCCAGGAGTTTGGAGCTTGTTTCTGAGCTGTTTGGCGTTTTGTAACAGTTTGTGGCGTTTGTGTAGTAATGGCTTTCATCTGGCAACCTCACCATGGAACTCATTTTCTTCAAGTGTTTCCTTATTGTGCTCCTTGAAACAGCTACGCAAAATTTTTATTATAGCGTGAAGTTATTTGTGCATTTTTCTTTGCATCCCTAACATTTTTTCTGGCAGTTGTAGCAGAATTTTAGTTGCTTTCACCAGAATCCCTCACTCTCCACTTCTTCATCAGAGTTTGAACTCTGCTGATGGGCATTCCCAGTTCCTTGGAGGTCTTTTTATATCCCTTTCCTGTTTTGTACAGTTCAACTACCTTTTACCTCAGAACCTTTGACAGCTCTTTTGCTTTCCCCATCGCTCAGAATTCAGAAATGTTGGCACATCACTGGATGAAATTGGAATAAAATTGCTTTAATTTCATCATTTTTATTTTCTGAAAAATGGTACATTTACCAAGGTACTTATTTAAGGGTTTATTTAATGGGTTATTAGTTTTTTTTTTTCATTTTACAATAGTATGGTTATGATGATGCAGGATAAATTACTGAAGTAAATACACACAGCTTTCATTGAAACCAGATCCGTGTCTGTTGTTATTACAATCCATCCACTGCAATCCAACTTTATCATTGTGTTGTTTCATCTATTTTCCTGAATCGGATCCAACAGTTGGGTTCTCCATTCTGGACTTATAAGCATATTAAAAGTCGATGCCTTGATTTTGTCTATCACTGCTCAGAGGATGACTGTGTGGGTCACTTATTCACTGAGTAAAAAAATCCATCTACTAGAAACTCACATGTGAACACCCTACCATGAGCTTCTTCAACCACTGAAACACTGGAACAATCCAAATCAATGTCGATCACAGATAGCCCGGTCATATCCCTCATATGCCTGCTTGTGGCTAGTTCCATGGTCATTAGACCGGAATAATGTGTAGTTCGAACAAGCTTCAGGCTTCAACCATCAGCTTAGAAAATATGATGTTTGCATGAAACAGTAATATTTTAATATTGTACAAAAACGGAATATCGTTTTGAAGTGAATGTTACAGATTCAATGAAAGAAGCTAAGCTATCGCCAGATCTGGTTGAATAGATTCCAAAATGAACGTCTTATCATCTCGGGGTGAGATGGAGAAGGAGCCTATAGCAAAAAGAATGGAGAATTTTTTCAGCACATACTCTCACCTGGTTCCCCACAGAAGGTTTCTTACTCATCTGATTGGTCTTTTGCTGGGCACTGAAAGGAGAGAAATACTGCCGTTCAGGTTTTGGTTAAACCATTGACAGCGAATATTAAAAAACTTACTTTGCAAATCCAATAAAATCTTCATGATTTGTGTTAATGTAAGACAGCTGAATGTCTAAAGAGAGTAAAACCTGTGGAAAAAGAATAATTCTTTACATTATGATCAAACTGTATCCAATAATTCTGTTCAAGTCAGAGATCTCCTTTTTAATGGATTGATCTCACCTGGTCTTTGGCTTGCCTCTCTCGTTCTCGAATGTGTGTAGTCACTATCCTCTCCGATTCCTCACGTAATTTTGGAAAGTTCTCCAACTGAGGGCATGCATATAGAATCCTTCTACATTATCAGCAATCATGTTTTCTTACTAAATAGAACAACCCAATGTTCCAGTGAGAAAAACTGAGTGTGTATACTTGAATAACGTCCGAAAAGCTCGACTCGATGCCTCCGCTGGCATGAGTTTTTGTGTCGAGGTCACTAAATTCACTCATCCATTTCTTTAAAAGCTTTAGTGAGCAACCATTTAACAGTAGGGGATCTTTCCCAAATTCGTAAGCATGAAAATTTCCAAAATCTCTTGGTATCTCCCAGCACCTGAAAAACAACCTCATAGTATAATTCCCCCTGGACCACACTTCACAGTTGGCACAATGCAGTCAGAATAGTACCATTCTCTGAGAAACCTAAAAACCTAGACTCCTTCAAGATATATCACTCCAGAGATTCCGTTTGCTGCTCTAGAATCCAGTGGTTGCATCTGACACTTCAACAAGGGAAGCTTATTCCATACAGAAGTCATAAGGCCATGTGAAGCCAGCCCCAGGTCATAGGTGAGCTGCTGTAGCTCCCATTTTGTTTTAATACTACTCAAAGTGGATAGTGGAATATTTAGTAGAAATATAATTTCAGAACTGGACATTCAGTACTTCTGAAGAGTGGTTCATTTGTACAAAAACAACCTAAGTACTTACCTTGGTGCGTCCCTGGATGTAGTTGGTACATCTGACTTCATCATTCGGCAATTTTGTATATATTTATGTTAAATCTACATCAGGTTTGGTCCAAAAACAGGATAAACAGTATTAAAAAAGCATTTGAAATACCCATAATCCAACATCTGCCAATGCTGCACTAATACTGCAGTTGATAACTAATTACACGCTCTCTGGTTTTGTTCACCAGTACAAAAATTCTGGCAAGGACTTTGCAAACGGCTATCGACATGGATACGTCACCACATCTTTGGTTTATTAGGTGACCTAGATAGTCTACAGTCATATCTCGAGGTCAAACACATCAGTCTTTATTCTCACAAAAGTACAAAAGAATTCTATTAGACTACCTCAACCTGCCTTCAATTAAATAACTGTAAGCCTCTCTTCTTATTAATGCTGCTGTTCTAACCACGACCATGAGGGTGTGCTGTGTGGTTAAGGGGGCATGGGGTGGCTGGGAGCAGGCTGGCCTGGCGTGCTTGGGTGGGCTTCCTGGACGGTGTGCAGGGGCCTGGGAGTCTGTCCTCAGGTGTGTCCCTGTCTGTGCAGGCCCTGGTGTGGCTGGAGGAAGTGGCAGTTCGGAATCGGTTGGTGGCTGGTGGGGCTGCTCGCACTGCATGTAGCATACACTTTACTTCAGGTTTAGTGTGTGTGTGTGTGTGTGTGCGCGTGCATGCGTGAGCAAGAGTGTGTGGGAGCATGCGCACGTGTGTGTGTGCATAGAGTGGATGTGTGTAATAGCAGGTGAGGTCCGAAGGGAAGCAATACTAAGAATCTATGTTATATGCAAATCCTGGCCAATTAAAGAGCTGTGCCTGAGAGATCAAGTTATTCCCATCGAGCAGAAAAGACTATGTAAAATGTTCCTTTTGTTCAAAATTATTGCTTTGTTTTATATAAAAATTGCACTGTCCATTAGTTGAACGGCACTAATTTTAAATTTTAGTTTATGACCCTTTTAAGATATGGACCAATTCACTTTTGGTTGACTAATACATTTTATTTATTTTCTAATATATCGATATTATGTGTATAATACGATAGCATCACGATATGTTTAACCAACCCTATTTTAACCAACTATAAAAACTGTTTATATAACAAAACATCTTTGGAAAAAGTGTAGTATAAAAAGTTTTGGGACCACAAAATAAGAAGGTTAGGGTCTAGTTTGATTTGTAGGATAGCATTTGATACGATCCATCCTCTAGGGGGCAGCACTAATGTTTGCAATAAGTCATCTTTTTTACTCTAAGTGATTAAGAGAGCTAACTTTATAATCTTTATCATTTAAAATGTGAGCAAAGGACAATTGTCTCCTAGTAAATATCACATAAAACAAGAAAACAAGGTAAAGACGTTTCAGAAGTGACAAGAATCACTATCACTCGAAAAAGCAAAAACACTTCAGATCCTAGATGATATTTCCCAGTAGCTCCACGATACGCAACGTGACAATTTTATATTGCTATATATTGTGCCATGATATATTTTCACACCCCTCCTGATTTCTGTTTAATTTCTGTCTGAATGTGTGTTTGAAGTCACTGAACTGTAGAATATAAAAAAATAAGTGACTGTCCATTTTTATTAGAAACAAACAAATGTCTCCTTTTGCAGCATTAGATTATAATATCTTACTAATATATGTTACTTTTTATATAGATTTATTCACATATATAGATATATTATACCTTGCTGGTACACTGTTGTACTGTATTGATGAGCTCCTGGATCACCATGTCTACACACTTGAGACAAGGCCCCTTGAGTTTTACAATCTGTTTCTTTACTATTGCTTCAAATGCCATGTCAGGAGTGAACAGGCCTGTCCTGGAGAAAACAAAAATCAAAGAAATGTAAGAAAAAGTGAGTGGATATAATACTAAAATGAGACCCTACGGTCAAAACAAACAGAAAAGTCCATACATTTTAAATGTGTTCATTTGTATTCAAGTGATATAAATATATGTTGTTTTACTATTTCTATTGGAAGCATTCACACAACTGTAGCAACCAATAGAACTTTTACAATAACATAGGGCTGGGCGAACTGAATTACAAAAAAATCTGAATTACAATATACCTTACTTTTTGACCACACTTAAGATAAATAATCAGAAGATGAAAGACGTTCAACGCTGATATTAGCTAGATATGTCCCACAGTACATGTAGCCTTCATAGCTTTAGCTCTAAACATTGCAACAGCTCTCCCTCCCTGCAGTCTGCTCCTGTTTGAGGTGTTGCATTAAATTGGTCGGTGTAAAGTAACTAAATACAACTACTCAAATTACTATATTTGAGTAGTTTTTCTCAGAAATTGTAATTCAGTGATTAGATTTAAAAATGTATATTTTACTGCACTACTGTTCTTCAACTACCTGAAGAACTGCTTATTATTTTTTTTAATGTATATTTACAGTGATTGGCACCTGTCCTGTCCAATCAGAATCCTGTCCCCCAGACATCTAGCGAATGTAACCGATCCAATGCAATCACAATACAATCAGTAGAAAAAGAAATTATTTTGCTGCTTATTTATTTTCTTTTATAGTTTCAATCATCAGGACAATAGTTGAATGTTTAACCTCTTAATCCCTGAGGCCTATTTTCCGAAAATCCTATACTTTTACTTTTTAAGGCATTTCTCAGCTTTTATAAGGTCTAAACTGCAAATCTTGGTATCAAAATGAAGATAGGTTCTTGGGGAGTGGTGTGGATGAGTTAATTTGACAGTCAAGAACACTGGGTAAGAGTAATTGATGTTGGAATGGCCAAAAAATGAACTCCGCCTAAAAAAAAAACACATGTTTCCTCTAATATCTCCTTATTTTACTTGTAACAAAGCAAATAAACACAATCAATTGTAACCACTACATGTCAAGAACATCTGTAGCAAGTTTGGTGTTCATACTACAAGAAACTAATATTCTGTAAAGGTTTTGATTGAACAAAGTTCAGGCGTAATCCATGTTGGCACAGTTTGGCACAATTTGGCACAATAATTGAAATATGGCAAAAATCTTGACCAAAGCTTCCGCTACGTTCATGGTCTTCTTTTCTTGCTTACGGGACATGATTTCAGCAAAAAAGTTTTTAGAGTTGCATATCGCTGGATTCTGCTGGTTGTTAGCTTTCATTTGATGCCATAGTTTTGGTGTTTCCGTTTATATTGTGGATACATATCGCACATAAACAAAAACTTGGTCATGAATTATACTCCGGACATGTTGTTGTTTATTTGCATGGCGTTCGAGCTGTGGTTCACGGATATGAAATTGAATTAAATACGTTTTTAGATGAGTTTCCACTGAACACAACAGTATTTAATATGTGTGGGTTATTCTCAGGGTTAGTGAGCTATGAGCGAAAATGTAACGCACAAGGGGGCAAGTCCCCGGTACCCGGGACTCTCGGGCTTAAGAGGTTAATGATGTAGCAGTTATTCTCTCGTTTTTCTGTCTTTCCACTGTTTTACACACTCTATATCACTCTTTCACTCTCTCGTGCTCTTTTTTTCTCTTACTCCTCTCTTTTTTCTCCCTCTCTAACTATATCGTTCTCTCTCTTTGCTCTCTATTTTTCTCTTTCTCTCCCTCTCTTTACTTTCACTGTCTATCTCATTCTCCTGTATTTCTATCTTTTGTTCTCTCACTCTTTCTGTCTCTCACTTTCTGACTTTTTAATGTACCCATCTCTCTTCTATTTCACTCTCTCTCTTTGTGTCTCTCTTTTTGTGCAATCTAACTCTCTTTTCTTTCATGCTGTCCTTTTTTCACTCCACTCATTCTCTTTTTTTCACTCTGCCTCTTGCTCTTTGTATAAGTTTCTCTCTCACTCTCTCATAGCTACTTTTTACTCATACTTTGAGTCGTATTTAATCTTTTCCTGTACTTTCTGTCAATTAAACAACAATAAAATGTGCAATAACATTGAAAAGGTTTCGTTAGTGATTCGGTAGCAAAGATATAAGACATTTCCATAAATCCATGTAGTCTTGTTTACAGCATTCAAATGAGCGGTCATTCGTCTTTCTTGGTCAAGTGAGCCACATTGTGTTTAAATGCCTCTACACACTGGTCCGAATTTAATTTCACACGAATCTCAGGGTGGCTTTTCAGCAAAGTGCTCTTAGTCTGCGTCAAGGAAATATTGATCCAATGACGCTCCCTGCCTGAAGATGGTGTTTGCAGTACAACAGATGCACTCCACGCTACATGGGAAAACAGGAAAGAAGATCAGCAAGAAGAAGACGATGACAGAGAGGAATTCAGACAAGAAAAAAATAGAGAAAAGAGAGGATTTGTGGTGAGACATTTCTTTCCTGTTTCCTGCACAAAGTCCTATTCAGTTTTCATTGGTCATTCTCCTTGCGAAAAACAGATCCATTATTCGTCAGCACCCTGATGTGCGATGTCCCGTTGGCGCCCATAATTTTCGATCGAGGCACATTGTTGCCTGAAACTTCTGACCAAAAACCGGTCGGTCAAACCGACGTCAACTACACATTCGAGTTAATCGATGAACTCTATAATCACCCAGCCCTATGATATTAATCATAAACAGCTTTGTCATTTCAGACCAAAGCAAATATGGAAGACCCTTAAAATCCGAAACATTTGCATGTACCTGATGCCATGGATGTTTTTAATTGCGTAACTGATCTCCCTTCGTAAATCCTTCTCGTCAAACTCCATCTTGCAAGGCAACAGTGACAAGACATCAGCATGATCTCTGAATAGCATGCAAGGAATAAGCAACACTATCCTGAGCTTCAACAAATCACCTTAACCAGCTCAAAAGGGAACCGTTCGTGAAAGATGCGGTTGATTTTGGCACCTCCTGAAAGCTGCACTGTATCCACCTGATCCCCGGATCCTTCGATGCGCTTCTCGAAATCCAGCCCAAAGTGCTGTATAAGCCTGGATCACAAAGGAAATGGATGAGCTGGTGAACTCATCAATCAATGTGTGTATGTTAAAATACATCGTGTGCTTTGAACACTGCAGTTGTATCAAAACAACTTCAGGAATTAGAACAACTGCTCATAACGGTAATGCATTCAATCTTGACTAGGCATCTCATGAATAGTTCATATTTGTGTCCCTGATTGTGTTCAGCTGTGCACTACTCATCTAACTGAACTACAGTGTGTTTTTGAACCCACTGCATTAAGGCTTTGGTCTTGCGTGAGGGGTCATCAGGGTTCAAACATTTGAACTCTTTTGCCTCTTTGTCCAGGGTCAAAAGCTGGCCCTGCAGCTGACTCCGTAACACTGGTAATGTGTCCCGAATGTGGTTGGTAAGTTGCTAAAGAGATTTGGAGAAGGACATATTAAACTTAATGGAATAACAAGTATAAATCTTAATATTAAAGAAGGTTGTCGAATAACCTGGTTGAGAATTCTTTGTAAGTACGTTGTTCCCATGCAGTCTGCCATGTGTCGATATGCTGGATGTGACTTAAAGAAGCGCCTCTCTGCAGCCAGAGCTGTACTGATCTCTTTTTTTCCATCAATGTCCTTCTGACTTCGGTTTACCACACCAACGTATCCTGTAAGCATCGCAGGAACACACAAAGAACTACAGTATCAAGGAAACCAATCTTACGGAAAATATAAGAGATCTTAGACTGAAATAAAAGAAATATGGAAATGTGTGTGTTTTGGAAACGCCACAACTGCGATGCCCAGGAAAAATGAGCTCAGATATATTGAATAATGATGTCACCAACTTTAAGGTCACAACCAGTCTTCAGAAAAGCACTAATTTTCTTCTATGGTCATTACAGTTACCATTTTTTATAACATGGATTAGCACAATCTATCACTATAAAACCCAATTTAAACGTTTGCATCAAGCCTACACATATGCTGTGTAGCCATAGAAGCAGACCCCTATAATGTAGCCTGGTGTGCGCCTCTCAAAACTGTAACCACACAAAGCATAGTTGCAGCCCTTATGCTCTGTGATTGGTCAGTTTAGTAGCACAGGATTTTTATGTCATACATATCAGAGTGTCTCCACCATGAGCTCACAAACACGAAGAAGTTCATGCAACAAAAGTCTACACGTTGAAACACGGTTTTGTAACGGTGTCCATTCCAATCAACTCAACAGAACTGGAATAAAAGGAGACCATGAGACAATGAGAATTGTACTCCAAGAGAGTGTTGATGACTGCTTGCTGTTTCCCTAGGTCTCCTAATATGGTAAAAGCATGGTGTATGCTAGAATTATGAAAATGTATGTAACGATCCAGTTAATAACTACATGCATGTTAGCATAATGCTAATGCCATGTTAATATTTGATTTCATAAATCATGCTAACATTTTGCTAATGCGATGTTATAATATGATGGCACCATGCTAAATCATGCTTGCAACATACAACCATCAAGTTAATTATTAAATTCAAATTTATGATAGCATTGCGCTAATTACATTTTAACATATGATTTCATCATGACAAGACATGCTATCATCTTGGTAAAGCATTTTAATATGTTGCTAATGAGTTGTTCATTATGATAAAAACATATGATAATGTATGCTAGCATTATGTTATCTTATGCTATCTTATCATTTCTTTGTGGTAAGTCAAACTAGCATGTTGCTAATGAGATGTTCATTTATGATAGCACCATGCTAATTCATGCTATCGTCATGCTAAGCCACACAACTATCATGTTTTAATAATTACATGCAAAATTATTCTAGCATTATGCTAATGTTGCTGTGTTTTATTTTTATCACCTCACAATATGTAAAATAATATTGAAAATGAGCATTATCTCAAAAATTTGAACGGTGCAATTAATAAAAAGGATTTACAATAACCGTAAAAACAGACATTTCAAAAAGAAGCAAAAACATAAAGTGACATCATACACTGTCACGAACAGGGAACACAAATATTGTAAATGAACCCCACCAATTGACAGTTTTCTTTTTGGATTACTCAGAAACGAATGAAAACAATTAATCAGAAAAATGATCAACCTCTTTCCATAGCATCTGTTCACTTCTGACATTTATGAGATGTCACAATTTTGCCACTTTCAAAAGATTCAAAATTCACAACTAGAAATGATACGTTAAGTTTCAACAACTAGCCCCTTGAAGCTAAAACTGTACTGCACCGTCATTAATGACTGAGGAATTCTTTTCCTAGAGTTTCTCAACCCTTCTCCACGCCTGTGTATCCAATGCATTAAGGCAACAGCAGGAAGCATGAAGTCTTTGCACCTGGCCCTCTTTTAGCCCCTCTCGCCTGCAGCGGACTTGCTGGAAGTGTCCCAGCTTTGAGCCCAAACTGCACAGGACTCTGCTGACAGCACATTTCTACATGTGTGCAGTACTGTACCTCGGCGTAATGGCAGTAACCTGTTCTCCAGCACGTCCCTTACATCTGTGCCACTGTCCATAAGATCCAGCTTTGTGATCACACCGATGGTGCGATGGCCTGAAATTGATGGTGGAACTTGTTAACAATGTCTGGCAAATTATACAGCCGTCAAACAAGTTTCAATACATTTTAGATTTTTAGTATAATACACAATTAAAGCAAAATTTCTCATTAGAATTTTACAAAATGGACAATCATATTTGATCAATCCTCACTATCCGGCACCATAAGCTCAGGCCCTTATCAGAATACGGTGATACGATCTTAAATTTCTGGTACTGACCTTGTGGATCCACGTCTTTGGCCAGTTTAAGAGCATCGGAATTGGCTAGATCCATGTTAGCAGGAGTGACAGCCAGGATGAGACAATTGTCTTTGCAGATGAACTGCATGATCATGTCTCTGATCTGGTATTCAATGTCAGGAGGCTGGTCTCCCACGGGTACTTTAGTTATGCCGGGAAGATCTATAAGAGTCAAGTTCAAAACTGCAGAAACCAGAAGAAAAACACAGAAATATTTGCTCAGAGATATTTGATCTGAGATGTTTAAGATATGAAAGAAATCTAAATGTGATAAACATATTTCCTCAGAGATATCTAATAAGGCAGTGGATATTATAACACAAGAGTTTCATCTTTTATTATAAAATATCTCTCGTGATAAGATGCAAGATGTGAAAAACAATAAAAACTGTAACCGGGCGGAGTTGATTTGGGAAAATCATATGAATAAATAAAAACATTTGTATTCTTGTGAGATTAAGCTGAAGGTTGAGTAGAACCCTTTTGTAATTGCTCAGACTATATTTGCATGGCGTTCTGTGCATTTTTGAGGGCCTAGATGTGCTCGAAAATTGAATTGCTATCACACATCAGAACTGCTGAAAATTTACGTCTATTGTGGTTCAAAAATCGGATGTGGCAAAATGGTTCTATAGTGCCACCTAACATGTTCCAACTTTTGTACACAAGACTTAAACAAAAGTAATATAGATTCTTTAATTTATACATTTTCCTGCCCGTTTATTTGCTTTCCGGGTCACAGGGGGGTCAGCGCACATAGGGTACACCCTGGACAGGTCGCCAGTCTATTGCAGGGCAACACACACATTCACTCCTAAGGGGAATTTAGACTTAAACTAGATCCCTGGCGAGCCTCGAACTGAACAGCCTTCTAACTAGAATCCACAAAGCTACCCACTGGAGATCACATTTCCAGATTCCACAGGAAGTGGTCTATTTCACAAAAACATCTAAAAACGGTCACTTGACTTTAACAAACTCCTCCTAGAGATTTTATCAGTCCATCTCCAAACTCCATCAGTTTTATCTTGAGGCATATTGGATGTAAAATTGCGAAGCTTTTTTGACTTTGTTAAGCTATGTGTGCACAGTGGCGTCAAATAAAAAAAAATGCGTGTTAAGAGTCCATGCCTGAAACAAACTACGGTGTCAGTTATAGCGCCACATAGAGGCAACATGAAATGATCCATTTTCTGCAGATTTCAGACTGTGTTTATAGTAAATGTTTGCAACTTATGTAAGGGACCAGGATATATTTTATATTATCACCATCAAACGCTTGCAGTCTCATCTAAAGGCTGAATTTGTTAATGGGTTCTTGTTTGTTTCTCTTCTGAATTTCACTAAGAAGCAGGAAGTTATATCTCGGCCTTACAACGTCTGATCGGGAGGTTATTTGCTATGTGCGTCTGAACACAGTTGTAGCGTTTTAAACTGTGTTTGAATTAAACTTTTGACATTTGGGCAACTTATAAAAGAGACCAAAAGCCACAAAAAAAAAATATATCAGAGTGAGTTTCCAAAACCAACAGGAAGTGAATAATGTTGTAAAAACCTTTTTAAAAAGCACGTCTCATACTTTGACGAACTCCTCATAGAGATTGTATCTGTTCACCTTAAAACTTCATTAATCTTATCTTAAGGCATATGGGATGTTAAATTGTGAAGCTTTTTTGACTTCGCTAAACTATCTACACAGCGGCAGTCGAAAATTGACACTTTTGACTCAGCTATACAATGTCCAATCTGGCTCAAATCAACCACTGTGTCTGAACACATCCACAACATAGACATAGTGCCACCAGGTGTCCACAGAAGGAACAGAATTTTACACTGATAAGGCACGTCTTAACAATTCTGACATATGTGACAAGAATCTTGGACAAAAAAATACAAGAAAGAGTCATAAATATTCAGACCTCGTTGGGGTCCTGTTACATTGAGGTGTGCTTTTCTACTATTAAATTTTCCTGTATCTTCTAAACAAGGATCAGACATGGTGCAAAGTGCAACAAATCGGCCACCGAGAGGCGATGGCAATGTAGGTGCATTTATAAACAAGTGTGCTTGAATTATTACTATACATTTTTATACGTAACAGTAATCATAATAGTTTCATCATTTTGGTAGATTAAAGGTTAACATTGCTTCTTTAACCAGAAGGTTCCTGGTTTAAATCCAGGTCAGGAATCTTTTAAAGCAGAGTTTTCACAAAGTAACCTCACTTTCTATGAACAGCCCACAAACATAATTCCACAAAGGACCTTTTCTGGGTCGAAGTACCCCTGGTTTACAGCCAGGATTAGCTGGAATATGTACGAGTAGAGCCCATTACTCAGGAATAATCCAGATGTTTGGATATTTTGGATATATTTTGATGAAAAAGAAACGATTACCATTTGGGGAGTAAACACGTAGAGTGATGGGGATGGAAGAAATGCCTTTATTTGTTCCCGTGATTCTGTCGGTCTCTGTTTCAATCTCTCGTCGAACATCAGCAAAGTCTGTGAACTTCTTTCCTTTAAAATGGAGAAACTCTGCATGTTCTGCAAAGGAAAATGAAGAAGTTAGAAACATGACAGGATTAGAAACTGTCTGCTTTAAGACATTTATACTTTGTTGATTTCACATTTTATATTTACATTTCAGTCCATGCATTTGGCAAATACTTTTATACAAAATCACTTACTTTCAAGGAATGAATAACTTTAGAGTTGCTAACCAATGCTCTACTGACTGAACAACAAGAAAGCAACCTACTTTCAAACTCGAATTCTGGTCTTAAAGTGGCGACACTGCCCTCTAGTGCTAGTAAAGTGTCTGTAAAGGGTCGTACAAACTGACACAACATTTAAGGGCTAGTGCAGCATTAGCCAGTCTTTTCAAGTCAGGTAGTGTTAAAAAAAAGGATTTTCTTAAATTTTAATTATTATTGTGAACATTTTTTCATACAGAATTGCAATATTGCGCTCTTAAGATAAGGATTTCAAGGTACACAAACTTTTAGAGGTACTGCTTTTAAAAAAGGAAGCGGTAATGAATTAATTATGCACCACAAACAAAATTCAGGACGAAAGAGAAATCCAATTCAAATCAATATCTGCTGTGACCACTCTTTTCTTTCAAAACAGAAGCAGTTGATCTAGTTTTGTTTGTGCAAATCCGAATGAACTCTGCTGGAAGGTTGTGCCAAACATCTTAACCCCAGATCTTCTGAGGATGTTGCTTTCTCACATCCTTCGGTCTCTTCGGTGTAATTCCAAACACACTCGATGATGCTGAGATTAGGCCACTGTGGAGGCCATGCGTCACTTCCTGTGCTTCTGGTTCTACTTTACCCTGAAGATGCTTCTTAGTAGTTCTAATCATTGAGAACACCACTAATACCATTTGCAGAAATGCAGACCCAAACATCCAAGCAACCTCTGCCATGCTTCACTGTTGCCTGCAGGCACTCATTATTGTATCACTCTCCAGTCCTTCAACCACAAATCTGCCTCCTACTACAACAAATATTTCATCAGTGCAAGAGTAGCAATAACTCTTCATTTTTAATAGGTTTCTTTAGTAATAAAGTAACAAAAGAAAGCAAACGGAAAACACCCGCAATGAGATACCTCACAAGAACTAAATAAAGAACAAATAAACACAATAAACTAGCAAACCTTGAGAATCAGCTCAGCTCTGGTTCCAGTTTCAAAATTGAACAGCTACAAAGGCATCAAAAAAGGGGGTCAGTAAGAAGGGAGGACTAAACTACAACCAGGAGGAGGATAACTAGTAAGGCTGTGCGATATGGACCAAATAATCATATTGTGGTTTTTTTCGAAGGAATAATGGTATTGCGATTTTTTTTTTTGCAACTATTTTTTCGTTTCTAAACAAGCTACATACATACTTACATTCTTAATGTATTCAGAGCACAGGAAGTGCATAACAAAACATTTCACAATGAAATAACACTGTAGTAAAAATCAATTAAGATTAACTAAGCTCAACTCAAGTTCATAGCACACTGCACACAGTCGTACTAACTGCTTGATAAACAAAACTTTGTCTTAAAAACAGACAAAATGAAAACAATAAAGACTAGCTAACCTGGATTCCAGTCATAACAATAAATAAAACTACCGTAAATCAAAACAGAATGCCCGCTTAAAGGTTTTTTTTTTCAAGAAAAACCAGCATGTCCACCATTTCTGGCTCTGGCATGAACTGTGGCATGTCATTACATTTCCCCAAGTACTAAACACTCTATAAAAATCTAAATAAATTAACAGATAAAATAGAAGCCTTACACGATTTAGAAATTGCATGTGTTTAAATCGAGATTTTTTTTTTAATGCACAGCCCCAATAACTAGTGATTATAAGCTCATCGCAAGACAGAGGTGGACTGAGGCACTAACTCGTGAGTGTGTGTGCGGAGGCATACGTGAGAGCCAGGTGGAAGTAAACACCCTGAGAAGGGACCAGGACGAAAGAGATGAAATTAGTATAAAGTACTGAAAGAGGAACAAGAGAGAAAGGAAACCAGACAGTATAGAAGATATCATACGATTGTGCGGAAGAAAACCAGCAATACTGCGATCCTCAATGTTTCTTTATGCATCTTCAAAAGAGCTTGAAAACAGAGTGCCATGACATGCAACTGTCTTAAACCTCCTACACAGCTGTTTCTGTATCGGTTCATGACTAAACCTTTCAACCTAATTTCTTTTGTTCACCCACTTTGCATTTCCTAAGTTTACAACTCCATTTTCACACCCGTATTGTAATTTCATGAAATGATGGAAAGAAAGTTTCTTTCAGGGTCACAATCTAAGAGTCAATAACTATACCAGAATATTGAGTTATTTACCTAATATCCTGCTCTTACCTGACGTTGAACTGATGAGCTGAAGCACCAGTGGTCTCCTTGTAACGATTCCAGAGCCTCTCGGCAGGAAATCTCTGAAAGGATACAAGTGACTATGTTAAAAATAAGATCAAATGCAGTCAGGAAACACATTCAGTGATGAAAAGCCAAGCACCACATGATACATAGACACGGGCTCTGTGCCAGAGAGTCCCTTCTTACTCGTTCTAGTCCACACTTACAGCGAAACCATAAACCCAGTCAAACCTCTAGAAACTACCCATGGCCCTCGTGTGATTGTATGTATAGTGCTTTTACACACAGCTAGTTCTGGCCCTTGCATTAGTAGCATGTTGGGTTTGGTAGCCTTTAAGGGTCATGAAATCTTTGATGTAAAGAATTAAAGACTGTAAGAAATTTAATGCGTCTTGAACAATATTTAAGAGAAGTGTTTGCGTTAAGAGGTCATGAACTGAGAAAACAAAAAGTGTTTTTTCTAGTCAATTGATTAAAAAAATAAAAAGATGTATTGTAAAATGTCAAAGTAAAAAAATATATGTAACCTCAACACAAAGAAATGTTGTAAATTCAAAATCAGAATGTCTATTGAATTTTTTATTTAGCTTGTATCATATATTTTCTGACGTAAACATGAATTAACTATTGGCTTAATTTATAATAGTTTATTGATCACAAAAACAAGTATTAGAAACACAAAAGGAAACTTCGCAATATTACAAATCAATATAATCTATCATTTAAGTAACACCCTAGTATTTATTTACTTTTTCTCTGTTAGGTTTTATTTTGCTTTTCTTGCAATGATTTTATATTTTGAGTTATAGTTTGAGCTATGGAAGCTACATTGTACTATGGAAGATTTGACAGAAATCAAAAAATAAAGAAAGTAGGGAACAAAATGAGCGAATCATGTGAAAGAACTCCAATCACATGACCAAGGCGAAAGTAAATACATAACTACAGTAGAGCTGTAATTAGGCCCAGAAAGTTTTGAGAGAATTGCACCTGAGCGAACCTGATTTTGTTTAATTTCATTGTTTATACATATTCAATTATTTAAACAAAAGGTAATCTCCAGAGACAAGCCTCTTTTTCACCTCCTTGACGTCCATTTTTGTGTCTCTCATGGAAATCTAACTTTTCCTGTGGCTCAATTGATAGAGCATTCCGCTAGCAACGCAAAGGTCATGGGTTCAAACTCCAGGGAAAGCAAGAATTAATGAAATGTGTTAATTACTTGAAATGTAAGTCGGTTTTGGATAAAATCGTCTGCCAAATGCAAAAAATGTAAACGTAAGCGCATGACTTGACTAGGCACCGCAGAGCCAAAGCCTGTGTACAATTACATAAATTAAGTCAGAACCAGCCTCGATTCGTCCTGGGCTCTGTCAGGTTCAGGTAATGATCTTCATGTGTAAACTCCAGACAGCTATTAAAACAATTATTTTAAATAACATTATTGAAGATAAAAAGTTGACTTACAAAGGGGGGGGGGGGGGTAGAGTTAAAAAATCATACTGCAAGTGTACTCAAGCGAACAGGGCAATGTGGCCCCAGAACAAAAAAACATAGTGGAGTCTGCTTCGAAAGATGGTTTTACGGATTTTCGTAAAAGTCTGCTGAATGCCAATATGTGCTAGCAACAACTATCATCTAATCTCCATATAAAGAAACGGTTGAGAAAACTACAGAGAGTCCGAAAGAACAAAAGCTGAAACTTTAAATTGTCCTAAACTCAATTGGAAGTCTTCTCTGTGGTTCGCGGAGGAGGAGGAGGAAATGCTCCACATTTTCTGAGTAACGCATTTTTCCTCATTTGTCCGCTAATACTGTGTTGATTGGATATAGACTTAACTATAGACTGTAATTCTCTTATTTGTCAATTTTACCATCAAATTCTTCTAAGTCAAGAATAAAACCTGAGACATCGATTACAGAATGTTATTGAGCTCAAGTATCCAGATAGAGACAGAATCTCGTTACATTTGATAAACACAGCCAGACAGAGAGAGAGTGCTTTAGGCAAACATTGGCTTATCAGAGAGCAGAGATTAAGAGCTCTTCTGAAGATCAAGTTATGATCCTCTCACACCAATAATGCACGGATTCTTAGAAGAAAAATTCCACAAAAAAATATTGTTTTGTTTTTGGTTTTTTTTTTAAAGTACGTAAAATTTTACCAACTATGTCTGGAAATTCAGAGACTGTGAGAGTGCTGGAGTGAATTGCTAGACAGACCCACTCACTTACATTATATATATATATGCACGTAACAGTGATATGACGTCAGATTTTAACTAAAACATGGGTAAAGTACCAAGTTCATAGTCCAGAACAAATTCTTTAAAGCATCTGTGTACAGAGGAAACTCTATAAATCAACCGGTCATGTATGGGGGACCTGGATTTGTGATATTCTTGACAGTGATGTTACATTCCTCCATCCACATTCCAGCAAGTTCACTGCTGTGGTAAATGACTACAGTGTCTTATCATTCAAAATGATCAAATCCATATGGATCAGATTTTGGTTACTTCGATGGCAGAATAACCGCACAGAAATATTGTTGCACAATTACCAAGTATATTTTATAGAACTCCTCTCCTTTTCATCCTAACCCAGACATGGTTAAATTTGAACCAACGACAAAACTACTTTAATCCTAATCCAAATTAGTTTTTAAATGGAGCGCACAATTTTGATTCCACAATATTTATCGTTAAGGGTTGTAATCTTTTTAGCAGTATAATCTATATGACTAATGGCAGAGCTGTGGAGCCTTGTGGAGCTAGACCTTCGCAGAAAAGTTCTGCTGTTTCTTGTAGTTTTCTATGGTAAAGACTCGCCCATGAGTCTATTTGACTGACCAAATTCGGTTAGCATTCGGTTAACAGGGTAAAACATCTCATATAGCTTGAGGAAAGAAGCTCTGTTTGTGCCGTACAGTCCTGGTGTTGGTGGCTCTGAAGCGGTGGCCAGAGGGCAAGAGCTCAAAAAGCTAGTGTCCGGGGTGAGTGGGGTCCAGAGTGATTTTGTTAGCCCTCTTTCTCACTCTGGAGGTGTACAGGTCTTAGAGGGAGGGCAGGGGAGAACCGATGATCTTCTCAGCCGTGTGAATAGTCCTTTGAAGTCTGTGGACGTCTGCTTTAGAGGCGGAGCAAAACCAGACAATGATGGCGGAGCAGAGAAGAGACTGGATGACTGCAGAGTAAAATTGGGTCAGCAGTGACTGTGGAAGATTGAACTTCTTCAGCTGTCGCAGGAAGTACAGTCTTTGCTGGGCCTTCTTCACAATGCAGTCGATGTGTGTTCCCCACTTTAGGTCCAGAGCGATGATGGTACCCAGGAACCTGAATGACTCCACTGGTTTCACGGTGGTATTCAAGATGGTAAGGGGTGTGTGTGCAGGGGGGATTCTCCTCAAGTCCACTACCATCTCCACTGTTTTGAGGGTGTTGAGCTCAAGGTTGTTTAGACTGCACCAGAGAGCCAGCTGCTCCACTTCCTGTCTATACGCAGTCTCCTCACCATCCTGGATGAGACCAATGATGGTGGTGTCGTCTGCGAACTTGAGGAGCTTTACAGAGGAGTTGTGCGAGGTGCAGTCGTTGGTGTAGAGAGAGAAGAGAAGTGGAGAAAGAACACACCCTTGGGGGTGGTTCGGGTGCATGATGTGAATTCCCCCATCCTCACAGACTGCTGTCTGTCTGTCAGGAAGCTTGTGATCCACTCGCAGGTGGAGTCAGGGACGGAGAGCTGGGAGAGTTTGTTGCGAAGCAGTGATGGAATGATGGTATTAAAAGCTGAGCTGAAGTCCACAAACAGGATCCTCACATAGGTCCCTGGCTTATCCAGATGTTGCAGGATGTAGTGCAGCCCCATGTTGACTGCATCCTCCACAGACCTGTTAGATCGGTAGGCAAACTGCAGGGGGTCCAGTAGGGGTCCAGTGATGTTCTTCAGATAGCCCAGCACCAGTCTTTCAAATGACTTCATGACCACAGATGTCAGGGCCACTGGTCTGTAGTCATTGAGACCTGAGATTTTAGGCTTCTTGGGGATGGGGATGATGGTGGAGCGTTTGAAGCATGCTGGAACTTCACACAGCTCCAGTGATCTGTTGAAGATCAGAGAGAAGATGGGAGCCAGTTGGTCAGCACAGGTTCTGAGGCAGGTTGGAGAGACACCATCAGGACCTGGTGATTTCCTCCTTTTCTGCTTTCTGAAGAGCTGACAAACATCCCCCTCGCTGATCTGTAGAGGAGGAGTGGGAGGATGGTCTATGCTGAGGATGTTTGTGAGGGTGTGTGCTGGAGGTGTTGATGGCTGTTCAGGGAGACGGTCGGGGGTTGTCTCGAATCTGCAGTAGAACTCATTCAGATCATTAGCCAAGTTTTTATTGCCCATTGATGAGGAGGCTGGAGCTTTGTACTTTGTGATGGTCTTTAGGCCTGACCACACTGAAGCAGGGTCGTTGGTTGCAAACTGTTTTTGCAACTTTTCAGAGTGCGTTCTTTTGGCAGCTCTGATCTCCTTATTCAATGTATTTCTGGCCTGTTTGTACAAAGCGCAATCTCCACTCTTGTAGGCAGCACCCTTGGCTTGACGAAGCTGTTTGAGTTTTCCAGAGAACCATGGTTTGTCATTGTTATATGTCACATAAGTCCGGGTGGGGATGCACATCTCTTCACAGAAGCTGATGTAGGATGTTACAGATTCTGTGAGCTCGTCCAGGTCTGAGGCAGCAGTTTCAAAAACACTCCAGTCCGTGCAGTCGAAGCAGGCTTGTAGTTTCTGCTCTGCCTCAGTGGTCCATCTTTTAACAGTTCTCACTGCAGATTTAGCTGCTTTGAGCTGTTGCTTATATGCTGGAATAAGGTGGACCAGGCAGTGGTCGGAGAGTCCTAAAGCTGTGCGGGGGACGGCGTGGTAGGCACCCTTGATCGATGTGTAACAATGATCCAGAGTTTTCCCCTCTCTGGTGGGGCACTCTATATGCTGCTGGAATTTTGGCAGTTCTCTTCTTAAATTGGCTTTATTGAAGTCCCCAAGAATAACACAGACAGAGTCTGGGAAACGCTGCTCCACATTCATGATCTCGTCAGCAAGCTGTTGCAGCGCTTCGCTTACACGCGCCTGCGGCGGGATGTAAACACTGACAAGAATATACGAGGAAAACTCTCGGGGTGAATAGAAGGGCTTGCATGTAATAAATAGCGCTTCCAGATCAGAACAGCAGATCTTCTTCATCACTGTTACATCTGTACACCATCTCAGATTGATGTAGAAGCATGTACCTCCTCCACGAGTTTTTCCCGTAGCGCTCAAGTCGCGATCTGCTCTGAACAGCGCGAACCCGGGCAGGTTAAGAGCGGCGTCCGGTATCCCTTCGTTGAGCCAGGTCTCCGTGAAACACAGCACAGCAGAGGTTGAAAAGTCTTTTGTGAATTCCATGTTTAGTTGTGTTTTATAATTGCTCATTTTCGGTACACACTATTGATAGATCTTCCGCTGCACTTTGTTTAAAGGCCGAAAAGAAAACAAGCGAGAAACTTGTTTCTTTTTGGTAAACAAATCAGAATCAATCAATTCAAAATCAATCTTTCTTAATTGTCAGTGTTGCCAGAAAACTGTTCCAAATGCATCAGATGTTCAGCCAACATTCCGTGTATATTACGTCTGAGGCGGAGACTCATTAGAATCTGAGTTTACCTGGTATTTGAAATCTGTATCCAATTTGATACATAAGCAGGCTGTAAATTGCATTAATATATGTAAACACTTTAATATTTTAAAGATTGCTTATTATAATGTCATTTTGTCTGGATTTTTGCAAAGTCCTGCAAGTTTGTCCTCTTGATGTAACCATATCCCCCCTGGCTTTTACCCTGTAATGCACATTATTTTTTAATAAAAAAAAAACAGCACACTAAAAGGTCAACCTACAGTAGTTATTGTGTATACTTTTGAGGATTGCTTTTTTTTTGTTGTTGGAGGAATTTGACCGATACAATGATGGACCTCAAACTGACTTAACCCTCACAAAACATTTGACTAATGATATAATATCTTCCATGAGCAGTGCTTTTTTTAATTAATTTAATTATGAAAGCAAGTTATTTTATCATTAGCATAATAGTTAGAATTAAGCTAACGTTGAAATACAGGTAAATGGACAACAAACAGTCATATTTTTGTATATGGGATGCTAGCTATGGGATGGAATGTTTTGTTAGATAAACGTATTAAAAGTTAATAATGTGCTTGTTATTGGAAAGATGAAGAAAGGAGAAAAATAATACTTTATTACACCAGCATACAAACAGTAAGTTACGAATACGCTGCTTGAATGTGGATAGTTAGAAAGAACTAATATCAAAGTACTGACAAATTCGTTTAAAAGTTTACATTTTACGCTGTTTACGTTCCCACTCTTATCCAGCAGCTGCAACGCTAAACGGAAGTTCGTTTACACGACTTTACTAAAAGGCAGAAATGTTTTGAAAAGGGTCACTGTGAAAAGGGCCTATTCCTTTAGTAGTTACCTTGTGCCATATTTTATTGGTAATTTAATTTGTCTGGAAAAAATATGTTTCCAATTGATCTGCCATATAAGTTTTGAGATCCTAAGCAAAGTGCTACTTAATCCTAAGAGGAAAGTGGGTTTGCTTAGATCTAAAACAGCACCGCTGCCTTAAATATAGAAGGAGTCCCAGTGGAAGAAACCTAGTTAAAGGCACGAAGACAGAGGAGAAGGATGCAGGTAGTGCAGCCACGTCGTAAAGTTCTGAAGTGGTATGGTTTTATAGGCCATCATCGATGTAGCATCACTCAGGTTCCCAATGATTAAAATCCAAAAGGATTTCTTCAGTCGCAGTTTGGATCAATGCAGAAAACAAAATAAAATGCATTGATGGGCAGAACAATTACAAGAGAATATAAGTGATGAAACTAGACCGAGGTACAAGCAAGTCATCGTCACAGTTTCTGGAGCAGATCAGAGCACACAATCAGAGATAGTCTCAATCCCTCAAGGGCTTGTGCTGTTTTCTCTAGCAATCTGGCACATGGTCATGTCATTGTATTTGCCCAACCATCTGCTGCCAATTACTCATTAATGGTGTATTCCTCACAAAAAAAGCATTTTTCTTCAACAGTATGCATGTAATGCTTTTCTTTCCAATCTGAGACAAGTATCAACTTAGCTCGGCTCCTTTTAGAGCCTCATCCATATGATAATGGAAAATAGAATGCAGCGAAAAAGCCTACAAAAGCATGCAAGGGGAACCATGTCATTACAAAAAAGGTCAGTGAAAGCAGCATAATATAAACAAAAAAATATCAGAATCATCAAATATTAGCGTAAACAAAACAGGTGTCCCCAAGAGTGTCTGGCTTCAGACTTTCACTGGCACTCTTCTGGCACTGTCCTACTATTGGACACTCCGACTGGCACTCTCCTACTATTGGACCAAACCTGACCGGCTCTTTATTGGACAGCACACGACATTTGACTTCATCCTTTCCTGAAGCACAGTGTTTCCCTTAATCTTTCATGTGGTTGACTTCTATAATATGAACGAGTTTGTTGTGATTAAAACTGTGCTCCTAAATATTAAAATATACAACTGTTCAGAGTACTGCGATGGACTAGCGGCCTGACCAGGGTGTATCCCTGCTTCTTGCCCAATGTGCGCTGGAGATAGTCACTGGCAGACCCCCATGACCCCGAAAGGGAATAAGCGGATTGGAAAATGAATGAATGAACTGTTCAGAGTAAACAATTATTATACTTGAACCTTTTTAAAATGTTAATACCTGTGGTATCATGGATAGTAATAACATATTCACATATTCATTTCTGTAAAGAATAATACTGTGGTTGTAGTTCACTGAAGACCAGTAGAGGGCGCTATGGTGATTGAGGTTTAACTGGTTAAAACATATAGAGAAGTGTTATAGAAGAGTGTAACATAGCAGTGTTGTTCCCAGAAATAATGTACCGTTTATACTGGTAGTACTGTGGCCTTCCAGTTAGAAGGTTGCCGGTGTGAGGCTCACCGGTGACCTTTGTGGAAGGAGTTGGCATGTTCTCCCTGTGCATGCGTGGGTTTCCTCTGGCTAATCCGGGATGTATGGGTGAATGTTGCGCTCTCAATAAGCAGGTTGTAAAGTGAATGAATGAAAATGAAAGTCTGTGTTAGGTATCAGAAGTATTGGGTAAATTGAAAAAAAACAGTAATAATCATCCTTTCACAACAACATACAACATGTGATATGTTTTATTAACCACACAGCTCTGGACTGTTATGATAACATGTTTGAGAGAGAAGCATTCTTGCCTCCTTCTGCTGATAGTAGGCTGCCAAAGCATGGAAAGGAATTCTTTTCAAGTACGAAAGCTTCATTAGCTCCATGACTAACTTCATAGTCCTTACATAGTCCTCCAAGGGAAACTCAAATTAAAATCTACGTACATTTTCCCTCGTCCTACATAGTTGCTTGTAGGGGGAAACTATTAATGTCCAACATCTATTTACTCTTTTTAAATCATAATGACAATAGAAATAAAAAAACTGAAATGTGGCTTACTGGTTTGTGTTCAAATCCCACCAAATAGATTTATTAAATCACAAGTTACAAATACTTTATTTCAGCCAGTTGTGTCTTTTTGGGTTTCGGATATTGACATGTACGCATGATTGATCAATTGAACATTGTTGGCGAATGGCATCCACCCAAGTGTCTTGCCTTTTGCCACCTCAGTACCAAATTAGGAAACTCTGGCTTCTAGTTTTTTAACTGTACTCCTGCTGCTCAAACTGTTACTTCATGAATTCACCACCAGGGTGTGCCTTGTAAGGGGCGCATGAAGTGGCGAGATGTCCGGACTAAGAATCATATCCAAATTATACCCCAGTAACCAAACCCCCATCTTCATTGAGGAATTCTATGGATGAAGGTGGGTAGAGCTCGAATGTCAACTTGAGATGAGATAAGACTAGCTTAAATACCAACTTGGGCTTAATGGATAGGCTTCAAAGGGTAATAAGTTCTAAGAAAAAATGTTTTCAAATCCTTAGTAAATGACTTTGAATAGCATAAGGTCCTTCCTAGCTCATTATCATAACCCCGCCCATCACAGATCATCACGTTGGCATCCCTGCAGGTAGTACACAATAATCCACAAAAATGCTCATGATTAGCCATGGCTTCAAGTGTATCTTAGTTCAATGTTTTATGTGTATTTTTATGTAATCTATTTATAGTGACGAAATAAGTGTCATGTGTTATAAACAGCCATCTACCATCCCCTTTAATGCTAATGGTCAAGAAAACTACTGATTTCTAATATTTAGAACTTTTTCTGTATACCTTATTCTGTTGTCCGTTTCTCTTTATTTGCAAAAGAAACGGTTGAATACGAAATAACGAGCCAGCTTGTCATTTAGCTTGAAATCTCTTCCATACGGTGACTCATCACTGTATCGGACAAATGCCTCACTCTTTTTAACAATGTCCTTTACATTCCCCATACTTCCCCGTGACCTCCATCCACTTTCTTACTCCCTTAACAAAGCCTCTATTTACTCAAATGCTTCAGCCGTATCTTCTCCCCCTCGCCTTCCCTTTCTTTGCCTCTATCCGCCTAATTTTGCGTCCTCCTCCAAACTTTCTCCAGCATTAATTACAATTGCAAACAAAAATGTCGTCATACAGAAACGAGAACTGCTTCTTTGTGACAAGAAATTTATGAGGACTTTTAATGTCATGTGATGTATTTCGATTGGCAAGAGAATGAAGTGAACCGCAGGCTTGTTTCTGGAGAATACCTTTTGTGTAAATATATTTATGCCATGGTCTGTCATGACATATGACTGTTTCATGGACGTATACAGTCATTTATTCTGTAAAAGCCTGATTTGTGGAGCACATTTGTTGGTCTCTCTCTAAAGCTGGACAGACGGACACAAAAGCAGCCACACGGGTCACTGTGCGGGCTTTTAAATTGAAGTGCCGGCGTGTTAAAAGTCTCTATTGTTTTAAAAGTCTTTGTCATATAAACCTTTAACCCCAAAGCGGGTGTTGTGCAGAAATTGCCGTGGTTCTTACAAAATCAGTTCAAGTAAATTGAACACTGAAGTACTTTTCATAATCATATTCTGAATGCCTTTGGCAGAATATAAATTACCCATTTTAATCTAGATAAATTCCAAGAGTACAGTGAGATTAATCTAGATTTAAAAAAAAAATGATCCATGCTAACCTCTAGTTAAAATTCTTATGTCAAAAGATCCATCATTTTAATTTTGCTTCTGTAAAAACTGTGATATCCATCCACGTCTACAAACATGCAAAAATAATGAGCACATTTTTTTGAAAGCAAGATTATATCGTTTTGACATTTTCGATGTGCATGTACTTTCATTATATCAAAATATCAAAACTGGTGTTCCAGTAAATCTTCATGAAAGCATCAAATGTTTTTATTTATCATTCTTTTATCCCAAATTATTTACATTTAAAAAAGTTGTAATTTCGCTAAACCACTTTTAAGACACTGTTGTTCTACAGACTCTCAGTGATGCTGAACTAGCAGATGGCTGAGAGAGCAGCTCCACACCATTCATTTATAACTCATTGCTATGGATACGTGAACTCATTATTTTCTGTGTATGAGCTCAAAGTAGGCCATCGTAAGTGTGCCTCGTGTAAGATCCCCATTCCACCATCATTTCCTTTTACAGTTGTACAGAACATTTGCAGAATTCATGCCATGTTGCTCTCGTGGTCAGGCTAGTTTTTCAGTTTTTAACAGTTAATAATATATTTCGTTCTTTAATGATACGTTCTAATGGTGCGGAAAATGATGAATTTAGTTTAAAAAAGTTTTTTTGAGTATGGTTCTCAAATCGCTTTTGTGTCTCTTTTGTCCCAAGATTTCTTTGATGTGCTATTCAGAGAAACATCCAAAGCTCAACTGTCTGCTTCTTTCGCGTTTAGTCTTGTCTTGTGTGGTTATCCGGATCCCTGCTCTTTATCTCAAGCTCAGTGTGTGTCTTACATGCCTTTCGAACAGTCTGCTTTCTGTTCTTCTGCTATTTGTTCCTCAAGAAGAGATTCCAGGCATTGGTGAACACTACTGGCCCATAGTTAGACAGTTACCCCTACTATTTATGCAGTGTCCCAAGTAAAGTTCAATAGAAATATATCCACTAACATTTTGGGAACACATGGAAATCACTAGGACTACAGACTTACAGAGAACATGAAGAACTGAGAACTGCATTTAGCTATGCCAAGTTGTGCAATAAATAAACCTTATAACAGGACAGACACAGAACACTAATAGTCCTGAACATCATTTACATTTATGTACTTGATTTATGTATTTGAGTCCTGGAAAGAGACTCAGCTTTCTAGGTCGGGACGGCAAGAGAATTCCACCAGCCAAGAACTGTAAAGGAGAAAGTCCTGGTAAGAGATTTTCTGCCGCTCTGAGATGGGACCACCAGACGCTGTTCATTTCCAGAACAGAGGCATCTGGAGGGGACGTAGGACACCAGGAGTTTGTGGAGCGGAGCCTGTGACTGTGCTGTATGCAAGCATCAGTGATTTGAACTTGATACGAGCCTCAATGGGGAGCCAGTGGAGAGAGATGAAGAGAAGAGTGACGGGAGCTCATCTAGGTTGAGCTGCTAAGTTCTGTATCATTTGAAGGAGTCTGACTTCACAGGAAGGAAGTCCGGCGAGAAGAGCATTGCAGTAGTCGAGTCTTGATATGACTAGTGCTTGAACTAGAAGTACTGTATTTTTCGCCGTATAAGACGCACCGGCATATAAGACACACCCAATTTTAAATGAGGAAGATCTACAAAAAAAAGATTCTATATATTTTATATCAGGGGTGCAAAAGTGAACAGCAGTTTAAGAACAATTATATGCCAAACACGAAAAGTCAGTAAAGTCAGTAAACAGTTAAAATAACAAAAAAAAAAGCTGTAATGTTTTTATTCGAATCCTAATAATTCCTCTTCGTCACTGCTATCAGAAATGAGGAAGGACAGAATTGTCATCACTTTCTTCCTCACTGGTGTCAAATAAGATGTTGTCTTCTATTCCATCCAAGGCATTAGTAATGCCACACTTCTTAAATGATTTTATAACAATATCCTCCTTCACGGAGTCCTACCCGCTATGGTAGGATCGACGAGCAGAGATGGGCGATGACGTCAGCGCGCACCGTCGGGTGTGATGGGAATTTTCCTATATAATACTACCACCTAGTGGTCATTTAGAGAAATGTAATATTTAGAGAAATGAGGTATATTTTTACCATAACAGGAGCTAGGCTGAAGCCGCGGCCTCTCTTACGCCTCTCCTACGGCCGTGACCACCTATCGCTCCGCGCCGCTCTGCATTCGCCGTATAAGACGCAACAACTTTTCCCCCTCAGTTTTGGGGAAGAAAACGTGCGTCTTATACGGTGAAAAATACGGTAGATCCATCATCAAAGATCACTCCAAGGTTATGGACATTGGTGGATGGGAAGATTGTTGACGACTCTAGTTGTATGAAGTCGTGCTGGACAGTGTGGTTGGCAGGGATAACCATCAGTTCAGTCTTTCAGCGACAAGAAACTCCAGGATAACATAATGACAGTAGCTGAGTTTCCATCCACCTACTTTTATGCACATTTTGGAATATCGCATTAAAAACCCTGGATGGAAACGACAAGTTTTAATACAAATACGAAAAAGGCCTTCTTATAACGCAACAACTTTCATTTTTCTTTCGATATTTGGCGCCAGCTTTTCGTGACAATTTTGTTCCTTTGTACTTGTTGGATGGAAATGGTGCTTTATTTGCAAATATTTTATACAATTTTCCAGTTTTGCACAAAATTTTATTCACATCTCTGGATGGAAACATGACTAATCGGACAAGAGCAAGGCACAAAGGGATAGTTAAACAAAAACACAAGAAGGGCACGTGAAAAAGTCATATGCCAGGGGAAAGGAAGTTCAGAGTGCCTGCCACGAGAGGCTGGAGAGATGGCGTACATGTGATAAGAAGACCAAGAGACGAGCTAGGATTCAATTTGCATATGAAATCAGGAGAGTTACTATGTCATGGCTCAGAGACTATTGGGTATGGAGAAAGCCAATATATGGTTGAAAAAAAAAGCATACATGATAAAAATGCACCCATTAAAATTTCCAAAGTTTTTTTTTTTCCCAGAATTATTGAATTGAATTGAATTAGCCTTTATTTGTCACATACACTGTTACATGTAGTGAAATTGGACCCCTCTGGCCACAGACATAGACAGGGTGGGAACAGGCCAGTGTTGAGAGGTAGCATTTACAGAGAGAAACAGAGAAAATGGATGTACATTAGGTAAATTAGCTTAAAAAAAAGAGCCTTTCCGCATTGTCCTTCAAAGAGAAGAGCACTGTGGAGCAGGTAAAAAAAAATCCATTTGCAATCAAGCACATTGACAAATACAGGAAAGAACATCGCAGGATGAGGTAGGGGTCGGGGAAGTGGTGTAGTCGCTGTAGTCCGCAGCCGGCATTTTTCTGCAGCCATGGGGGCGCTGTCCAATGACCCGTCAGATTACAGCGGTGGGGAAAAATAGCTGGCGGAGATAAGTGGATGCAGGGGAGGGTTCTGAGAGTGTCCCCTTATCGAGTTCTTCGAATTATAACTCTTGATGTGCATATCTACCCACCTACCTACCTAGCAACCTATCTCAAGTGTATCTTACTTGGCTAGCGGAATAAACCCAAGCCATGGAATGATTTCCGGCTAATACAAGTCTAAGGAAAAAATCTGAACTTAAAAAAGGATTTCCTCAGAAATCCTGTTATTTTCTCAAATGTTTTTAACGATTTTTGAAAGTTATCTATACAGTAAATAAAGTTCACAAAGCTTGTTTTGTTTTAAATTTGTTTTCGTGTGGTTCACAATGGTTCAGTTTCCTCCTAAAAAACTAGGTGGAGCCATGTGATTGACATTGTGATGAACAGTAGCGTGTGGGAGGGGTGTGTGAGCCGGACTCGAGGTTAAGCTCTGAAACCATGATGGTTCCACCCTTATCTGGAAGTAGTGTATGCACACCCTCTCTTTGACTTTCATGGCAGCGCTCAGATCAGCTTGTCAGTTGCATCATATCAGCCCAATGGTAGTAGGCCGTGTCACGTTTGTTGTGTTCGCGTGCTTGTTACATATCATGTAGATGCGTTATTTTATTATCATATATTCTGCAGTGTAAAAAGATTATCAGCAATAATTGACTTTGCTTACTGCATTGTTTTTGTAACAACATTCTCTTCTGCAGTTGATTTGTTAATATTTTCACTGGTTGTGATGTTCGGTTGCGTTGGTACGGTTGGTATTTCACTCATTTCATCTGAACCTTGGTGTGAATGAAACAAGCCTCCCATGGCTGCTGAAAACAGATCTCAGTCTGTTTCCTGACATTGGTGCAATCTAACTGAAATGTGATCACAAAACAAAAAACCTCATCAGTACTGATTAAATTCATTTTTCGCCAAGTGTTCATGCCATCTGAGTTTGACTGGTTCAAAATGAGGTCATGAATCTAAGCTTTTTAATGAATATTTGATCATTAATCTGGCTACTTTATCACTGAGACACAGTCACACACACATTCACAGTTACATCTCATCTGAGAGGTATGTTTTTGCACTGTGGGACGAAAATGGAAAAAAGCCATTGAAAACCCAGGGAGAACATGCTCAGAAAGGATGGAATCACCACGTTGGCGTTACATATCTGGCATCTGTATATTAGAGCTGCGAGATTTTGATATTTTATTCATAATTATCTTGGTTCTTATTTAAATATGATTGTAATTAATACATATTTTAAGCCTGCTTTTTAGCCTTTATTTTTATTACTTTTTTTTTTAACTGTGTCCTGTCCCACTCAAAACCAATCACATGGGGGAGTAAATGCATTGTTGAGTTGGACAGTTTTACTTTCTCCAGGGGACTAAAACACCTGAAGTGGTGTTTTCTCCTCTGGATTGGAGCATTGAATGTATGAAAATATTTATTAGTTGTGGTTCCCACGAGCCAGTTTACATTAGTTGTGTCATGACATGGCGACATTGGACTTTTTAGCCTTTATTGATAGACAGGAAAGTATTAGAAAATGACAAGAAGTGAATTGGGAGAGAGAGGGGAGAGTTGGGAAATGAACCGAGGTTGGGAACCGAACCTATCCATGTTTTATGCTCACTGACCTCTACACAAAAGGAGCACGACTCGATACATCTTTTAAATAAATCAGTATTTTACCTTTTATCATTAAGTTAATATCTCTAAACTGTTGTGGCCTACCAAAAAACCAAGTCTGTCATTCATTTTCATCTGCTTTGGTGCCATTTTTTGGAGTAGTTGAAATTGCCATATATCAAAATAGTCCTCTTATTCCATATTTTAGGAATATATATGGAATATTAACTGAAGAAAGTGTCAAAACTGCAATAAACCACAAAATACTGTTCCTTTTTTTCTCCAGGTTTAAATATAGAAATGTTCTATAGTTTGTATTTCTCAAACTTGTAAGTATTAAAAGTAAAACCATTAATTTCCTTTACTTTTCTTATTATTTGCATATAACCAGTTTTAAACAAAAATACATCATGGTTTAGAAGAAATTGTATTTTATAATGGTATTTTTTGCTCAGAGTCTAAGAACTGTCGATCTGGCATGATGGTCTTTTGAACTCTTATGCTTGATTTTCTCATTGGCCAAGATTTGCATATTCAAATGGTTTTGCTTCAAACATTGTCTTCTGAGAGAAACTGACCTAAGCAGATGTTATGAAAAGGATATGGATATGAATTATGTAAAATATGGGTATATAACTTATCTTGGTGATTGATGACTGGTCAGTTGTTGAGCTCACTGATTTGTTAACAGCATTATGAATCATTCCAGTGTACAAAACAAAAACACAGTACAAGCGCACAGTGGTTCTTACTTTTGCCGCCATCATCTGTCTTTTAATCTTTGCCTTTTGCATTTTGTAATAAACCATCACATGAAGATTCTTTTTGAAACACCACACCTTCGATAGGGTTGTGGTTTTCTATTTGCATTCACTATGAGTTCAGTAATCAAGCTGGGGAATTTGGGGTTACCACATAAATTGGGGTACAAGTTTTAACTTCCTAAATAATTTATTAACAAACAAAATTATTTTTGACTGAAATGTTAGTGTGGCATTTACTGTTTTTTGTTTTTTTTGCTTCATTTACCATGGATTTAAGAACAAAATCTACTCATAACTTGTCACACAGACTGCAAGAGTGTATTTCAAAATAATTGCGCACCCAAAAACACAAAGAAAAATGGGTCTCTGTTTAGAGCCTAAGATCATGCAGCATCAAATAAAGATATTTTTAGACACAGAGCACTCACTAAAATGATACAAAAGGAGAAAACAATAGCTTTCACGAACAATCACTACTTCCTGATATACAGGCCTAGTCTTTCCATAAGGAATCCATAACATCCTGTGACAAACCTTTTTCTCTTTTGGTGATTTTGTGACAAATTCATAAGCATAAAGAGATTAGGGGAACATCCAAAGTACATCAGCAACACTGATTGTTCTAGCTGAAAGGTAACAGTGCTGACCACAGAGCCAATGACCCACTTGTAAATATATGTAAAACTGTAATGGTGTTATGTGATGGTGAAATTGTGCCTGCTTAATATTATATTACCCACAGTGACAAAATATTCAGAATGTTAAGAAATAAAGGCTTGAAATAGTCAACTTTATGCTTTAAAAAATGACTACTGGGTCGTCCATCACCACTCCTTGACCTAAACGTGAATTAGACTACATGTAAAAATATTCAAATATTTTCACAAGACGTGAACAGTACATTTACAGTGGTGTGCAAAAGTTTGGGCACCCCTGTACGTTTTCAGTCATTCATCCTTTTTCCCCCACATGTTCCCTTTCAGCGTCACGGGAACCTCCAGCATGCTTAAAGCGAGATGCGGGTGTAAACCCTGGACACGTCGCCACTCCATCACAGGGCAACACACACACATTCACTCAAATGTGCACACATTATTTAAATAAAATTATTCATGTGCATAAATTTAGTCATGTTATTGATTTCAATACCTTCCACAGGTACTACAATCCACAGGTTTTAAAATAGGCTGTAATAATACATGGACAAAGTGACACCGCCTACTGCCATTGGGCTAATATGAGGCAAATGCAAGGGTTATATATTATAATTATAGAGAGGGTGCACATGCACACACACAAAAAAACCTTTTGAACTTTATTCAATCTACAGGTAATTTCAAAACTAATGTAAATAACATAATTTCGGGGGAAATAATTTGTTAAGTTCTGCTTTTTCCATAGACTTGTATTTGGTAAAAAATCAATCGGCAGATGTGGCGGCGAACCACGATTTGGCTTCACTCCACGGGCCATGTGAGACACGCTTGGTGTGGACAGGGCCTTGATTTAGAACAATTAGGTGAATATGGATAGTTTCCTACGGAACACCAGACAATATCCCATATATATATATAAATTCCATGATTAAAGAGTTGTTTCATTGTTTGTTTGTTTTTTCATTTACAAATAGATTGTTAAAAAAATCATACAATTTTATTTCTGGAATTTATTTTTAGATTCTGCCTCTTACAGTGAAATGCATGAATGCTAAAAATTCTCAACCCCTCCTTGATTTCTAACTTGCAAAATCACAGGGTGATCAAATTGACCTCGTTTTTAACTGTAGTTCAATGCTTTAAGCTCTCTGTTCTAGATAGATTCTGGGTGATTCATGGACATTAGTTTGGCAGGCCATTAAACAGACGGAGGAAGAGAGCGAGATTGCTCCTGACTACAGATGAGAGCCATCTGCACCTGCTTCAGAGCCTTTGAAAGTGACTCAGTTCAACATCACTAGACCACTGAAAAGGCATTTATTGAAATGGCCAGATCATCACCTTATCACCAGCTACTTTAAAATAAAACGCTTAGCTATTTAATAAATTAAATGCAGGTTAAACCAGCCAATCAACTTCAATCAAGACCAATAGGATCCTAAACATGAGGCTTCTTTACCTCCCCACGAAGTTTTCCAGGACAGAGCTCTTCCCCGCACTCTGAGCCCCGACCACTGCAATCTGCGGCAGGTCCAGGTCACAGCTCTGCCCGATGGCATTGAAAGCGTCCTGCAGCCGGTTCACCAGCGGGATCAGGTCCTCCATCCCCCGGTTGCCCATGGTTACGGAGCCGCGGCGCACGCGCCACTTGTTTCCTGTGCACACTTTTCTGAATGTAGTGTAAGAATGGAAAAACACACCGTATAAAGTTTTGTTAATGTACAGAAACAGGCTATATGTGATACTTTAACTATAAACCGCTAAAGGCAAGTTGTAACGGTACACGACTGCAGTATAATTACCTCAATGAAGTTCTTCACAGCGGTTGTCCCTGACGAAGCAGTTAACACGAATGCCATTCACCACATTGAGCACATTCGCTCACAATAAAAATTACACTATGAACTATCTAAATAATCCGCTCATAGACACTTGTTTGTCACTGTATAATCACAAACCCAACTTGTGTTCTCGAAACCTGACCGTTGATGTTTCAGTGCGCATGCGCAAGCTACACGACGGCGCCACTCCTCTGAATCAAAGCAAACGCTACTTTTCAAAATAACGCTATTTTCCTCACTAAATAACTATATAATAAAGTATATATACTGACAAGAGAGAAAAAAATGATCTATTTTTTATTTAAAGTTAACGTTCCGACTTGCATTAAGTTGGTTTGACGTTCACATATTTAGGGACCGTCTCAAAAGTTACACTTTGTGTCACAGATTTTCAAGCTCAGCAGCTTCTGAACAGAAAGTCTCAAAGGAATAAAACGGTTTCATAAAGTTATTTTTAGAACTATCTTTCTTGTTCTAGCACTGCCACCCTGTGGTTTTCACATGAACAGCATCTACGTCGAGATGAACAGTTCTCAAATCACGACAAAAACAAAAAATAATCTGCTAATAATAATAATGTAAAACTTTAGCAGCCACGACTTTATTGCGAGTAGGTACTGAATCAAAATTGCTATATAAAAGTGCTTTTAAGAAAATCAACATGTAGCCCACTGTGCTATGTATTCCATGGTCTGTGAGATCAATCAGATGAGAATGAGATACTAACCGTAAACTCTTAAAGATTCACCATAACTACAATTAGTGGATTATTTTTATCATCTTCATAGACATGAACCACTATTAATAGCACAAATACCTGATTTGATGATCCCCACTCTAAAGCTGACCTGAGAGACACAAGATCTTGTCAGCAGCAGGTCACCGATTATAGTTTGAGCAGTTACACCTGATCTAGCCCAAATATAAATTACTCACATTCAAATAAAACACTGAGTTGCAAAGGAACCACTTGACTCAACTCCAGCCGAAGAACATGTTGAGCTGATTTTCTTGTTTCAGCGTGGAAAGCCTTAATGACTGCAGAGCTATGGACCTCGATTATAGCGTATATTCTCAACAGCAGAGTTAGGGACCATCTCTAGACATAAATGATCTTCAAAAACATAAACAACGTGAATATAGTATGGGATTAAAGTGTAAAAAAACAAAGTACGTCAGTTCAGAAAAAAACTTGAACACAGAACTATATTTTCAGGTTAGTCACAGATAGAAGTTGCTAACTGGATGTGGTGAAGCCAGTGCTTTATTTCCCCATCTCATTTTTAAAACACCAGGATCTGACCCAGAATGCACTCAGAACGGTACGATGCATTTAAAGCAGAATAAAATTCCAGGAACAGAACAGTAAAATTTGTGAATACAAACACAAACTCTGGAATTCTTTGTACCTTCAAATATACACATGTGATTGTAGTTGTCCAAATAGTTGCCCTTTGTCTAGATTAGAGTAGTGTTCTAGTGACAAATGCACCAGACAGCAGTTGGTGCTGCATTTTAACATGTATCATGACCATTAAATAAGTGTCTGGGAAGGTAGTAGGAAGATATTTGATTGCATCTTCTTTCTCTAGAAAATCATCGAGTCTGCTTGTATAGTGCATGTTATTTCCTTGGCATCAAGTTAACAATCTCGAATACTGTCTCTATTTCTAAAACCAACGGGGTATTACCTCAAGAAACATGCCTTTATTACACCGTTTTAATCACATTTTCCAAATGTTTAAAGCACTCATGACACATCTTTTTTTTTTTAAAGCAATGTGAGAAATGGGCCATGTATAATGTCTGGTGGGTGTCATTGATTTGTGCATTTTATTACCTTTATATAACTTGGTATTTTTAAATGGTTGAGAATGTTGTACACCACTTACCTATTGGAAAACATGCTATAGCAATAAAGTTTATTTACGTACTATCCATTAACGTAAGATAAATCATCAAGTAATGTAGAAATTAATATCAATAGCAAGTTTGTGTGTCCTCCAGTTATCCCCAAAATAGTGCTGCCATTGAAGAGCACGTCCTTCTCCCTCGTTTCATTGCAGTGGAATCATCCAGTAAAAATAACCCCTGCAGTCACCACTTATGTGCCAGCAACAAAAACAACGTCAAAGCAGCATCTGTTTTGCAGTTTTTTTTCCTATTAGTAAATAAAAAGCTTTTAATACGTTTTTAATGGCAAGAAAAGCACAACATACAGATTATATTTTCAACTAAACAAAACTGCATATTTGCTTTTTGTTTATTTTGGTCCTTTTAGATATAAAATGAAGGCAAATTAACTGAACATCGTTTTCGCAAAAAATAAAATTTAAATACTCCTTACGGCCACTCCTTCCCACAGATCTTCTCTAGATCTGTCAGGTTTGAGCAGTCAAGCTCTATCCAAATATTTCTAATGGAATTAGGTCTGAAGACTGACCAGGGCACTCAAGAGTGTCGATATGTTTTGTACAGAGCCACTCCCCGGTGTACCTGACTGTGTGCTGTCATGTTGAAAGACCCAAGCATGACGCATTTCATGCTGTGACTGAGGGAAGGAGTTTTTTCCCTCAATATCCCACAATACATAGTCGCTTTCATCCTCTCCTTAATACAGTGCAGCCGTCCTGTCCCCAAAGCATGACGCTTCCAGCCCCATGCTTCACTGAAGATATGGTATTATTGGGATGACCCTCATAATTCTTCTTCCTCCAAACATGAAGAATGGAGTTGAGACTAAAAAGTTCTACAGTGGTCTCATCTGACCACAGGACTTTCTCTTCTGACTCGTCAGGATTACTCGTCTTGGAAAACTTCAGACGGGAACCTTCTGTGCAATGCATGATTTTAAACCATGACATCTTTGTGTATTACTGAAAGTAGCTCTGGAAATAAGATCGACCAATCCTCCCGTGTTGTTCTGGGCTGATTCCTCCCCATTATTAGCATCATTGGTACCCCACGAGGAGAGATCTTCCATGGGGCCCAAGTCTGAGGGGCATTGACCTTCATCATGAGCCTCTTCCATTTTCCAACAGTTGTTCTTTTGTCACCAAGCTGCTTGACAATAGGCCTTTGGAGCTTAGTGAAGGTCTACAATTTTGTCTCTTGTGTCTTGACAGCTTTTTGGTTTTGGTAATGTTGCCATACTTAAGACCTGAAGAAAAACTAAATGGAACACCAGGTTAACCACAAAAATTAGACATCTAATATGCTTTAAACAGGCACAAAGAAAAATAATTATCAAAGTATTTGTTTATGTTCATAATGCAATTACATTTTTATAAGTTACGTTTGTTTTATTTTGACTGATGACTCCCAGAAATGACGCTTATTGTACTCAAAACACAAACTAGTGATTTTGAACCTAGTTTAGAGAGAAATAAAAAAGCTTCAATTTCCAGCGTTTTTATGTCAGAACTGGTGGGTTCATGTCTTCAGCTTTAAAAGACATCCCGTGCATTTCTTCAGATGACTTTGAGTTCATTTAGCATTGCTGCAATGTCTATCTGAGGCACAGAAGCATCTCTGTGAGGGTTTGAACGCAGCCTCTTCTGTAGCTCCTTGGCTGTCTGCAGCATTGTCTTTGGAACACTGTGAGGTTTGTTCCCACCTGCACCTCGTGAACATAGCAGCACCTCATTAACTTCACCCTCGATTCCACGAGAAAACACACACGGGAACACAGCCTGAATGCTGTCAAGTACAGACTTCCTGAGGGCTGGGTCACGGCACACCAGATTCAACATAAACAGTCCTTAAAAACAAGAGAGAGAATGTTTTACAGAAAAACCTTCAACCTCAATGCTGATCTGTAATCCGTGCTCACCTCGAGGGGTTAATAAGGTGTAGACCTTCTTCAGAAGAGACGTTTCTACGAAGGCAGGAGGAGGGCAGCTCATGCCCAGAGTGGTATCTTTGCTGTCAACATCAAACATGATGGCATCAAAGTAATGCCCCCCTGTGAAAGATTCAGAAAAATAAGAGTCAGTCTGATGCAGAACGTAAAACGTCTGATTTACATTCATCTGAAGTTCAGTTTTGATAACGATTAGTGTCAGATCTTCCACAAGACAAACCAGCAGCATGGAGTGAATCTAAAAAATAAATAAATATTTAAATTATTTACAGTTTATTGCTCAAACTATTCACTCACTCAACTTTTCAATCAAATCCATTCCCAAAGATCTAGTATGAAAAGAGATTAGTGCCTCTTTTTATAGAAAGAAATGGCTTAAATAAATTAACATAAATAAACAAATTAAGATGTATTTTTACAGTTTTGAAAGTAAAGGGATTTTTCCTTGTTCTCTCAAAAAAAAAAAAGTTTTTAAAGCCTTGTTATTTCACTTTTCCAGGGTCTACTTCTGACACTTTTCTCACATGGAGGCGGGGCTTAACTGATCTGCCTCCTCATAGGTGATCTGCATTAGCAGGTGTGACATTGGTCGTTGATTTCCATTCCACGTGTGACAAACTGCTCCTCATTGGCAAAATGAATACTTTCAGTGACATCATCAAGAGCCCAAACGACTCAATGAAATCGGACACTCTTGTTAAATTGAGATGTTGATGAAACTGTATTTAAATGTGTATGTATATTTTTATCTAGGCGGCAAGTGACTGTTGAGTTAACGAGCTGAAGAAGTATAAGAGAGACTTTAGAGTACTGATGAAAGAGAGAGAGAGAGAAAGAGAGAGAGAGTGTACACATTGTGATTTGAGGAGGAGAGGATACAGAGAGTGGCTGAGGCAGGTTTGGGGTTACCATGCCTCATTTTCTTTATGTTCTGCCAAACAGTGTTTTGTTTTGAATTAATGGCCGGGCTAACGATGAAGATACTCAATAAAATGATGCCGTCAAGAAACAAATGTTGTTGTTCCTCAAGAAAAGTGGTAAACTCCAGCTCCAGGCCAACAGACCCTTGACTCCGCTTCCTCACAGGGGTGAACCTTCTATTTGGAAGAGGTGACGACGGTTTCTCGCTCTTATAAATAAAAACAAACGTTTACGCAGTCGTTTCCCACAAGGTTTCAGATTTGTTGATGTTTTGTCTTATATTTCCTTTGTTTGTGATTTTACATAGACATATTCATACAGACAAATTGTAATTGTGTTAGTAAACCAAAATATATAACTCTTATCAATGTTATACGTCATGAATGATAAAGGTTGACAGCAGTAGATCTTTTAGTACAATTTAACGTATATAAATAAAGTGACACATTTCAACAGTTCTGGAATGGAAGAAGGGGAACATAATTTGGGAGAATTGGAACAAATTTCTGATTAGCGGACTCATCAACGTAAAAACTTAATATTATATAAGGTACATTACATCAAATAACATTAATTAAAATACAGAAATAAACAAAAAGTGAAACATTTTTCAAACATTCAAACATTTGGATAAAAAAAAAAGTGTATTTAAAATGAAAGTAGAAATAAAGTAGACTTTTTAACAATGCTAAACTAAACTTTGTAACTAAAGCTATGCTTTTTGGATTTTCAGTTTAGTTTTTGTTTATTTTTATCTATCTATCTATCTATCTATCTATCTATCTATCTATCTATCTATCTATCTATCTATCTATCTATCTATCTATCTATCTATCTATCTATCTATCTATATCTATATATATATATATATATATATATATATGAAGCAGTGTCTGCTCCTGACAGCTCATTCATTAGGTGAGGATTCATATGTATGCTATTACTTTTAACTGTAACGGCACTAGTTTTAAATGTTACTTTAGATGATCTTTGCTGGAATTCTGTGATATTGTGATATTGCCCAACTCAACATTTCAATATGCATTAAACAATAATTTTAAAATCAAACGCATCTTCAAACATTACATTTCAGAGTTCATGAAGAAGAATTAAATAAATAAAATGAGAATAAATCATAAACCTTTGCATTCAGTGGCTCGTCACTTAGATTTCTCAAAATGTGAAAAGTGTTTGCACTGTGCTCCCTCACACTCACCCTCACCCTCCAGTGTTCGGATGTGCTCCAGTCCATCTCCCACTGTAACCCTCAGCTTTTCATCCGTCTGAAATCCAAACCACATCTGTGCTACCTCCAGAACATTCGCGTCCAGTTCCACCACCTCCACCTGAGCATGTGGAACAAAGTCTCGCACAAACTGAGGTAGGGCGCCGCCGCCGAGACCCACCAGCAACACCGAAAGAGCCTGATCTGAGGGAGAAGCACATCTTTTATTTTTATGATCGGCATTAAAAGTTATTCTTAGAGGTCTGAAATCAAACATAACCCAGAATTTGAAATTTAATCCTTTATTCAACCATTTTGCAGAACTGGTGATTTAGCTTAGAAAACAACGTTTTGTTTTGTTTTGCCCATTTTGCCTTTATTCAGAACTGACAGGACAGTTAAGATGACAGGAAGTGATGAGGGAAGATAGAGGGGGAAGGAGGAAGTAACATTAAGTTGTAATACAAGCTAAAAAAATAAAATATTGACCCCTGAGATCTTGATACATACTGAGTTTAGGAGCTGAATAAACCATTGCAATTTGGAACCTGACCGAGGTGGAACTCGGAAATTATAGTATTCTCAAAAAAAAGATTTTATTACCTCACACATTATGTCATTACCTGTACACAAGCTAATCTAACTATGTCCTGTGATGTGAGCCAATACACATCAGAGATATATATTTGCGTTTGATAAAAATGAATTCCTTGTTTAGCGCAGATTTTCGTCAAATCTCTCTGACATCAGACAAATATGTATGACCTGTACATATGAATCATAGAATTAAAACTGATTCAGGTGCCGTGAAAGTGGTTTTAATGTGTTCATAATCAAACACATTGACATTACTGTGTATGACAACATGGTTTATAGCGTAATGAACAGCTCAGGTTATTGAATACATATGTTATCCACCCACTAGAGGGCAACATCGTGTAAGCCATGTTAGAGCGTACCCAGAGATAAAGGCAACCGAGTGAGATGCACATGAGACAACTGTTCCGAGTGGATTTGTAAATAAAACACAGGTGACAGTAAATTATTTCCTTGTCATGACTTTTTTATCCACAGATTCTCCTCGTCATACAATACGCTGTTTGCATCCACTAAACTGATTAATCGTTCCGCCATTTAATGTTCTGCTAAAATGTTTACGAGTTGCTGTAACCTAGCAACAAGCTGCATTGTGATTGGCCAGACGTGTTTGAGTCACCTAGAAGCGAAATAGAGAATTTATGGCTTTTCACAACGCATAATTACATTGTTGATGTAAAAGATGCCACTAATATGTATTGTTTAGGAATAATTTATTGTTTTGCAATGAACACATGTAACATCTTACTTTTCACAAGCAACTAATGCACAATTTTACATCCGATTTTGATTAGCAAACTGGTATTGAGAAATCTGTCTTCAGAGCTTGTGCATGCATGAGTGAACCAGCAAAGAGGAGCTCAGAGAGTCCACAGGCTGGTCTTGAGATATTTGGTGTGCTATGTGACTGTGTTCTGACTGGACTCAGCCAAATGAGAGAGCTGTATCCATAGCAATGTGAAGTTGCAAAGTCAAAGACAGCAATAAAAACAATGGTTTTGGTTCAAAAGGGGTTTCTTTACTGTATATTTGGACCCAAGAAATGAAATAGACTTGTGCGCTCCCATTTTTGTTAATAATCCCAGGCTTGCGCGCATAAGTCTGGCACATGTGACCTCTCGTTGTTTTCAAATAATTTCTCGCGGGTGTTTTTAAGTACACAAGATGCAGTTTTAGAACACAAAGTTATCTGCAATCTTCTGTCTAGATTCAAGCAGTGTGAAGTCCCATGTTCAATTCAGCAATGAATGAATTCCATCCGAGATAGTCGTGCAGTATGAAAGCACCCGAATCCGAGGTTTGATTGGCCAGATTCTACTCTCCAGTACCCTAGCATAGACTTTTCAGGGGCATGTATTCCCCCTGTAGTTCTGCCAGTACAGAGGCAATGCCACGAGTTGTTACAAAGGCGTGTCAGAGATTTGAGGAGTCCTGGGCAGATCTCAACAATCCAATACAAACTTTTACAATGCTTTTTGATGTTAGCGCTCGTACCTGTGTTTGCCATGGCCTCCGATCCCAACAAGGCTAATCCTGCCACCATGATTTCATGGTGTGTACAGCAGAGGAAGCCTCTGTCCACACTGCGGTCTTTGGCGCTGGACGCAGCAGGTGCTTCAGACAGAAATGGCTTTGACTTTTTCTTGTTCTTTTTACGTCCTGAAGAAACTACCAAAGATATATTTATATATAAACAATACATCACTCTTTATCTTCTCTTAAATGCAGCATTCGGGTGGTTTCTGTGACCTTACCCAAGGTGGAGGTGCGAAGCCTGCTTTCGGACTGCACCAGCTGAGAATTGTTCATAAAGACGAGTCTGCGGTACAAGTGTCCATCTTCTCCTCTCACGTCTTCCACTGAATACTCTCCAGTCAAAGCACTGACCCCGCGGCCAATGACCTCCCTCCAGCCCAGATCTCCTCCCACAGACAAGAACGGAACCTTTTACAAAACAAATGTGATGCGTGAGGACAAGGAGGACAGTCCGTTTCATGCTTTTCTCTTGCACCTGCTGATTGGCTGGCATTCCCGGTGGAGCAAGCTCCATCACCATTGGTGAGAGCTCGGATTGGACAGCCTGCATGTCCTCATACTCCTGATCGCGATGCATGGCAACGATCACAAGCCGTCTAAATTTAGCACTGGATGCTAGCTGAGCCCGACCTTCGAGTGAGCCATACAACCAGTCAGACTCACGGCCCTGAGGAACTTAATACAAATAAACCGCAGAATGTTATTTTACATTCGGTAACAGTAGTCTTTCTTCTATAATATAGTCTGAAAGCAGACTGACACATGATGATAACACTGATGTGTTGCCACAGAAGGTGGTGAAATACTGTTGGACTGGGAATACTGTCAACAGATTAATTGAAATGGGAGCTTTGCACCAATTCTTCCATAGATCTCTGCCCAAACCAGTCAGGACCCAATGAGTCCGGTTTAGGCTTCACAGAAGCTCAAGTCAGACTAAGATCCGAGCTCTGGGGTTCATGGTTGAGATGCTTTTGTCCTGAGCACGAGAGATGAAACAGAAGTTTGTCTTTAGCGATAACCTTTGCAAGTCAAGTTCCGCCTTTCATCTGAACTTTAAAACCAGCTTAGAACTCTAATGTGCAACACCTAGAAAATGTATAAACACTAGGAGTGTAACGTACTCATATTGAACTGAACAATACAAGACATTCAATTTGGTACATGGGCACACCAAACGGTTCAGCTTTAAACTTCTAGAATTAAAAAAAAATTTAATGAAGTTGCGTTTAAATCAGGGGTGTGGGATAATATTGAAGAGTGTGTGCGTGTGTGTGTGTTCACTGTGAGCAGAAATTCAATTTATTCTTTCATCACAATTGAAGGGAAAGGCTTTACACACCTTTGCATCTACTGCACTGCGTCAATTCTCTTGCATTTAAAAATAAGAGCACTGATCCTCTCCTGAACACCAGATGGCGCTTTGGTGGACTGCAATTAACTTTGCACAAAACTATATTCTGCTAATATGTGGGTAAACCACCTGTAAACATTTGTCTAAGGAAGAATTCATTCATGCGTCTCTCAGTTTGTCGTGTGAGAAAGCAGTTTAAGTTTTCCTCATGAAGTGATGATGCACAATTACAGCCAAACGCTGACAATAGTCACTATTGTGGAGCTAAAAGCTCAAAAACTGAGGAAAACGTACCAAGTATGATAAAAAAAAAAAATCTCTATGTATGTACGCTTCTCCCTCCCAGTGCTGTTTCATACAATACAAAGTAACCCAGGTTTTTTTTTTTTAGTAATTTAAATGTTTATGCAAAACGATAAGTATAATATTAAAACTGAAAATGAATTTATTGAAGAATAGAAGAATCTATTTATTATAGAATTAATGTTACCATTCATCTATTCATCGCATCCTCATTATTTTCTATAAATTTTTTTTATACCTAAACATTACATTCAATTTCTTAAAAGGTTGTTTGGGTTTTGTTTCATTTGCTTGAGGTAGTTACCCCTTTAGATACACCTCCACCCGTGCTCAATGTAAAAAGACAAGCACAATACTTTTAAATATTTGAGTTTTTTTGTAAATAAAACAAAAACGTGCACTGACTGGTGTCATGGGAAAGCATTTTCGCTTTTGCTAAAGTATTTTGACTGATATGTAAAGCTTCGTGTAGCCTTCACCTTTTTGTGTAGATAAATTATTTCCTTTCTCAGATGTTATGACACTTTTCTTCCCTGGGGAGCCATTGTTGACAGCATGAAATGGGATTTTCTTTGCCCTTTCTTTTCAAATGCCCTTTTATAGTCACCTGTCTGCTGGACACATCTTGATTGATGCCTGTTAATAAGAATTTTGTAGTTTTAAATGTGGCTCTATAATTAGGGTGTAGTCATTTTTGCAACATTGGCTTGAATTAATTTGTTTTTCTTTTTGCAAATTAACGAATCTGGTTTGCAATCAATGGCCCACAATCGTGGTAGTATTTTGAAGTATAGTATCGTATAGAAAATGTTGAGTGGATGTAATATCGTAATGTTACATAGAATCGTAATATCGAATAAACCCCCCTACATTCGAACAACCAAGACATCAGTCAAATATCAAAATAACACACTGCTGTTGCCGTGTGGTGCTCACCAATAAATATTGCAAAGTGATTACTCCGCGGCAGCTTGGCAGAGGGCAGGCAGTCTTGTACGGTCAGGGTGTATCGTGGCCGTCCGGTTGAAGCGTGGCACAGTGTAAGGGATGGTGTGCTTTGGGCATCCGTTCCTCCTCTGAGCTTGTGCAGCATTAGATTATACGCCTGCCTCTCCTTCACAGCAGCCAGCAGCTCTTCCACTGACGCAAGTCTAGTTGGAGCGCCATCCTCACCCTGGCACAACTCGAGCACCGCAAATGGAGGATCTTGCCGGAATTTAGTGCAAACCAAAACAAAAACAGGGAGCGCAAAGGAGGACTCTGACTCTTCGTTTTGTTGTCCACTGAGACAGTGTATACGTACAGCGTATCCTTGAGCGAAATGTTTCACGGCTAGCTTTATTACCTGTTCTTGTGCTAATGTTATGCAAACATACCGCCCCCCCACAGCCAATACTCTGCCAACTTCAGCCAGCATCCTGCATGCCAGTGCACCCTCCTCCTCTGAAGCCATGGCATCCAGCGTGCCCTTATCTAGAGCTGCATGAAAGCTGGCACTCTGGAAGCCGGTCTCAGTGGCATCCATTTGCTGAAAGTTAAGATCAGGACGACGCTCTGCGTTACGTTGTTTCATGTGAGACACCACCGTCTCGCTGATGTCAATGTTGGTGAGTTGATGGTAGCCAACATCATAGAGTTGTTCACTGAGTTCAGAGTTACCACAACCGACGACCAACACCTGAAATGGGAAAGTTTGTAGAAATAGGTTTGCATTTTACATGTGAAAATATTCCAAATATTTTGCAGACAGGGCCACAATGTTGTAACTTTTTAGACCCCATCAACGTTTTTTCAAAGCTGGCAACTTTTTCTGTGGTACTTTGAGACTTGGCTCTTTAGTGACGTATATTTTCAGCACAAGCTCAAGATACATCGCAGAATGCATGAGAACTACCATCTCTCAAAGTCTTTAGCTCTGATCTCAGGAATTATAGAAAATGAATGCAAGATTTGGCTTTTGATAATAAAAGGAAAACTGGAAAATGGAAAACATTTTCAAACAAAAATCTCTATGTATGTACGTTTCTCCCACCCAGTACTGTTTCATACAATACAAAGTAACCCAGGTTTTTTTTTTAAGTAATTTCAATTTTTATGCAAAGTTACCCTTTATCTATTCATCACATCCTCGTTAATAGTATTATTAAATACATTTTTATTTCGTATTATGTATTTTAATAAATATTAATGTATCTATCTGTAACAGACAATCAGATCTTACAGTATCCGATGTCTAATGACCAAAAACGCTACTGTCATTTTTGATCAGTGTATTATAAGAAGAAAATTAATAACTTTCTAAAAAAAATCGTGCCCCCGTGTCACATGTGAAATATGATACAGTGTGGGGGCCAGAAAAGCGGTTGATGTGCAACCACAGTGGCCATGGGTAAAATATATCACATTTACCTTATCTTGGGGTTTAATGTATTTATGCAGCACCCCGCACAAAGAGTTGTAGTCGCCATACCACTCGAACGCCTTCTCTCCTCTCTTGCGGAAAAAACGCTCCCAGTACTCGGCAGAGCTGAACTCCTCCGCTGTGCGAGGCAGCAAATTCATACTGTCCCAAACACCCTCGGCTTGAATTGAAATATTTGCCTACTTTAAAATTTAGCAAAACATGTCAATTATTGTGTAAAATTACTTTATGGTGGCTGACATGTGTTTCAGGTTCTGCCACATGTTTTCCTTCCACCCGGAATGATTTTGTGGAAGGACCGCTGTAAGTAAGTAGTGATTGGTCAGTTTTCCAAAAAGGCGTGTCTAGGGAGAGTGGGCCGTTTTCTGATTGGTTAAACTGTTGGATGGTGTAGTTCGATTGGTTTGTTGTGACAGCGACTGTTCCGTATGTTAAACAGTTCCTATGTGGATGGAATCATGGCAGTACCTACCGGCAGAGCAGTGGTTTTCGTTACCGGGAATGCAAAAAAATTGGAAGAGGTGAGACTGGAAGATTTAACATCACGGATTTAGATATGAACTACCATTCCCTCAACAGCCGTGTCTTGTAGCCGGTAAGGCTTGGTGTCTGTGGTGTGAATGCCCAAATCCAGACTCAATATGTAGACATGCTTTAATAGTAACCATACGCATAAGACTTTTGTCGAGTTTCAAAAACACAATTCACGACTATACAACATGTTCTCTCAATCCCACTTAAAAGAGAGTTTAAAGCTATTGATTTAAATGTCAACCAAAGCAAATCCACAACACTTGTTCATTTATGTGTGTAATACACACCGGTAGAGCTTTTGAATTTTGAGGGGAATTGTATGAAGTAAATACTGTTTATCTACAGCAAGAGGTTCTTTTCTTTGTTAACAATTCAAAGCTCTTAATTCTAAACAAAACAAGTATTGTCAGTGTAAAAAAAAATGTAACATGTAAATACAATAAATATGTCCGTTTAATTTTACCATTATTATTTTATTTAATAAGAGTAAAGAAGGGTATTTTACCACATGAACTACTGTACACAGGTTTTTCCCAGGTGTGAAAATAATGCTTTCAAATTTTTAATATAAAAGTCAAATCAACATTTTGTTTTACTACTTCTTGCCTTCAAAATAGCGTTTGTTCTAGTTCACCAATATGGAATCAACAAGGTGTCCCCAGAGCAGACTGGGGTTTCAAGATGTTTTGAAGAAGTATGAATTATCATAGATGAGGTAACTTACTGTAGTAAATGTATCAAGCTATTTACTCTTCTAAATCGCAAGCTTTTCTACAGTGCAACCAGCTCAGAACTGATAGAAACCAGTGGAATTCAGGTACACACATTTACTGTCTGGAGAAGTCTGAGCAGAAGTTGTCTTCATAGAGGAGTTGCATCAAAAAGATTCACTTCCAACTGCATGCAAGACTCAAGGTTGCACAAAAACAGGAATTTGGTGCAGGAAAATGGCAGCAGGTGTTCTGGACTGATGAGAATGAATTTGAAATATTTGGCAGTCATTTTGTCTGTGACTATATGAAGAGACAGAGGGATGTGAGAATTACATTATCCTCAAAAGATGCTCGGTTCTACAAGATGTTTGAAACAACCTCACAGCCGAGTTTCTATGGAAACCATGAGTAAGCACAGCTAGAAGAATCGCTGCTGTTTTGCAGGCAAAGGGTGCAAATATTGATTTAATTTAAATTTCTCTTTTCATTCACAGCATTTTTTACACCTGCCTGAAACTTACACAGTACTGTATGATGTTTTGAAATTTAAAATAACTTTTCATGTTCATCCATGTCTAGTGCAGTAGACGCATGTATTGAAGCGTACAATTATTTAATAAAATAAAAATCTGTTTAAACAGGTCATTCAGATCCTGGGTGACAAATTCCCCTACAAGCTGATCTCTAAAAAGATTGACCGTAAGTGTCCAGCTAGACTTCTTTTAGCTTCCCGCTTACTGTTTGTAATGTAGACTCTTCATCTCTGTGACCAGTGCCTGAATATCAGGGTGAACCAGATGACATTTCTATACAGAAGTGCCAAGAAGCAGCGAGACAGGTTTGTAAATGAAGCAACAGTTGAACTATTTGCCTTTGGTTCCCTTGGAGACATGGTTCCGTGTGCAGGTGGATGGACCAGTGCTTGTGGAGGACACCTGTTTGTGCTTCAGAGCCTTAGAAGGACTTCCAGGACCTTACATGTGAGACCTTTTCTGTCTCAAGATACTTATTGACTTTCATCGTGTGACTTTTAAAAATGTTCTCTCCATAGAAAGTGGTTCTTGGATAAACTGAAGCCTGAAGGCAAGATATTTTGATCAGTTTGTACAGTACATAAGCGGAATTTACGTCTATACGGATAATCAATTTGGTGTAAATTTGCAGGACTGTATAAATTACTGGCTGGATTTGAGGACAAAACCGCCTGGGCGCTGTGTACGTTTGCTTTCTGTGCTGGAAAAGAGGAGCCAGTTCAGTTGTTCAGAGGAAAAACTGAGGTGAACCGTCAAAAATGTGGTTTCTCTTCCCTTTTCCCATTATTTTCAGTCTAAACAGAATCCACTGACTGATTATTAATATAAAGATACACATTTGTGTTGTGCATTTAATTATTGAAGGGTGTAAATAATTCTCAGCAAAACATCACTGCATTAAAGATTTTACTGAAAAAAAAACCATTTCTTTCTGTTTCTGAATAGAAATATTGGGCATCATAAAAACGTTTAATCCATTATTGCTGAATAAAGAAGTGCTTTTTCTTATTTGAAGAGAATAACATACAGAACTCTTACCGCATCAGTTATTTCACCATATTCTCCAGGGCCGTATTGTTGAACCGCGAGGACCAAGAGATTTTGGTTGGGATCCTTGTTTCCAGCCTGATGGTTACGACAAAACGTGAGTAATAGAATTTCTGAGGGAAAATAGTTTTTTATCAGGTTTACCAGTAGGTGGCAGTATTGCTCAAACAAAATCCAACAACTTTATTTTTTTCATTCAAATCTGAACAGACACAGTTAAACCAGTTGCAACCAGTGCGTTTCAGTAAAGGGGTGGGGGGGGGAGTATACTGTAATCTAGACAACATTTGTTTGCATAAGAAACTTTGGATATTTAAACGTATAAAAAACAAGCAACTTATATCAATCATACCAGTCTCACTCCATCCTGGGTCTGATCCAGATGTTTTAAAAAGAAGCAGGAATAACAGAATAAAGTTTCACCACGTTCAGTGGTTATTTGTGGTTTAATTGAATACTTTAGTACCTCTGTCTTTATTTTCCTATTTTATGTTGCACAAATCCACCTCTGGCTGGCACAGCACCAGCAGTCATGTAGACAATCAGTAAAATTGGCATTAATATGTTATTCCAGGCACATACTATAAGCTATTATAGACAATAGTCTCTCTTTGTGCATAAACAACACCATTTACATAACTCACTAGACACTAGTGGAAAGAAAATAAAAGCTTTTCTAATGAATTACTAACTTTATATCACCTATCAGTGTACCCCCGCCTCTCACCCAATGTGCGCCCAATGTCTCACCCCCCAAAAAAAGAGAAAACGGGTTGGAAAATGAATGAATGAATGAAAATCACCAATGAAAGTATTTTCATTAATCTTTTACATAAACTCTTGTTCATGTTTAGGTCAAGGAGCAGTGAGTGGTGTGGTGGGCCCTAGCGCCCTCTATTACTGTGTTCAATTGTATTTTTCGGTAATTTGGATTAGTAGGTGTAGTATCATTGAACAAGACTATTTTCATACATAAGGCGCACCGTTTATTAAAAATGTTATAATCCAAGAAATACAGTGCTACGAATGATTTAAAAATAAAGTATTTGTTCGGTCTTCTTCTAAGATGCCCAGACATCCCTCTCCCAGACACCTCCTTCAGTTCATCTTCGGAGGACACTGAGGCATTCCCAGACCAGCTGGGAGACATTCTCTCCCCAGGGGTCTCCCCTGGTCCCCCATGGTACCTCTTCCCATTCCCCCAGGGAGGGGTCCAGAAGGCATTTGAAACAGATGCCGGAGCCACCTCAGCTGGCTTGTCTTGGTGTGGAGGAGCAGCGACTCTAGTCCGAGCTCCTTCCAGGTGACTGGGAGGAGCTCCTCACCCTATCTCTAAAGGAGCACCCAGCCACCCTGCAGAGGAAACTTAATAGATTGACGGTAAATCGAGAGCTCAGCTCCATCTTCCTCGTGACTGATGGGTACATCGTCCGCATCACTGCAATCCGTCTGTCAATCTCTCGTTCCATAGTTCCCTTGCTCGTGAACAAGATCCCAAGATGACAAAACTCCTCCACTTCACCAACTCGGAGGGAGCATTCCACCTTTTTCTGACTAAGAACCAAATCCTCGTATTTGAAGGTGCTGATTCTCAGCTCAGCCATTTCCATTGGGCTGCAAACCAAGGTCCTGGTCTGATGAAGCCAGCATGATCACATCTTCTGCAAGAAGCAGAGATGAAATCACAGGATCCCCCTTATTACGGCTCCTTATTACACCTGGAAATCCTGTCTATGAAAATTTTAAACAGAGCCGGTGACAAAGTGCTGCCATACTGGAGGCCAGCATGCACTGGGAACAGGTGTGAGTGACTTATTACCAGCAATGCGGACCAAGCTCCTGCTCCGGGTGTACATGGACCGGACATCCCTTAAGGACCCCATACTCCCACAGTGCGCCATGAGGGACACAGTCAAATGCCTCCTCCAGGTTCAAAAACACATGTGAACCCATGAACCCTCCAGCACCCTGTAGAGGGTATAGAGCTGGTGAGCTGTTGGTCTGAGGTTGAAAAACTCATTGTTCCTCCTGAATCCAATGCTTTTTCAGTCATAGTAACCTAAAAATCACATTTTCTTTACAAAACACAAGCATTTTAGTAAAACAAAAAAAAGTAGTCATGTGACTTACATACTGTGGAGCAGCGGTTGGTCACCCTATAATCGAAGGGTTGGTGGTTCGATCCCCACCAGGTCCATTGTGCTGTTGTAGACGTGGGCAAGCCATGGGGTGTATTTGGCGGTGGGTAGGGTGCTGTAGGTGTGCAGCTCTGTTTCTGTCAGACTGCCCCAGGGCCAGTGTGTGAATTTGGAGTGGAGGAATGATGCTCTGAAAATTGTAAAACGTCTGGAAAAGCGCATTATTATAATTTATATAAATGGTACAAACAAGGTGTATTTATTTTAAAATAAATCAAATAGCTTCTGGTCTAATAAAAGTTAAAGATCTATGCAATAAGATCTGAATACATTCCAATAAAGTAAAACACAGTTGATAAGTTCATCAGGTGATTTGCTTTAAATGCTTTGGGAACACCAGCCAATGAAAGAGCAGGAATCATCCACAGAGAACGAAACACAAACCTTACTTTTTTCTTTCTGTAAACAGCAGTGATTTCATTTTGTCTGATTTGAATTGTGTTTTTCTGTGTGCAGCTACGCTGAGCTCCCTAAAGAAGTGAAGAACAGCATTTCTCACCGATACCGTGCCCTGGCTGCTTTATCAGAGCACTTCTCTCAGAACAGCTCTGCTCCAGAAAACAAGCGTCTTAAACACTGAGCGCTCTCTCATTCGTGTGCTGCTCCATATATACTCCATCCTTTTCAATAAATCACTTGTTTAATAAGAAATGTGTCAGTCACTTCCATGATTATATCAGAAGTTTATAAAAGTTGCTTGATTCAGGAGCTGTTTGAGGTATTTGGCTAGTCATAGTAAACGCTTCCATGTGTGCGAGGACCGATCAGGACTGAGGATTGAGATTTGTGGAGTTCAGAATCATAAATCTTGGATTTCTGTTACTCCTCCCCCTTGCCGTTTGTCTCTTGTTGCTATTGGCATTATTAATTTCTTCCTGTCTCCCTTTTCCTCATCACAAACAAGCTTTTATTGGAAACACATGGTTGATGCATTTTTTTTTAAAGTAGCTTCGAGAAACTGGTTCATGGGCGGAAAGAGATGTTTGAAAATATGAAATAATGTCTTTGTTGTTTGTACAGCATAAATGAACAAAAGAACAATTTTTAAACTTTTGAGTTTTATTGAACAGTTATTCAACTCCATAACACGACTTTAAGGTTAATAATCAAAACTTATGTCACAAAATCATTAGTTTTAAGTTCAAGTTCAAGTTCGTTTAATTTATATAGCGCTTTTCACAACAGACATTGTCTCAAAGCAGCTTTACAGTAAACCAACAAGTTTAAACTCAACAAAGTTAAAAGAAATTTTAACTTTTAAATGTAAAAAAAGAGAGTTTTACTCTAATTAGAAACAAAAACTACTACATCTAGTATTTTTATGAGCACCGTAGGTTTTAAGGATGGCAAAATGTCTTCTAGACATGGAATGAACAAGTTGGCGACAGATTGCAGCATTCCATTCTTCAAGAATAGCCTCTTTAAGAGTCTGGATGCTGGACAGAGAGCAGTGCTCCGCTTGTCGCTTCAGGATTCCCCACAGGGGTTCGATTGGGTTCAGATCCGGAGATTTAATCACTTTCACTTTGTTCTTCTTCAGAAATACAGCAGTAGCTTTAGATGTGTGTTTTGTATCATTTTTGAGGCTTTTGGAGAGATCTTCTTGCAGAGATGAGGATGTTGAGGTTCAGTTTAGGAGTGACGAGGATGGACAAGATTAGGAACGAGCACATCAGAGGGACAGCTCAGGTTGGTTGTTTTGGAGACAAAGTCAGAGAGGCCAGATTGAGATGGTTTGGAGATGTGCAGAGGAGGGATAGTGGTTATACTGGTAGAAGGATGTTGGAGATGGAGCTGCCAGGAAAGAGGTCAAGAGGAAGACCAAAGATGAGATATATGGATGTTCTGAAAGAGGACATGAAGGTAGTTGGTGCAAGAGTAGAGGATACTGAGGACAGAGTTAGGTGGAAACGGATGATTCGCTGTGGAGACCCCTAAACTGGGAACAGCCGAAAGAAAAAGAAGAAGAAGAAGGCTCATTATGGCTTTCAAAAGAGGAATGGGTTCTTTCTTTTTAAGATTTTTGAAAGGATCTGATATTCAACAAAACTTAATCGATTCAAGCTGGACAATTATTAGTGTTGAAGTTGTGTATTTTAGGGACACAGAGAAAGCAAAAGGTGTTGGGTGTGTTGAGATGTAACAGTACAATAAAGCTACAGATAAAGTTTCAGGACTCAAAATGTTTTATTTAATTACATAACTCCTTACGTGCTGAAATTAAACCTCCTCTAGTAATGAATGCTATACACAGAGCTGCTGTGATTCACTCTTGCCCTGTTATTGGTCATACAGCCACAAAAAAAGCATCTCTACCTAGTCACAGCATATCAAGAAAAAAAGCTGGTAACAAGGAGCAAGCCAGTGTTTGGAAAAAAACATATGGTGCTTTTGACTAAAAACTATTTGTAAAAAAAGAAAATTGAACACTATTTTTGTTCAAAGCTCTCTTCCCGTGGGAAAATAACATGGAGTTGAAAAAACTGACATGGAAATTCCCCAGGTTTTCAGGAGCGGGGTGGGTTTGGGGTAACAGCAATGAGTAAAAAGCTGGTGACGACTAAAATGTTATTATTTTTTATTTAAGAAAGAATAGATATTTGTGTAAATAAATGCAATTGAAACAAATATATGTAGATTTACATATATGTAAGATTTACATATATGTAAATCTATGTAGTTTTTTTTTTTAAAAAAAAAAAGATCCTAGTCATTGCATTTTATGATGAAGTGTAGTATCAGAGTTTGGACATGCAATAAATGCTATTGTTCAGCGTGTTATGTGGATTTTATCAACATTTTAAAAGTTCTATCTTAAATTTGCAATTAGAAAATTGTGTAGTGGACTTTGCATAGCGATAAAGTGTATTTATGAAGCAATTATAATGCTTATTTATACATATAAAGCCCCCCATGACAGAAATGGTACCCGTTCGGTGGAATGGCTCTTACAAAACTGATTTATAAGTAAATGAATTAACTTAATGGGTGATGCGACAAAACTATGTTTGTAACTAAGTGTAGCTGCAAAAATCGAACATTGCTGTCAAAACAAATTTACATTTTCATAAAAATATCACTTTCAAAACCCTTCTTGCAGTGGCAAAACACACAAATAAAGCAACATATAAATACTCTGCCGTAGTTTAAGTTTGGGTCTCAAACAGCCCAAGTAAATGCCACGGAGCTCTTGGTGAAGAAAATATCTCTGGTATTCAGGAGGCCATGCAAACTGTCTGTCCAAACCACATCCAAACACAGGCCCATGTCCCTGTCTCGCACCTGCTGGGATCGTGGCAGTTTGCCTGTAAAGATCAAACAGTGGCATCCACTGAAAGACCGTGAGGAACAGACACCTTGATGACCCTCAATTATACACAACAACATTCCAAACTCTTGAATGTCCTTCTTGAATGAGATTCACTCCACGTAAACATGTTGTTGGGTGCCTGTCTAGAGAGGAAACCAAGCCTCCGAGGTGAACATTAGTTCCTGTCAGACAACAAAACCTCTCCGCTGTCTGGAGATCACAATAACAGAACAAAATATGGGTATGGGAAATATGTGATCCAGCATTTGTTTTTTTTTGTTTGTTTTTTTTTTTGTGGATTTTGGCTCATTATGGCTTTCAAAAGAGGAATGGGTTCTTTCTTTTTAAGATTTTTGAAAGCATCTGATATTCAACAAAACTGAAGTTGTGTATTTTAGGGACACAGAGAAAGTAAAAGGTGTTGGGTGTGTTGAAATGTAACAGTACAATAAAGCTACAGATAAAGTTTCAGGACTCAAAATGTTTTATTTAATTACATAATTGCTTTGGTTAAATTCAATGACAAAATATGTTACGTGCTGAAATTAAACCTCCTCTTGTAATGAATGCTATACACAGAGCTGCTGTGATTCACCCTTGCTAACTGCTAACACAGCTAGCTATAAAGAAGAACATGTGAAATAAAAAGGAGATGCCCTGTTATTGGTCATACAGCTACAAAACAGCATCTCTACCTAGTCACAGCATATCAAGAAAAAAAGCTGGTAACAAGGAGCAAGCCAGTGTTTGGAAGAACACGCTTCTTTTGACCCAAAAATATTTTAACGGAGAAAATTGTGCAATGGTTTTGTTCAAAACTTTCTTCTGGTGGGAAAATAACATGGAGCCATTTCTAAAAAAAATGGTCTGAGCTGAGTTTGTTGCTGAATGATGTCACAGAGAGACAATACTGTCACTCTCTCTCGCTTCCTAAACTGCGCCCGTATCACAACTCGCTGATCACTGTTTTTATTAGAAAATAAAACCGTGAAGTTACTAGGAATTTGATTAATCAAAGTTTCAGTGTGACTGATGAAGAAAGGCCATTGGCAATAGGGAATGTAGCGATACCTCACTTCAATTCCAAAACTAACAAAGATCCTCCATAAAATGGTGCCGACTACAGCAACCAGTTACAAAGTTTCTGTCAAAAGATTTCAATACTAATGAATTTACTTTCCAAATACACCATTTGTTCACTTTGTGCAAACTTAAACCGCTGTTCGTTTAGAGAGATGTGTTGATGCAAAAAAATGGTAATCAAATCAACAACGTTTGGTTGATGCTTTTGGTTAACCCGCTTTCAGATCCTAGATTGGGTTATGGTTATATATTTAGAGTTATGTACGTTTGTGATTTTGCAGAAAATTTTAATAACACAAAAGCATTTTTAGTGGTTGGCTCCGTTGCTCCATTCCCCATAAGCCTTGTTGACTCCTCTCCCAATGTAGTGTTTATGGTTGTGGCCAAAACATTTTGGTCTCATCCCTACAAGTAACTTTGTTCCAGAAGTTTGGAGCTTGTCTTTGAGTTGTTTGGAGTATTGTAATCATCCAACGTTGTGGCATTTATGTAGTAATGCCTTTCTTATGGCAACTTGACCATACTAACCCATTTATCTTCAAGTGTTTCCTTATTCTCCTTCAAACAGCAACGTATCTCCTGCATTTTTTTCTGGCAGTTGTAGCAGAAATGTTGGTTTCAACATAATCCCTCACTTTCCACAACACTGCCAATGGGCATTCTCAGTTCCTTGGATATATTTTTATGTCCCATTCCTGTTTTGTACAGTTCAACTTTCTAGTAGATACTAGTAGATTAGATAACTAGAAGATTGTTTTCTTCACCAGCCCCTTTGTGTCAGTGTTTGTGCAAGTTATCAGTGCAAACATTTAATCGGGGTCATTTGGAAAGTTTCTGTTGTGATTATCATTCAAATTGATTAGTTGCATATTATCTGTACCTGTCTCTTCATCCCAGTGTCCAGCGCTCATTTAAGTGCAAGAGTGCAAATACAGCGCAAAACAACTTGAAAATACATTTTTTTTAATCGTAACATTTACAAGTGTGGTATTCCAGATCGGTATGTACATTAATCTTCTGAACAGTTACATAAAGAGTGGCAAACATCTGCAGGTTGTCATGTGAGAAAGTGATCACTAATGGTGTGAATGAAGGAGACTGTAAACCTTACTCTTACCCTTCAAGTTGTCCTATAAAGTGCTGGAATCCAGTTTAAAAGGCCATAATCTCTAGTATTAGCCATTAGGAGGCGTCCAGAAACACCTGGTGCTTTCCTATGTTTCCTCCAAGCCAGACATTTTTGTGGTGTAACACCTCTGGTGGAATAATTAGCAGCACAGAGTTCCTGTTTAGGAAAAACTTGTTTATTGACTTGTTGACAAGGTGACAGCAGGTAACCCAGTGTTTTGTGTGCATTGTTTACTTCAGCTTGGAGTGGTAAACCTACCAGAATAGCATCAGGCTGAAATGTTCTTATACCAATATGATGTATTTAAATTTTAAATCTTTCTACATTTTCAAAATTGGGAATAATAGATTAATAGATATTATAATAATAGATAAAAAAACATTTAATTTGTACAGCCTGTACTTGGATTCCTCTTTACGATTGCAACCAGTTTGTCCTGTCCCTCACAGCATGATGCTGCCATCACCATGCTTGACGTTTGGACAGATGGTAAGCAGAGGGTGATTTTCTCCATACATGTCGCATAGAATTAACCCTTAAAAGTCTCTGCACGCAGCAGGGCATGTGCCAACTTCACCGGCTGTTTTGGAAAAAATAGAAATGACTTTACCCTTCCGATGTTTAATTTTGATTTCAAATATAATGTGTAGGTTTCAAAAAGGTTATTAGGGTGATATTTTTGGTTTTAAATGAAAGTTTAAAGTCTTCATCTTTTCTCTTCCTTTTGAGAGGAGTTATGAATTTTTACTCTGTCTCAACACTTGATTTTTGTTGTATATTCTACTATTACAAATTATAGGGATTTTACATTTTCAGTTTAGGGAAACAGGTGCTCATTTTCATTAATTCATTGTTGAACAAACAAAATACCAATAATAACCGAGTTTTGGAAAAATAAAGATTTATTTTTTAAAAGTATTTGAGTATTATTCCAAATTAGAAATTTTTTGAGGAAAATTTAGAAGATAAAAATACAAAAAAAAATAGCAAACAAACTGTGCAAAAGTTAAGTTAATGGTTACATATGTACCATTAACTTAACGGACATTGAAAATAAATGGGAAAAGGCAGCAAAAATTAAACACTATAGAGAAATGGGGGTTGTTTGTGTTAATCATAATAACCACTTACACATTTTTCTGACAGCTCCCTGGCAACGGAACAGTTACCCTTTCATGGGTTTCACCTTTCCTCTCTTTTTGACTTTTTATTGTCTGTGTTTGTGCCTCATGTCTCTCTGCTCTTGCCCCTCCCGTCCTGTTGCTCTCCTAATTGGCTACACACCTGTATCTCATTCGGTCTGGTGATTACTTTTCCTTGTATCTGTCATTTTGGTTGCTGGTTCATTTTTATTTGATATAGCTGGGGCTAGCTTTCTTTTATTCAGAGATTTGGAAAATACTCATTGCCTTTGTTCCACGACTCAAAATCCATTGGTAATCCTCAGATTTACACACAGTCCACACACATCATTGAACCTCCACCATTTTTACTGTAGGTACTGTCTTCTATCCTTTGTAGGCCTCAAACTTAGTCACATCTGTCTACAAGGAGATCTTCATATTAAAGCTATGTAAATAGTTTTTATCGGATGCTGTTTTGCTCTTACTCAAGTAAATACGTTACTTATACTCTGACTTGGCAAAATTGTTTGTGTACGATTCCATCTTTTCCTCACAACTTATCTCGCTTAACTTAAATATGGCTTTGAGAGCACAGATTCCTTGGGTGGACAAGGTTCTGACTTCTGAAGGTGATTCTGACTTTTGCTGAACTCTGAGCATCCGGAAACATGGCATGTGTGACCCTTGCCGTGGTGTTTGAAGTCCTCATGACAGTAGATAAACATGAAGATTTATGCTTCCTGCTTCTTCAAATCCACCAACACAGCAATGATTGATGGATCCACAGCTCAGTTCTCCAGTCAGGGTCAGCTCAGGATTGACCAGCCGTATCCACAAAGGAACAACATGGAAAAAGAGTCACAGAGAAGAAGGAGTTGGGACAACTTTTGATCATGGAACCATGGTTTTAGTTTAGCCTTCAGTTTACTTTCAGTGTAGTACTTTTACCATAATCTTCATTTAGGATTAAGATAATGTGTTAACAGCTGAGGTAAAAAAAAATGATCTTATTAACTTTGCACTAGCTTTCATATATCATTTAATGATTACAAATCATTTACATTGTTTAAATCCACTGTGAATAAGCAAGCTTCTGGTGTGCTAGGTTTATCTCTTGAGAATGATCATAAATTAGACGTTTTAGTGAATTTAATTATTATTTTTTGTTTCTCTTACCACAGTCCACAAACTTGGCTGATTATTCCCCGTTACTCTGCACCTCCAATTCTATGCAATGACCACTTCTGCACATGTAATACACAGAACAATCACTTTAAAATGTGTTAGAACTAGGACCTGTCCACGCGTCGTTATGTAATAGTCAAACATAAAAAAGCAAACAAAAAGAATAGAAGTGCATTCATCTAGCAGGTGACTAAAATTAAGACACTTCAGGTACACAACACACATGGAAAACTGTTAATTTAACCGTTTCCACCTCTATATGCAACAATTCTAGTTCAGAAACCATTGGCTTGAAACGGCCTTTACATTGGTTCCAAAGACTGGATGCAATTTGACTGCTATTTAAAAGGTTGTCAAAATTCAGTAATTATGTATTATATTAACCCCTTCCTCTATGTTTTATAGTGGGTTGGCGAGAGAGACATGGGCACCCTGGCACTGTTCAAGGCTGCACAGGGCACTTTATTAAAATAGTGCATCATAATAAATAATTAGAAGTCACTCAGCGGTGGAAGAAGATGGTGGTGAGCAGTTCAGGTGAGCGCAGGCTCGAGGTAGGACTCTGTGACTACTTCAGGGTGCCTTCGCCCCGCTTAGTCCAGTGGTGTGTGGGTTTTCGGACCAGAAGTGTGGGACTTGCTGGTGTGTCCTCCACACTCTGGGCTCCAAGCTGACAGGATCCGCTTGCCTTGGCATCAACTCCTTGTCGGAATAGGGGCGGTCCAGTGGCCGCCACTCTCTTCCAGTAGATGGGAAACCAGCCGGGCCCCAGTGACTCAACTGCCGCGACGACGACATTCTAGGCCCGGTCGGTGGGCACCTCCTTGGCTCCTTTGGCTTCCCAGTGGTTTTCGTGGCATCCATTGCTGCTCCCAGCGGAAGGAATGATCCGCCTTCTCCAGAACAGTGTGAGCCCACAGCCTGATGAGCCGCACCATGAAGCAGCCGCTTCTCTTGCATATTTGCATAGCAAGCATGATTCTAAAACAATGGCATATTACTCTTGTAACCATTTGAAGCCATCAAACATGACAAAGATCCTGGCTTGAGTGCATGCAGACGTATGAGATGTGCTCGTAAATTTACATCCCTTGGCGGATTTTCAGATTTCTTGGCCACAAATATGATATTGAATGATAACACAAAAGCTTTTTACCGCTCAAAATTAGTGTTTGAGTAAAGCCATTTATCATGAAACACTGAAACTTTTCAAATGACCATGATCAAAGGTTTAAACACCTCTTAATATTTTGAAAACTGGCATTTGGAGGTTCTGCTCTAAATTAGTTTACCCACAAATTGTTAAGTTTTAGCAACATCTGAAGATGTGAGCTTACCCTGACAAGTTCCACCATGCTCATCCCTAACACCATCCAACACATTGCATTTGCACCATCCAATTTCCCATGAGCCTCCAGCAGTGCTATTAATCGCTCAGATTCCCCAACTAACCCTGAGTAAATGTTCCTTCAACGTGATTCCTTCGTCCTTTAATGAACATTTTCTCTGTGGCCCTTCCAGACAAGCTCCTGCCATCAATCCTGAAGCACTTCATGGTCTGTTGCTCCTATTACGGTGCCAAGAAGCACCCAGTGTGATGTGAGGATAATGCAAGGGTGATTTTCTGTTTAGTTTCCATTTAGTTCCTGAGTTTTGTTCTTCCGTTGAGATTAATTCTGAGTAGGTCACTCCATTTTAGCCAAACATAAAATTAACCCAACTCTTTTAAGCCAAACATATTTTCAACACGTGTATGTAATGCTGCAGTCTTGCACCCTGTTGTTTATAAGCCAATTAACAAGTGTAGAATCCTGTTGAGCGCCAGCTCATCAACCACCCTACCACCTTTCCATGTGCAACATCCATTATGTAATGTTCAAAGATACAACTAAGGACTGCATAGCTCCTGCTTCCTTTGGTTTTTGGATGTCTCCTCATCTCCTAACAATCTAAGGTCAGATTAGGTGAGCTGGTTTCAGCTAGAATCAAATCTCCACCTTTATCTGAGACCTAAATATTTAGGATAAATGGGATTATAAAATGTTCTGTTTTGGTGACCTATTTGATAGACATGACTGTTTCTGTGTATTATGGTGAGTGTACTGCTTATATGTTGTCATATGTGGCTGGAAAGAGAGAGAAGGAACACAGAATTACGAATTCTGACCTGTTATTTGCCAGTCTTTCTGGAAGTCAGCAGCAGGAAGCAGCAGAATTCACAATGTCTTCAGAGGTGACGATGGGAGTGGAAGTGAGCAGCAGGTCAGGAGCTATCCAGAGCTATTTGACAAGAGCAGATAAAGAGATAGATAAACCCATAAGAGACACAGCTAGAAGCTCTGGAGATCCAAGAAGACAGGAAGTGATCATGGAGAGTCAGGGGGGACTTGACAGTGAGGAAGGGAGAAGTGAGAGCATATAAAGGTCAAGGGCAGATGAGAACCAAACAAAGAGATAAGACACAGGTGTAATGGATGATGGGGTAGATGCCTTACATGTGTAATAGTCATTCTAGTTCTTGTCATAGAGTTCTAGTAATAGTGTTCTAACAAACATCCAGTTAAGCCATAGAAGTCTCTGCATGCAGCGGTGCTTGTGCCAAACACAACGGCTGTTTTGAATTGAGTAGAAATGACACGACCCACATACTGTTTAATTTTATTAATTCTATTAATGTGTAGGTTTCAAAAAAGGTTATTTGTTTTGATATTTTTAGTTTAAAACGAACATTACAAGGTAATTCAAATTTGCAATCGTCTTTCAGTTAAAGACTCAAAATTGTTGGAAAAAAGGGATAACCCTTAGAAGTACAAGACCTGTGATATGGCTTGTGTTTTTCAAAGTTCTGGCACAAAAAAGGAACAATGGAACAAATACAGTGCTTGGAACAGTGTACAACGTTTGGGAGAGGTTCATCTGGTTTTGACTCAGTTCTTTATCCACAAATACCAACCAAGAATAAGAAGTACAATTACAAACTTATTCACATACCAAAACTACAAAAATAAAACCTGCATTAAATAAAGGCCCATACAGGCTGTCAGGAGATTCAAGGAGGACCCAGATGCGAGCGGCAGTGAACAGTTTATTATTTTCCAGGCAAAAAACAATGAACTCAATGACCTCGAAGGGAGATAAAACTTAAACTACCCTGAAGGGGAAAACTAGCAACACAGTACCCAAAAAGGGTTATAATCCGGCAGTTGCAAGAACGGCGCCTCTCCACACGCCTCCAGAACTCAAACAGTCTGTAATAAAATAAAGAGAGATGTTGATGGATCAGGAGCCCTTACAACGGAGATCTCCAGGGAGAAAAAAAAGGCAAAATCCACAGAGTACGTTAGACAACACAGAACAAGACGGAGGTAAGTGCAATGGAACTTTCTCATAGTAATCTGCTCATGAAACTAGAAGGAACCTGGGTCATATGAAGGAATGGTGATCACCTGCTAGCGCTAATTGGAGTAATGAGCGGAGTGAAGACGCGGGGTGACAGATTAACAATAACATGGAACGAGACGGTGGTAATGTAGTTAACAAGACCTAACACAGGCCTTGTTGCAACAATTAGAAAATTATTTGTTTATAAAATAAGCAATATTAAAACTGAGATGGAAAATGACTTTGTGCTAGACTAAAGGAATTAGAAATTTTGGCTCGAAGTTTTGTGCGACAATGCCCCACGTTCGAAAACCATGGGCGCAAACAGGAGCTAACACATCTGACTGATGAAAAAGAGTTTCACTCTGCCATATCGGATGGGTTTTTCGCAAGGAGGCTGACCAAAGAAAGCTGGCTCTTTTGATGACGTGAGTAAGACGTAAAATACCCATTTGGTGGCACTCATCCCACATTTCCATAGCAACTTCATACAGGAAACGGGAAAGAAATGGCGCGCCACAAATCCTCTTTTTTTTCACATTTTTGTCAAACAGTTCCCTGTGATCAGCCACAAAGAGTATAAACCGCTCAACATTCAGAATATTTTTTTAGGTGTTCTTTGAATCTCAATATGGATCGGTGTGTAGAGACTATGACTCTTACTACTGGATACTTTATCCACTCTTTCCTCATATCAGGATTGAATGGTACACAGTACAATTATTGTATATGTACTGAAAACCTCTTGATTGTCCTCTGTGACTTTTTAAAAGAAGATTTCTGATTCAGCTGTGTTTAGTCCAAGCATAAGTCTGCTGAATGAGGCACAATGTGCTTTTATTGCCCCCCTGAGAACGACGGCAGTATAGAAATAATCCAAGATCTTTACAATTCATCTTCAATAATTTATTGTCAAACAATATTTTGGTGATTGTCTATAGTTATCTACTAAATGGACAACATTCTGCAGTCCTTTTTGGTTTCAGTTTGATTTGTCAGCAAATGGCACAATGGCATCATCTATGTTTTTTAAAGTCTGTGGTCTGATCTGGATTTTCAAAGTCTGACTGATGCTAATGTGTGATAACCAATATGGGTCTTATATAAGTTGCCCATTTGGGCCCCACATTAGCATCAGTCAGGCCCCATATGAATATGTGATTCATATGGGCTAAATAATATAGGGCCCACATGGAACCCATGGACAAACCCATATAGGGCCCATATTTACAGCCCATAACGTGGGCCCCATGGTAGAATGTTGGTTGGGAAGCAAAGACTTAAACCGACCATTGTCATGGAGAAAGTCATTTTTTTATACAAAAAAAAAATACATTATACATTTTAGTTGTCAATTTTTTTCAGGCTTTTAGTTCATGACCCTTTCAATTGCTTCTTAGTATCTGTCTGGTCAGGGAAGTACAATAAGCTGTCTATACACACTTCTGTTAACCTAGAGTTTTGAAATCATCTAAAAGTTGAAGTCAGATGTTAGTGTGGATGTTAGGAAAATTGCTGAATGCTGTTCATAGCCAAATGCTGCTTGTTTTGTCAAGAATTTCAATTTTTGCACCTTGAACATCTTGAGTCCATCTTGTTGACTATATGGAATATTCATAGTCAGACTTGGCCTTCACTCTGTTTATATCCCGATGTTTTCCATTTCCTTCAGTGCCTCACAGGAATCTGAAACGAAATAGTTGACAGGAGTCTTAGGGGGTAAAAATAGTGCACACTAAATCTTTTCTCCAGTTAAAAATCTGAACATAAAAGTTTACCTTTTGTCTGTGAGATTACAGGGGTAGCTAAAGAATTTTAATATGTTTGGCTTTTAGATGTTTTTTTTTTAACAAACATTTTATTGATATAGTTTTTAAACAAAAGTATAACCATAATACAACATAAGTATTTAAAATATTTTAGGCATATGTCCGGTACTTATACATCACAAAAATAATCACAAATAAATGATACAAGATGTCAAGAAAAAAAACCAAAAAAAAAAAAAAAAAAAAACCAAATACAAACTCAGCTTCATTTTTTTTTTTTTTTTTTTTTTACGAATCCCACTATAGTTGGTGGCAACAACGCAAAATGTTGGAGGAGTGAATACAATATTTTCCATTAAATATTTAATTAAATATTTATGTTAGGTAAAATTTACTTTCTTAAATGAAGATTCTTAAATTTAAGTCAAGCACAATTTAATAAGACCAACAGAACTCGTTCATAAAACTCTTGACATTAAATTCACTCACTAGCCATCTCCATGGTGGTCGAAATTACATTTTACAGTATTCATGTTATTTGGTGTATTGTTTTGTGCTGTTAATGAGAATTTACAGGCGTAGTAATCAGAAACATAAAAATGTCAGGAAATCCAATGTCTGACCAATCTCTATGGTCTCATTCATATATGGTCCTAGATGGGATACGTATCAGATTTTTACAAAAGCAACCTGTATCTGAATGACCAGGTCGAAAATATCTGACTTTTTCATCATCAATCCTCATTCACACACGCTTTCTCACAGTAAAAAGTTGCAGGAGAAGACTGTTTTCCAGCAAAATCAATACAGGAATGTGCTCAGAGTCATATTCAAAGAGGTAGAATAACAATTCTGTAAAAAAAAAATCCACTATTATTCAGTTTGTCTTGATTTCTTTCATCACAATCTTCTTCTTCGTCAAAAATTACCTCCGCAAACAGTGCATTACATCATGACATCGTCTGGTCTCCTCTTCTACGCATTTACATCAGAGTTGCAAACGTTCAAACAGAGGCTAATTTTGTGTCACATAATATCAGTTTTGTAAATGAGCACTCAGAAAAAATCATATTTCGTCAAAAAAAAAAAAAAAAAGAATTAGAATTGAGCATTAAGGCCTGCAGTGTGAACGTTGCCTGTGTCCATGGAAAGCTAGTCTTCGGCTAACTTGAGGTCCAGGACTTTTCTGTATTAAAAGCAGCCATTTTAACCCTTGTTTTGCCACACAATCCTAGAGAACGGAGTGCCCCCATGCAGGAAAGTTATGTCAATGTAAGAAAAAAGTAAAAAATTTCTTATGTTTTTCAGTAAATAATTCCCTTTGGGGATAACTTGTATTATCAAATTGATCTTATATATATTATTAATTAATTAATTAATTACTACATATGCATTCCTAATTACAAATGTTCGAGTATTTAGAATGGTTGGTAATATTTTATGAAGGTAAGAGCGTCCACCGGAAACACAGTCTCATCATCTGCGCTGACTTCCGCTCCGCAACACGTCGAGCTACGTCGATCAGGATCGGCACGGGGCAGAGTTTTGAGCCTGTAAGCGCAACCCCTGGGCTCGTGTAGACGAGGCTTGAGCAGGGCAGGATCTCTGAGGTAAACGTGTTTCCCTCACGGCCTGTGTGGATGAGTTTATTCGTGTGTTTCTGAGCTGTCTCGCGGCCAGTGATGGAGCCAGAGGTGTTAGCTGTTGTGCTAGCTGACTGTCATTCCATCTGCATTCAACACTCTTCCCCCTCTTCCAAAGCTCCATTTCAACACCGATATTTTGATTTAATCATTTTTCGTGTTCTAGAGAAGATGTCCGAATTATTTGTTTCAAGCTTTTCGCAGCTTCAGGGGATGTTTGAGAACATCAGCTGTTGCAATTAAAATACATTTAATCTTAACGAGAGTCTGAGGTGTTTATACTAAAACCTTTCCGTTTTCTGAAACCCACATTTATCTTGTTTTGGACTCAATACAACAAATAGTTTTCTGTTTTGTTTTTTTTTTTTTCATTTCAGTTGTTTTGCTAATGTTGTACTTTTTGATTATGTGAAAGAGATTGGTTTATTCTCAGCTTTTCAAACAATCCTTGATTAATCAGGAGATGTTGATTGAAAGTCAAAGCCATCATGTTTGGGTGAGTTATGTAAAGTCTGTGTTCTCAGATGGCTGTTTTGAGAAATTCTTTGTAAATTATTGCAGTGATGTGTGACCGACCTGTGAGTATGTGACAGCATGAAGGATATGGAGGTTTAAGCAGTGTAATCACTGCCGTAGTCTGTAAACATTTAGCAATCAGTGGACCCTTTGTGCCTTTAGTGGTTTTTCTTGATATCAACAATTCCAGATTTTTAGTTTTCATTTTGCGTTTTATTCTTTAGTCATCTACTTTGCCCATTCCGTTCAGCTCTCCATAATGCATCCCATACTGTATACCCCTTCTTCATTTTTATTGTTCATCTTCCTTAAACAAAATCCAATAGTTCCTTTCTTTCTCTTGATCATTATGATTTTTTTTTTTACAAAATATGTAATAGGTCATTCTGCAAACTGCTGGATAGAGGAAGTAGGGGTGTCACTGGAAGTATTCTGACTTAGGCAGAATCACATCAGAAAACCCAGAATGATTTTTGAAATTATCTGTTGTTGTCAAGATGGCAGCTTATGTAACCTAAGACCAAACCACATAAAAAAAAAAAAATCACACGTGACTAACCCCAAGATAAACCACGCGAGAAAAGCAAGTGTCAGTACACGATCTGGAACTCACACATATAGCAGTCAGAAAGTAATCTTTTTTTTGCACAGGATTCCCAAGGGTTTCAAAATGGTGAACAGTAAAAAGTCAATGTGGCACGAATAATAAATGAGGGAGAACAAAATTTAAATCTGGTGCTACATAAAAATGAAAAACTTATCAAAGCCAATGTTGGTTTTATTGTTTCACATATGTGTCCTGCGCATTACCCACCACACCACACCACAGGATGGGATTTGTGATTTTGATGACTTCTAGTACTCTTTTACATGCTTTGAGTTATACTGTTTATTTTTACTCACTTTAATAATGTGATTAAGCCGCATTTAAAAGAGGAAGATCTAGAAAAAAAAGATTCTGAACCAAATACTGTAGTAAAATGTTTTATATCAACTGTGTAAAAATTAACAGCAGGTTAAGAACAATTACATGCCAGATCGGATCTACCATATTTTGGATCAGTAAAAAAAAACCACAAGACAAACACACCAGTATGTTTTCTCTTTGCCCCCACTCATCACTCAAAAGTCCACCATTCGTTATCACCATTACTGTTCCAGTGCCCTCACATTAGTAATACCATAATAGCCAGTAACATTGTCACCACATTGCAATGGTAGGTTCGACGAGCAGAGATGGGAGATGACGTCAGCGCGCACTGCCGGGTGTACAAATATGGCCGACGTCTGGCAAGCCCTTTTAACAATTAAACATCATGCTGATTTCAGGCAAGTCAAAGTCAGGGCTGTAATGGTGCTGTCTGAACTCGCCATCAAGCAACAGATGCTGAAAGATTATGATTGGATATTTATCACAATTGGAGCACTTCTCAATGGATGTAGGATATAAAATAATCCTATACCTGTCTATTGATCTTTTTTCTGGTCTTCTCGAACCTTATTTCTCATCCTCTCTCTCTCCCTCCCAGCAACTCTTTCCTTTCTTTGCTGTCTGGAACTCTCCCTTTTGCTTCTGGAGATAGAAGAAACCCTTTCACTAACAGCTACTGCAGCAAGACGAGCAGAGAACAGTGTCAGGAAGGATCGTGGAATCAATGGTACCAGAACTAGAGTTTCCTTCAAGTTTGTTTGTGAATGTTGTGGAGCACAGAAGGAATCAGAGGAGTTATTTACCACAACCATAAGAAGCAATCACAGTCAATAGATATAAGATGGCAAGCAATAATTATGTTCCTCAAGTTACATATTATAATTATTACATTTTGAATCAGGTGCCCCTTCTTCTTTCTCTTTTTCTGAATATATAGTTGAGCTTATCGTATATTTGTATCTTGAACGGGCATTTTTGCAATTGTTTGCCTCAAGCATTACCTGGAAGAAACAAGCCAGCATCCCTTGATTTGACCTGAAGGGTCAGCTAGAGCACTTATTTATTTGTAAAGAATTGTATTGCTCAATTAATGGTATTTAATTGTTCTTTAAACCAGCATTGAGGAAATCCCACTCAGAGTTGATCAAATTTGAGAACCCTGCTGTTGGCTTCAATGTTTATATGTTTTACCCTTAAATTGGTCACTTTCACATGAGGCGTCAATGGTAGCTTTCCCATTAGGTGGTCAGTCATGCACTTTGTCACATCTAAAATGGCTTCTCGGGGGTTAGAAGGAGGGAAAAGCTGCAAAGAGACTTCAGCGACTCGACCAGATGGGGTTAAAGTGGGCTTGAGCACCAAAGGTGTATAGAACCTAGGGATGCAACACAGTTCGTGGTTTTTACTCACGGTTTTCAGTTCGGTTCTGATAGCTTTGTAAAAGCTTGTATTTTTTTTTAATCATTCTTTGTATGGGTCGCGTGAACAAATAAATAATGGGCAAATAATAGAATTCACTTTATTCTGCTAAATCATCATCATTTTAATTTAAAATAAGCAACTGTAGTAAGCAGTACATGAGCTTCTTCAGCAGCAACCAGATTAGCGCAGTAAGAGAGGGATTTAAGTCCGGCAAATGTTACAGGCACCTAGGGGTCCTGAAACCAGGAACAGCTCTTTGAAGACAGCTCAGAAGAGCGCTCGTGTTTCATATGCTGCTTTTTCATAATAACATCTGATAAAACTGCTGACATTTTTGTTTACTTTTTTTCCATCTTTGTCGTATTCGTCTGCAAAGCCAGCAAAAACCGCTGTCTTCTCAGCGCTGACGGCTCTTTTGTGGCAGTGAGAAACCTGCATTTTGAGGGTCTAAACATGCTCAACTAGTCACAGAATTGAAAATTTATGTCTGATTGGGGTTTGAAAAGTGAGAATTGAAAAACGCATTTCAGCTTATGGTGCACTAATAGTTTTTCATATGCAAATTAAATTTGGCACCCATGTGTAGGGTACCAAGACTTAAAAATAAGTAATATACCGGTAGATGTTAAGTAATAAAGATGTTTCCAAACAAGAAGTCAGTTATTTTGCAAAAACCTCAAAAAAATTGGTACTTTTACTTGTACAAACTCCTCCTAGAGATTTTATCAGATCGTCTCCAAACTCTATCAGTCCTATCTTGAGAGATTCGGGATGTTAAATTGCGAAGTGTTTTTGACTTCACTAAACTATGTCCATACAGCAGCCGCCAAAAATCCAATCGAACCTAAATTTACCAACTATGTTGACAGTCTATATCTTAACTACAGCGTACTCTCTTGTTTATAGTGGCACCATGTGGTCACAGGAAATACAACGTAGGTCAGAGTTGAAATTTAACTTTGATAATGTTCTTCTTTTAACTAATTTCATATATGTAACAAGAATATTGTCCAAAACAATAACATAAACATATTCAGACTCATTCATAGCACCACCTGGGGTTGAGTACATTAAATACATTTAAATACATGTTAAATACATTTACTAAATAGTAAAACAATTTAAATAGTAAATTGTATTTACATTTAAATAGTCGTAGTGAGTATTGCTACAAACAGGCCACTGATCGCTGCTTGCAGCTTTAATTTTTGCAGCAATCCTGCTCTCTTTAGTGTCTGTAATTTGTGAAATTAAAGAGGGATGTAATAAATTCACAATTAGCTTTTTCAGCACATGAGGAGGAATCTCTTTTCTCCTCTGACTATTCTTCACACAGTGCAGATCATATTTGAAGCATTTGTTCTGTTACTGGTGGATAATTTTACATTGTGCTGCTACATAAACTGTGAGGGATGGTTGATATTCTTGCAGCCTATAGATCAAACATGCTGTAGTATCAAAGCTGGGGATCAGGTTTATTCAAAGAATGTCCAAACCATTTAACCGCTAACATACTGATGTGTAGCATAAAGCAAATGCTCGGTTCGAAACCTTTAACATAAACCTGTGACGCAAGTCTTAACTGCTCTGTTTGATCTTTGTGAGCAGCTCATTATTCAGTGTGGTTTCCAGAAGCATGTGTAGGGTGGTCTTTCCTCGAGTTTGACTTCTGTTAGATTCGCCTTTAAACTCATTTCGTTTTATGATCTAAAGTCTGATGGAGCACTTAAACCCCTTAACAGAAATACGATCTCTATAATGGAGTGTTCTTTGCAGTCGGGATTAAAGTGTGAATTAAAGAACAGCTAGACCATATTTTGTAAATGAGTAGGTCACACTAGTGACCCCAGCTGCAGTTGTTACGGGTTAATCTGGTTCATTGGGCAAAGTCTAGTGGTGTTTTTTTAGAGAGGCAAAAATGAGTTTGGAGAGCGAGCAAGATGGCAAAGATCATGAGATTGGGAATCCCGGGGTATTTTTTTGTATTAGTGCATGCTGGGCCTTCCGAGGCATGTCCATGCAGCACCTTATCCTCAGCTTCTGCGTTTCAGTTCTCAATTGTCAGCATCGTGACAGGTTCATATTGATATGGCAGCACCAGAGTATTGTTAAGTTTAATATATGAGTAATAACATTATTGTTTTATTTGTTGTCAAACGTACGTTTCAGGGAAGCATGTGACACGCAGTATCCAATGAGGGCAGACTGATTCATTAAACTGATTCATTACTGAGTCGTTGATAAATTGGGTTAAAGTAAACGTGTATTAAAACATATTAAAAATATGTTTTGACCTTGGAGTTTGGAGACTAAATAATAAACTTCTCAAAATGATGATATGGGCCCTTAAATACAAATACTTATGAAATGAGCAATGACGTCATACTTTAAAGAATAAACAAACAAGAAAGAGAAAGGAGCTTTTAAAGCACCAAAAGAATAAAATAATGCGTTCTGGTTGTGTTTGCTGAGGATAACGGTTACTTCCAACATGCCAAAGAATCAAGGAAACACTGGTTATAGTCAATCACAATAAATCCCAGTACAACTTTCTGGCTACCATACATTTATTTACAGTAACAACTGAACCATAAATGTTCTTGAAATGTATTTTACACTGAGATTCGTCATATACGTCTGCCTTCTGTTTCCTGGTTTTACCTGTAGAGGGAGCCAGAGAGGGAGCAGCCCCTCGACCCCAGCATGCCCCCTAAATTCAAACGGCATCTGAATGATGATGAAGTCACCGGTTCCATTCGCAGCGAACGGGTAAGTCACCATGGCAACGGTCACTATTTACAATCTAGCTGAACTAACGTTGGTGAAAAAAATGGGGCCGAGCCGCTGCTGGCCAGAATCTGACCCGGCCGCCTCAGCACTTCAATCCTGTGTGCGTGTTGTTTACCGACGAGGTCTAACTTCCCTCGTGGTTTGACTCCTCTGTGACCAACACAAACGGCTGTCTTCCAAAACAACCCACTTTTATTCCACTGCACTAATCTACACAAGATTTCTACAGAGTGCAGTTTGTTCTTAATCACAAACTGTTGCACATCTAAAACTTCAGAGAGAGGAGGATATACAGAAGCAGTCTGGAGATAAATAGAAACATCCAGAACCTGTTTTTTTAAGTGCAGTTTTAATCAAAGTCACATTTTTTAATTGTTTTCCTTTGTTCTAGATTCTCACTGAAGGTATCAAAACTTTGAATGAACACAAAGAAAGTTCTGTAGAAAGCTACAAAGTGTGTAATAACTCAAACCATTTTGTTTTGCATTGATTACTGCTCTCAGTGAGCTGCATGAGGGACTCACTGTTGCCTTTGCTCTGTGGTTCATCTCATCCCAAATCTACTATTAGGTTCAGGGGTCAGCCTGGGGTTGTGTGTGGGGCCATCGTCCTGTTAAAAAAAAAGTGGTAGGCACTGTGGCCTTACAGTTTGAAGGTTGCCGGTTCGAGTCTCGTCGGTGACCTTTCTGGGAGGATTTTGGATGTCCTCACTGTAGTTATGTAGGAACAATCCCATGTGTTCATTTCGCCCATAGGAGTGAATGTGACCTGTCCAGGTCTACCCATCTTTTCACCCAAAGTGCACTGGCGAACGTCGTGACTCAAAAAGGGAATAAGTGTGTTCTTCGGTTTGGAATAAAGCCCAAATACAGGCAAAACACCCCCAGACCATCACGCCTCTTCTTTCATGCTTCTCGATTGGAGCCATACAAGTAGAGACCGTCGGTTCCCCATTTTCTGCATCACATGGCTCAAACTAATTTATGACTACTCTTCTTCAGTGATGTTTCTTAGCACTAGCAGCTAGTTATAAAGGCCAGATTCATCCTCTAGGGGCACTTTTGTCGTAGCACTAAATAGTTTCTACAGCTGCATTTGTAGACAATGTTTTTCTTAATGTAAATATATGCTGCTATTTCTGACAAACTGAACATATTTTCTTACTCTGGCTTTTGAACCATAAGTTATAAAACTCTCTGGATGTTCTGATCTATGCTGACTTTAAATAAAGTTTCTCTTAATATGTGCTTCTCTCAGACCCTGGTAATTTAAGTGGTTTAATAAAATGATTCACCATCTTTTTCACTATCTACATTTTCTTAATTTCTCCCGCACAAATCCACCTCTGACCTGGTATGTTATTCCAGGCAGCTACTATTAACTCAGGGCACAAGTCTGTGCCTGCAGCTCTTTATTTTCTTGTATCAAGGTGCTGCTTCTCGTTCAACTCCACCCTCAAGTTTTTGTAAATAATGCCACTGATGTAAATATGATCAGTCAGTAACTATAGTTAATGCTTATTAAAATAAAACTCGTATTTACTGACTGCTGTTGAGTATTAAGTCAAAACCCAAGTAAGAAGACTCAAAGCCAGGTTTTAGAAGATTTAACAGAAAATGAGGCTTTAATTACCGTAAACATTAGAGATGCTATTAACTAAACACACGCTGCATTGAGAACAAAGAAGACGGTTTGGGAAAGAGGAGACCCCGACAGCTGCCAGCTATGTGACTCTCAGGATCTGGAGAGCAAAAGGACAGTTTGCTGCTTTAATTAATCAACTTGTAGCTTCCAGTTGTGATGTAACTTCCTGTTCTATTTCAGACAATAAGATTTAATACATAAATATATATGATGTATCAAACATTTTTTCATGAAAGTATTTTAATTTATTTGTAAAAGTTTAATTCAAGCTTAGGTCAAGGAGCAGTTAGTGCTGGAGCAGTGCCCTCTATTGACTGGCTCCACTGACTGCAACTGTTATCATTGTAGTTACTGGTTGTGACTGGGAAGAAGAGATCTACGTAAACTTTCCATCAATTAATAAAAGTTATTTAGAGAATCCAGCACTGTACACCTGTAGCACCACAAAAAGTGGGTGTTCTACTGCTGTGGTGTGGATGAAAAAAAGGAGTGCAACCCCTAGCTCCTCACAGTCTGCAAATCTGCAGTGATCTTTAATTATAGAATGGACTCTCTTTTAGAACCAGCCTTGAGCAACCAGTGCCAGACCAAAAGCCCAGTACTCACCTATATTGTCTTTCTCCTTGCATGAAATGGAGTAGCAACAGATCTCTCGGTCTTGAATGGCTGACAAGATTCTGCAAAAAAATACAACCTTTATTAGCTGTACACACAAAGTAGCTGAAGAAGGGAAAAACAAGACGATTCAGCCGGCCTAAGGACAAGTGGAATAGAACAAAGACTGGGTTAACACTGAAAAATAAAGCTTTAAATCAAAACACATTTTCTCAAAATGGAACGACTTTAATTCACAGCTAGTAGTAGCTAGTGCTGCTACGATGGTCTGGGGAGGGGTTTAATGTCCCTGGATTAAGCCTGCACAATCTATTACAGCTTAGTACAATAATAGTTAATTTCCTCAACATACTACTACAATTTGAAACACATTTAAACCTCACTTATTGTTCCTCAACCTCACATGATACACACTGCATGTGAGGTACTTTAGCTAGGATAGGCTCCAAAAGACCTAGTAGCAACCCTAACTAGCATCAGATATATTCACGCGCTATTTTAACTTGCATCACATGTATTTTGATGTACTTTCTCCGGGTCAATGGGAAAGTGTGCAGAGGGAACCAGTCTGCATGAGCTCACAGAGAACCTTTACCAGCAAGCTGTCAGTACTCGTCATTATTGACGCTGAGGTCTCCATCTCCTGCAAGTCCAAGAGAGTGTCTCTTCAAAACAACCCTGCCAGATGTACCGCACGGCCCGAAGCTCATAAGCCAATGTGAGATTACATAATGTACAATATCTGTGCGTTTTACTTGGTTGGAGCTCCTGGCTAATTGGAAGAAACCCATTAGATGTTTAAGATACCGATAAACACATTAAAAGAAACTATAGAAGGCCCCAGAGGAAAAGAATGTGGCTGAGGTGAATGCAGCCTTGCACGTGCCGTTACATAACCCTGCTGACGTGACTTGTTTAAAGAGCAGGCTCTTGTTTTTAAAGCATCCCCTTGTAAAGTGCTGATTGAAAATAGGCAGTTGCTCAGTTATGTGCCGTCACAACATGAAATCCAAAGTAAGTTACTCATTTCCTGCAGACTGTGAGTCCCATGAAAGAATTTCACAAACGCCACCTATGGAGCCAGACGTTAAAAAACAATAGCATTTATTTGTGGTTGAGTAGCAATGCCGCCAAGTTCTCCAGAAGATATGGTCCTTTCAATCAATAAGTAGTTATCAGTTATTTTATTTTTATGAACAAACTCATGTACGGGGCAAGCATCTTTGTGGATGCAAGTACAATGAGAAAAGATAACAAAAAAATAGTTAATGAAATGACACAATTTTTTTTCAGTTAAATGCTCTTAATCTCAACTAAAAGACTGAAACTCTTTCTCAAGACAAAGAAAACTATTTAAATTCAAGATCTGGTTATTGGAATTTTTCTTTTGTTTAGCTTCTATCATAGATTTACTGACAACATAAACAACATGCCTGCAATAAACCATCAATGTCTTCCAAATTAATTGTTGGCCTGAAGGACGTGTTTATTATAGTTTGTTGATAACAAAAACAAATAATATAAACACAAAAAGAAACCTGAATAACATAAGACTTCTCCAAAGGAGGAGGAATAAACTAAACCAAATGAACAAATGACCAGGATTTGCTCACGGATTCACTATAGTCACACTGAAGGCTTGCGTTGCTTGACCCGTGCAAAGTTCACATAGGTGCAGGAATATACGCACAGGATCCCATGAAACTTGCATTTTAAAGATATTATTTTTGGGTTTTATCCGGTTGAAACATTTTCTGATGCTACCTTTTATAACAATCTTTTACTATTTCAATTCTATATAAAGAAGCCGAATCTTCTAAAAGCCAGTTTCACTTTTTTTTTTTTCACTTTTTTTTATGATTTGGGCTTTGCCTGGCCAGCTTCAGTCAATAGGGTGATGATGAATCAATGTAATAAAAAAACGTGAAAATATCTGTGCACCAGCTAAAAATCTGAACACGGCAGTGATGCAACAAGACAATGACCCAAACACAGAAGCGATTCCGAAAAACAAAAGTAGCCAAGTCAAAGCCTTGACCTGAACCCAATAGGACTGACTCAAAGAGGGCCAGACATATGAGAGGTCCAAAGAATGTGACAGTTTTGCAGGAAGACTGATTTCATGATGTACTGGTCTGATCCACAGCTACATGAAGCTCTTTTACAAGTTCACTTTTGCAGGATTCACTGTACATAGGAGCCAAACCAAGTTTTGTGAATATTGTATGTGTTGATTCTTAGTCAGACTTTATTGTAAGGGTGTCTGGAGGGTTCTGTAACTTTACTGCGGTTTGTGATGACTCTCGGATGTTACGGGAGCACTAATGGCAGGTCAGCTTGGTGCGTCATCAACATTGTACCCTTTGTCCAGCCCCATGTCTGAGTTTTCCTGGGGGTTTTCCGTCCTAAGATTACTGTGGCACATGCTGTTCCCATACGGTCCCCATCAGAGTGTTCTGTTCTGTTTGACGGCTGGCAGACGGCAGTAAATGAACTAATAAGAATTTTATGAATCTCACATTCGCTGTTATGTCAAACAGCTGTTTTCAGTTCAGCCATTTTCACGTGCCTGTATTCTTAACTTGCAGAGGAACCTACTGGAGGAAGATTCTGATGAAGAGGAGGACTTTTTCCTGTAAGTCTGCTTGGTGCATGGATTTATAATTGAACAAAGCTGAGAAAAAAAGCAAAGGTTAATGTTTTTTCTATCTTACAGGAGAGGACCCACGGGACCAAGATTTGGAGGCCAAAATGACAAAATCAGACAGTGGGTATATTATATAGTAGACATTTGTCCTTTGGGCTCTTGGCATGAATGGTTTTTTGTAGTTTGATTAAAACATTGAGCAATCATAATCAAATATGTGATTTATTGTACAGTGGTACCCCGAGATACGAAACTAATTCGTTCCTGGGTGTCGTTCGTATCTTCAACATTCCGTATCTCAAATCAAGTTTTACATGTAAAACACCTAATCCGTGCATGGCTCTCAGAAACAACAGAATAAGTAGATGAAAAATGGAAAACCAGAGAACAATCAACTAAAGTTTCTTCAATCCTTAAATCTACACATTGTTAATGTAATAAATGATAATAAAACAGAATAAAATACAAGCAAAATATGTAATATGTACACAAATGTGAAACCTACCTTGAGAGTGAAGTGATGTGTCGGAGGAGGAACAGATGCAGAAAACATTACACCACCACATATGAAAGTTAACTTGCTCGAGATATTTCACAAATTACTGACACAAACACAGTTTCAAGCACAAGCATTAAGAATAGCGAGCGTGTGAGAAGGGATCGAGAGAACAGCATTTTCCACGTTACAAACGTTATTTCTTTTACGACCCTTTGACTCTAACATTTGTTATAGCACATTATTATTAATCTATACATAATGTTTCACCCGATTTAAAACTGATTTAAAGTGTTTTAACCTCTTAAGCCCGAGAGTCCCCGGTACCGGGGACTTGCCCCCTTGTGCGTTACATTTTCACTCATAGCTCACGAACCCTGAGAATAACCCACACATATTAAATACTGTTGTGTTCAGCGGAAACTCCTCTAAAAACGTATCTAATTCAATTTCATATTCGTGAACCACAGCTCGAACGCCATGCAAATAAACAACAACATGTCCGGAGTATAATTCATGACCACGTTTTTGTTTATGTGCGATATGTATCCACAATATAAACGGAAACACCAAAACCATTACATTAAATGAAAGCTAACAACCAGCTGAATCCAGTGATATGCAACTCATTAACATTGCATGAAGTATTTCAGAGCAGGGAGCGAAAGTTCCACGAAAAAACGCCAGCGAAAACCAAGCAAGCATGTAAATCTTGTCTTACCTTTGCCGTTTTTTCAACAAAAAGTTATTTCCATAGCGATAAAAGTCCGTTTGTTGTTATGTCCGGTCAATAGCTTCGCGAAAACTCCATTTTGCATTTTTTCTGTTGCTCCTGTGGTCTCATGACGTCACCAAATATGGAATGACTCCCCGTGCGTAAGAGGTGGTCTCTCCACGCTGCGCGTCGTGTGATTCGTCGGCGATCCCGTCAGTCTCAAAATGGTTGAGCTGATTGGTTTCCATAGAATCAGAGCTTTCCAGCGATATATAGATCTCCCGGATTGGACAGATGGTCGGGGGGTAGGGACACGCAGAAGCTCGACGTCAAAGCGTTTGTGAGTGAAACGTTCCCAAAAGCGCAGCAAGATGGCGTAAATGAGCTTCTACCCCCCTTTTACAGCGTTTCTTTAGGAGTTTTTTTTGCTGAAATCATGTCCCATAAGCAAGAAAAGAAGACTATTAACGTAGCTGAAGCTTTGGACAAGATTTTTTCCATATTTCAATTATTGTGCCAAATTGTGCCAAACTGTGCCAACATGGATTACGCCTGAACTTTGTTCAATCAAAACCTTTACAGAATATTAGTTTCTTGTAGTATGAACACCAAACTTGCTACAGATGTCCTTCACATGTAGTGGTTACAATTGATTGTGTTTATTTGCTTCGTTATAAGTAAAATAAGGAGATATTGGAGGAAACATGTGTTTTTTTTTTTAGGCGGAGTTCATTTTTTGGCCATTCCAACATCAATTACTCTTACCCAGTGTTCTTGACTGTCAAATTAACTCATCCACACCACTCCCCAAGAACCTATCTTCATTTTGATACCAAGATTTGCAGTTTAGGCCTTGTAAAAGCTGAGAAATGCCTTAAAAAGTAAAAGTATAGGATTTTCGGAAAATAGGCCTTAGGGCTTAAGAGGTTAAGGAGCATCAGCCTCTTAAAGCACACTTTCTTCAAAGGGAGAAAGGACCGTAAGAATGCAGAAGCGCAGCGGTAAATAGAGCTGAAATGTTTGTATTGTCCGTATCTAATTTTTTTTCGCATCTCGAAGCAAAAAATTTCCTGCGAGACCTTTCGTATCTCGAACATTTCATAACTCAAAGCATTCGTATCTTGGGGTACCACTGTACTTGGTAGCAGGTAGTGAACAGGATCTGTGAGGATTCCATAAATGACTGGTTAATAAGGAGTTTTTTCATTGGGCTGGAGGTGAAGAGGTGCACAGGTGAACGGGATTTAAAGACAAAAATTTCAAAGATAGAAAATAAGTATGCTGTGGTTAGATCAGGGTTTCTTTCTTTTTTTAGTGGCTCGTTAATCTACACTTCTAGTATATTTCTTCTGAAGTTGAAATATCTAATGAAAAAAACTGTTTAGGCTACTTTTTTTTTAAGCTTTTTAAATTTATGAGCCATTCCACCAAATGGGAGGGATCTGGGGCTGCATGAGTGCTGCTGGGATTCATTGAGAGAAACATGAATTCTAACGTGTTCTGTGACATACTGAAGCAGAGCATGATCCTCTCCCCTTGGAATCTGGGCAGCAGAGCATTGTTCCAGGATGATGATGACCCCAAACGCACGTCCAAGATGACCGCTGACTTGCTAAAAGAGACTCAGCGTAAACGTGATGGACTGGCCAAGACATAAGTTTAGTTTCAGACATAAACCCCATAGAACACCTCTGGGGCATCCTGAAAAGAAAGGTGGAGGAGCACATGTCAAAGGACCACCACCTCTGTGAGGCGGAAGAGGATTCCAGTTTAAAAGATTAAAAACTGCTGGAACATGTTGGTGGCCACACAAAATATTGAATTATTGGCTGTACTTTTAGTTATTTTGCGAGGATCACACTGCTACACTAACTTTACACTCGCTTCTTTTCATTTCGTCACGGAGTAATTTCTGCAGTGTTGTCCTATGAAAAGATATGGCCATTTTGCCTTTACTTAAAACAGACAGGAGCGTAAGTAGACAGGAAGTGAAGCTGGAGAGAATATTAGGGTTGGGAAATTAAATGAATGCATCGTCCACTACACCACGGGCCAAACCATAATCTATATTTTAAAAGAATTCCTTGTATATAGTAGGGCTGGGCGATAAACGACATCGATGAGCTTAAATGAAAATTTTATCTTTAACGTAATATGTAACTGCTTCGCTGTTTCTGTTCAATGTGAGCTCGCCCTGTTTGCTTCCATAAGAATATGTGATGTCGCAATCGCCCTGCAATATTCCGTAGAAGACCTTTGCCATGTATTAAGATACAGCAGGTTTAACGGAGCGACGGATTCAACAGATCTTGCTCTCAGCACAGATTACAGATTGATCTGCGGCAGCAGTGTTGCGACACTGATCTCCCGTTTTTGCTCTAACGTATGCCACAAAATCACGAATAAAGTGTTGGAAAAGACCTCCAAATCAAACATATACGTTTCATGCTAAAACAAGCCCTGAACAAAACTGTTTTAAAGAGAGTTCACAAAAGATATTTGTGCACATCTGCACAACCGGTCTGCAGTCTCCTCGAAGATGCCTTTAAGTGACAGCCGTCCATTCTTTATTTTTAATAAAGTAATTGTTCACATTCTAGTTTGTGTTTCAATTTAATGTAAAACAAAATAACAATTTAATAATATTACAGTGCTATTATTTTTAATAATAGTATTTTTAATGTTATAGTGTGTTTTGAACATTTTCTTTCTTATCTGGATATTGGGTAAAGGTGAAAACAATCGTAAATCTTTTTTTCTTTTTTTTTTTTTTGTGGGCCACATCGTACAGCTATAGCATACAGCTTCCCCCCCCCCCACACACCTGCCTAAAATATAACGTTATAAAAGAAACTCAAGTAATTTCCTTAGGACTAAACAATTAATTTGCTACATCCACCATTACAATAGATGTGGGGAGTGGGAAGTGATTTAAAGCTAATAAACGTTTGGCTTTTTTGCCACATTTAAAGCTTATTTTGCACATCTGCAGCATTTGAAACAAACTCTACAGTTTGAGAGATAAATATTGTCTTGAATTGGGGGTTATTTTTACAGACTAAAAGGATTAGGAATTTCCAGAGTGTCAGATGGCCTTTATTTAAAAATGTGGAGACAGACATTGAAATCTTTTCTTTCCTGTGGAAATCACAGTTATTGACTGTACCGGTGCTGCACGTGTCATTGTGTCTTGAGGAGTTTATGTAACTTTATAATGACATCTGTGTAAACACCTCCCCCTCCAAAACACCTTTCTTGTGAATAGAGACGGAGCACTGTAACCATCTGGGTTTCTATGGAACAACATAATATTTCCCAGCAAAAGTAAACAGTTACTCCCAATATTCAGAAAAATCTCCATCCTCTGGTCTTGACGTAGCTGAAGTAGCCAGACTCTGAGCTCTTCTTTGTACTTTGTTTTGAAATTGAGTACATATTATTATGGTGCAGTAATTCTCTCAGAGCTGCATCAGTCTGAGCGGTCACATGACACTAGGTTTGGATAAGCATGTGCTTCACGACAGAGTAAAGCGATGGAATTTAAAAGAGAGATCTTAAAAGGGATCAAGTGTTTTTATGTAGGTATTTCTCATTTCTATCTCTGGGTGTTTGAAGTGGATGACTGGTACACTCGCAGGCAGCTGCAAAAGAAATGTGAGATCCTGTGTGAATGGCACACATCTGGTTTGTAGTAGCCAGCCATTCAGACACAGGGGCAAGGGGCACAACATCCTGTTTTTAGGTCATTGACAGGTTAGCGTCTCCGAAAGCCAATTTCTTGAGCCAGGTGCATGCGAGCAGTGTCCAATATTTCAAACTTTCTCATCTTCCCTTGATGCTCAACAGATTCTAGTCATAATGGTATCTTGTTTAAACTCCAGAGAAATGGAAAGATTTCTCTTGAAAATATTCCCGCAATGGACTCGCCACGTGAGCTAAAGCTGGTAAAAGTTCCAGACCGTTCCCATTATATCTCTCTCCTGTTTTGTTGGCTTTTAGGGTACAGTCTCAGGTTGATGAGGTCATCGATGTCATGCAGGAGAACATCTCGAAAGTTATCGAACGTGGGGAACGTCTGGAAGATTTGCAGGATAAATCTGGTAAGATCTATGCTGGGAGTTCTTGAGTACTTTATTAAACCACGGATTGTCCATTCATTCATTTTCCAACCCGCTTATTCCCTTTTTGGGGTCACGGGGGTCTGCCGGTGCCAATCTCCAGCTCACATTTGGGAGAAGCAGGGGTACACCTTGGACTGGTCACCAGTCCATCGCAGGGCAACATTCACTCACACATTCACACCTAAGGGGAATTTAGATTATTCAAATAACCTAACCGCATGTTTTCGGATTGTACCCGTAGGTTTACGGGGGAATCCGGAGTACACATAAATGCAATTTTATGAGGTATTGATGTTTTCTTTTTTAATGTTTTAAAGAAAATTAAAGCTGCAAGCAGCGATCAGAGGGCTCAAGTACCTCAGGTGCCATTATCCCTTTTTTGTAGCTCATGGTTTCACATAAGTATTCCAATATCAAATATAACTGGCACCATAGTGTGCTATATAGACATGTTCACACACCGAATCTTAAAGCATATGTCAAGTTTGATTTGACATTGTGTGAACAAGTTATAACAACTTCCTCCTTCATGGTGAACTTTCGAAAATTCAGCTGATGTCAGCGGTCAAAAGTGAACTTCGCAATTTACCATTACAGAGGCCTTAAGATAAAATCTTTAGGAGTTTGTTGACGTATAAGGCCTAGAAATGTCCTACATTCCACAAGAAAATTAAAGAAAGAACTAACTTCCTGACAGTTCTGGAAACTTGCTTCAATTGGCTTTTTTTGTACATGAGGGGTTCAAATTTCAAACATTGTCCGTCAAACACAGTGTGAAATAGCATTATAAAACTGCACATACTGGAATTTTCCATATTACCACTACGTGGCGCTTTAACGAACACTATAGATTTGTTTAAACAGCGACTCTTAACACACATGGCAAGTTTAAACCCCATCGGACATTGAATGGCTGCGTTAACTTCCAGTTTATGCACTCGACGGCCGCCGTGCACACAATATTTCATGTCAAAAACGCTCAATCACATATGACACTGTTTGAGCACCATAAGCTGAAACGGGCTAGGTGGCGCTATAGAGCCATTTTTTTTTTCAAACTCTAATCAGATGTTAATTTTCCCCAGATCTGACGTGTGCGAAATTCAGTGACTTCCAACATGTTTGGACCTTCAAAAATACGAAATTACGAAAGGGTTTTACGCACCTTCTCTGCTCAAGCCCTAATACGTTAAGATTTGTGTTTTACTCCTTAAAAATTTGTTCATTTAGAGTTACTGCTAAAATCTCTCTCTCTCTCTCTCTATAATGTGGTATGTATGTATACTGCATGATCTGTATAGAAATACACAGGGAAGCAAAACTGTAATTGTTTAGGGAATTTTGGTGTTTAGTTAACATTGCATTTTTAGAAACTTTCCCAGTAGATTTTGTTTGCATGTTGTACAATTAAACCACTTTTTTTTCTGAAAACGTAATCACAGGTTTGTTTTGGCCCTCAGTAGTGTGACACTTATTCTATGGATTTAATTGCAATATGCAAATTGAAGTAAATTTATCTTCATGTTGCTGTAAGGTTTTTAATTTAAACTTTGAGGTCCTGCATATACCCTTTTATGCAAGTACCCCTGTGTGCAGATGGGTTTAGCCTCGCCCACTGAACGTGCAGCCCCTCCCATGCGTCGTCTCATTGGTTGTACGCATCTCGACCAAACTTGAATTTAATGGTGTGACGTTACTTTGATTCTGTATCAGCGTTCAGCATTAAGCAACTCTTTGATGTCGATTACTCGAGGCACAGAGCGAATATATTTGTTTTTGCGCTTTTACGATGATGCGTATTCACCAGTGCATATGGGACGTGTCGTGGTTGTAGTCATTAATGCACATGTATAGAGATAAATGTCAGTCGGATTTAAAGACCCACTGCAAACGAGCATCGATTTGTGAAAAAAAAATAATAAACAAAGTCAATTACAGAATGTAATACAAGATGTAAAATGAAAAGCGTTACTAAGCTCAGGGTTATTTTTTTTCTTGTTATTTCTAAATAAGTGATTTTAGTAGGATGGAGGTTTCTGAAATAGTTAAACAAGGTGAATACAATTTTCACAATTTTATATCTAATTCTAAAACCAATGAAATTTTAAAACCAGTGATATGGTTCTTTAGTTTTTACATCTTGACATTATAACTATGTGACATTGTTTTACTACTTTTGTTTTTATTTTCTTCAAAAATGTATACTCTATACCCATTTAATGTAATTTTGGCATGCCTAAAGGCTCTTTTAAGGATAAAATAACTGTTAAATGAATTTGTAAGCTGTGTATGTGTAATTTTATTTAAATAATCTTTGAAAGCCAAGTTTAATTCTATTCTGCACACTTTCCACTTCGAAACTCTCCTTGTCGCATATTTAAGCCCCATTAGTGTAGACCTTGAAGGAATCAGGCAGCACTGTTCCAAAACTTTACACCCATTGAAAAACATTGAAATGTTTTCTGAGTTAGCAACAGTTGCCAAGCAGAGTGGATGGGTCCGATGAATATCATATTAAATATTGGAACAGTTATCTTTTACTTTAAGACCTCAAGGGCTTTTATCTGCAAAGGAATAGCAGCGTAAACAAACCATCTTTACCAATCGTCCATTACACTTGTTCAAACTTCACTGTGGGAAAGTTCTGGTGTGATGAGAAAAGGCCTTTCTGGTGGTGTAGTGTTTCTTCATACCTGGAGCTCTGGTGAGTTATGTCCCGCTTCTGTTATTTAGTTTGGGAACCGCTTGGGAACGAATAGGGCCAGGATTGTGGGTAAAGCGTCCTGTGTATTTTTCTCAGGGCCAGAAGTTAAAATATAACAAAACACGTGTGAGTGCAGGAACACTGAACAACTAGAAATTGTTCTTTTCTCTTTAATTCAACACACAACACACGCTGCATGAGAAAAGTGGGAAAGCACAACTTTTGCATGTAGTTGGTATGAAATCGGTTAAAAACGACCCAAAGCGGAGTGAGGTCACATTATTTGATCATTCACGGTTGCATTGAGGACAACCTGTTGTCAAGCACATTTAGAACGTGTCTGCTTTAATAAAAATTTAATGTTGGGAACAAGACGGATATCAATTACACTAAAGTAGAAGAGTAAACACAACAAACTCCAGTGAAGAAACCATAGTTCTGCTGAAAGATCTCTCTCAGAACACACCGGGTCATAGCTCAGAGCAGTGTCTGCGTTAAGAGAACAGATACCAATCTGAAAATCAATCGCGATCCGCGGTAAAGTAACTGAGAAGGATTTAACTCCATTAAAGTACTTCGTAAAGTCAATTTTGTGCTCAAATACGAAACATTTGTTGTATTTTAAAAGATGCGTTTCGTTGAAGAGAAGTAGGGGTGAACTATATTGGAAAAAAATTACATTGCAATATTTTTTTCCAAACGATATATATTGCGGTATTGAAAGCCTTCAATCCAGACTAAAGTCAATAATTACATATTAATAATTTCACTAATAAGCAAGCTTCATTACAAGTGACAAAAAGGTCATTTATTGCAAAAAAAAAATACCTCAACCTATTGTGCATCAACTCAAAAAGTTTAGTTTGAATAGGGCTTTTACAGATTATTTTATTTTCAAAGGTCCGGGTTTGTTTTTTTTCTCAGCTGTGGAATATAGTTCCTGTCTAGCTGAAGATAGAACCAGACCTTGCCACAGGAGGTTTCCCCTTCATCAGAAAAAAATCTCTATAAATATAAATATATTACATCAGATTAGATTTATCCAAAAGAAACCCTTGTGTTTCTGTACAAAAATTAGCAAAAGATAAAAATAAATTAATGAAGAAATATGTTGTTGGAATCAAGAGCATGAGCAGTTTTAAAGCAATATTATATAAAGTCAATTTATACGCATGTGCGCGAATGTGGAAGAAGAAATACGGACAGAACACGGTAAAAAAACAGTTCAATCTAACTCTAATAAACCTATTACTACTACTAAGACAAAGGTTATATTATTATTACATACAATATAAATATTATATTTACAGTGAAATCTCCACTAAACTGTTGCTAAAGCGATCACAGGAAATCAATCACTCATCTGTCAGTGAGCTCATGGTGAAAGGTCTGTTTCTCTCTGTTTGTTGCCGGCCACAGCTTCAGTTTTAAAGGGTTCACTTCTGTTGCAGACCCCGAAAAAACGTGCTCTTTGGACTTCCGTGTTTTGACGCGTTGAAAGATTTACAAAAAATCTGCGCATCTCGTTTGGATTGCTTAACACAGAAAATTATAATCTAATAATGGGGTTCCCGTTGATTTTTATTCCCGTCCCGATCACGAGAGTAACAACAAAAGTTTATCCCATCCCACAGGAACCCCGCGAGAAATTCCAACAAATGTCATCCTCTATGAAGTGTCACACTGGCAAAGTCGCGCACCTCTTCGTCGCGCATTTTCAGTAGTGAATGGTTCCTGTGCCGCTGCTCACCGCTCACAATCACTGTGGAGCCACGCGGAATGTACATATCACCCCAGCAACAAGCCATACAACAAACTCATGCTTTGCTACATGATGCTACTGCTCTGTTATACACCAACGGCTTCTACTCCTCATATCGTATGTTCCGGCGATGTGAATATTGCGCATGCGCACACCGCGATGTCGATGTCAAAACCGAATATCGTTCAGCCCTAAAGAGAAGTTTACGCTACTTAAAAAGAACAACTAGGATTAAATAGTGAGACATGAACACTGAACATCTGAATGGAGCCAGGGGGAAGTGGGTGATCCACATGAATGGTCTCATGAGTTTTTAATTGTAAAACGAAGTGTGTCTGGGCACTGATTTTCTTATGTTCTATGACTTCCAGAGAGCCTTTCTGACAATGCTTCAGCGTTCAGCAGCAGAGCCAAGCAGCTCCACAGAAGGATGTGGCTGAGAGACATGAAGGTGAGTTGCCAGCCTGGGGCATAGAATGTTTTGGTCCAAAATAATGTTTATGTTGGTTCACGAGATATTCATTTTTGCAAACAAAGCATTGAGTGGCAGGACTTTGAGGCCCATGTTGAACAGCCAGATTGGAACATACTGTACTTTGTGCCTGCATCTCTAGACGCAAACCTTTTTTTGTGATTGGCTTTCCGTCCACTTCAAACGGGTACATTTGATTGAAACACCCCCATTGTTTGTTTCAAACAAATCAGAATGATTTCTCCCGAGTTGGCATCAAACCAATCCTTCCAACATCCAGAGAAATCTCCGGAGTTAAAGGAAAAATAAGTATCTTAATATCTGGAATCCATCATACCCCTACATCTGAGATGTGCATGGTCTTTTATAATCTTACTCCATAACCCCTTAGCCAGTTACCAGTGTCCTAAAGATTCAGAATGGAGAAAGGCTGTGTGGGAGACCAGGACTTGGCTGTTGATCTGGCTACCACCAGCCTTTTTACTTCTACTGTATACTAAGTTATTTTGATGGACCAGATCACTGGACCCTTAGCATTGATGCCTAAAATTCGTCAGCCATTTGAAGTAAAAAGTCAAATAAGAATATAAAAAGGTGTGATTTGTACAGTTGTGCTTATATAATATTTTCAGAATTGTACAATTTTTCTTAGTGGTTGGGTGAAGCTATATAGTGTCAACAAAAGATATTTTTTTTTTATCCTAAGGACATCTTTCCTAATGACCCTGATCAAAAGTTTACACACCTTAATATAGCTCTCAATAGTCCCCTTTATCAGTGACAGCATGAAGTCTCTTGAGGAAGTTGTTGATGAGGTTCTTTATCTTCTCTGTTGGTAAAGCAGCACATTCTTCTTGGCCGAAAGCCTTTAGCTTTTGTAAATTCTGTGTTGCATGAATGGCATGTTTGAGGTCTCCCCTGAGTAGTTCACTGATGTTGAGACCAGGAGACTGACATTCCCCTCCAGAACCTTCACTTTAACCTTGTGTTTAGGACCGTTGCCATGTTGGAATATCATTCGTTGGAACAGGCTTTTTTTCTGGCAACTTAACCATGCATACCTTTTTTTTCTTCAAGTGTCCACTTATTGTCCCATATTTCCCCTTTACATTTTTTCTGGCAGTTGTAGCAGAGTGTTTTGTTGGTCTAACTTGCAACATAATGCCTCAGAGAAAACCTTTGTGAGGCAAAAGCCTTTATCAGGCAAAAGTAATCAGGGAATGTAAACTTTTTACGGTCATTTGGAAAGTTTTTGTGGTCATTATGATTTAAAAAGAGTAAAGATAGTTATTAAATGGCTTCACCCAACAACTAATAATGTATGAAAAAATGCTTTGGTGTTATTCATATTTTCAGACAAATTAAACTTATGAGCACAACTGTAATGACATTACAAATGTAAATGTGAAATTGACAGACCATGTGACGATGCAATGTCTTGGGGCCTTTTTTTAAATGATGATTATTCTTTTATTTGATGTTTAATCGTATATTAATATTTCTAACAAATGTTTTCTACATTTGTCCCCAGATGAAAATGATTGTAGCTTTGGTAGTTGTCATCATCCTCTTGATCATCATCAGTAAGCATTTTTTTCTTTTCAAATGGATCTTTCACCTCATTCATTTTCTTACAGACATTTCTAATGTTTTCACAGTTCCTGTGATCTTGCGATATCGTTAGTATCTACACTAGAGAGTAGTCCCTCTACTCTTCATCTCCTGCTGTAATTCTTCCGCACCACAGGGGGCAGTGCATCTGTCATTGCTGGATCTGGAAACAGGATTTAAGTTGAGTGTGTTCAGTTGCAACAGGATATAAGTTTCCACAGATAATGGACAATATGCTCTCTAGAATGTTTAGAAAACATGTTATTATTGTAAATATCAAGATAATTCTGTGACATAACTGAGCTCTCAAACTACATCCGTTGGTACACATTCTCCTGCTTTCGTATTATTTTGTTTGAAATACCATTTTATTTGCTTTGGACCAAACAGCACACTTGATGTTACACAAATCTCATAAATTGTTCTTTAAAGTAAACCACAATGTAATATAATTACACAAAGTTTCTTAATATATTTGGCATTCCATGAACACTCTTTGATGTTGTTCTAGTTTTTTTCCCGCAACAAATTTGAATTATTAAGTTTGTTTTAATCAACCCAGTATTTTAATGGTCATTTAAAGTTTTGGACTGTAATTAAAATATTAACTATTGAAGTGAAGGTGGGTTGAACAGACGATTCATGATTTATTTTATTGTATTTGACATCCTTTCCTTTGTTATTTATTTGTAAATATTTATCCCCAGTATAACTTTTTCTGGGAAGGTGTTAAATATTGTTGCATTCCAAATAAAGTGATTTTAAAATGTATGTGACGTTGTCAATTCTAATGCATCAATTAGAAACATGTTCTGGGAAGATTTCTATTTTTTCTAGTGAAGTAATATTATGTTTATGAATGTTTTAATAGTACTTCATCGAGACGAAGACAACCGAGTGAGGGAAAATTGAGTCAGACATGAAGCCAGATCAAAACACACCTGAGATGCAGGAAAGTATCAAGACTAAGAGGCAGCTAAAATAGGGCTGGGCGATATGAAGCAAAAAATATTTCTCGATATATTTTGCTATATCTCGATATACGATATATATCTCTATCTTTACAGGATTTATAACCACCCCCCACCCCCCATCTTTGATGCTACACCACCTTGCGCTCTCCGCTCTGTCTTTCATATTCTACACTCCGCGTTATAGAATTGTGGAGATTAGTTGAGCTTTGGTTGGCAGCAACTTTCACGGCATTCACGGCAGTAGTCATCTGTCTGTTGTTCATCTGACGACTAAAATGCTGTTTTTCTTTATTCACTTGGACAGTTGATCCTTCATTAATGGAGTTATGTGGGTTTTCATGAGCTGACAAAAATCAAAAGGATTTACATTAGAACAGCAAGCATACAATTGTTTCTATGTAACTGAATTGTCACTTGAATAAGTTATAAATAATGAGTTTAACATTAAGGAGTAGTTACATTTATTTTACATTACATTCGATAACATTTATAAGTTACATCTGACCTTTTGAGGACAGCCATTATACTAATGTGGCCCTCGGTGAAAATGAGTTTGACACCCCTGGTGTAAAGGAACCCAGAAATGGCAGCTGGAGACAGACATTTGTGTTTATACATTTGATAACTCTTGCTTTGAAATCCCTGCTATTGCTCCAACCAAACTAGATTTTTTTTCACAAAAGCATTTAAAGGTAAAACTGTTTAATACTTCCCCATTTACAAGAAACAGCTTCCAATGTTCATCTCCAAAAACAATTAAACAGTTTTTTTTCATAGTGTTAAAAAGTTCTCTATAGAAATTACCTGGGGGTGTGTAACCCATGCCCCTGCACCCTCGAAGAGCTGGGATGTACACCTGAATAATTCAGGTTAATAATTTGTAATATCTCATTCCTAGAACTTAAACCCTCACATAATTTTGAACTTTAATGATATTTAGTGTTTGCCAACTTGATAGCTAACATTTGCTGGTGCTTTCATTAACTGCTTCCAAGGGTTTACTTTGAACCTTTTAAAACTATAGAAACTCTTTAAACCATTTTACAGTTGGTCCCTTGTCAGAGCTTAAGTTTGATTTAAACACCAGTTTTTCGTCAATTGCTCCTTTAATATCTTTTTTAAGCAGCATTACATTTTTCACACATAATTGGATTGCTTTTAGTCTTTTATCCCTCTTTTCCTGTATTTTTATGTCTTAGTCTGTTCTTTTCATTTCTGGTTCCCATGTGTTGATCATGGCAGGCAGCTTCAAACCATCTGTACCAACCAGAAGCAGACAAAGAGAGCACAGATGCGGACTGTTCTATCATAAAGTTAGGTGGAAAGTCAATGACCCACAGGTTTGTACATTCCTCTAATTTTCCCATGATCCTCCTAATGGCTCAGAAAAGTGAAACTGTCCTGTTTCAAACTGTTCTACATGGATCTTTTTAGGAAGATGCTTTTGGAAGATCGCTCAGTTCTGTTTTGCATCAGTAAAACACATAAATCACTATTTGTCGACAAGTCTCTCATTATTATAGTAACTAAATACTTATTTTCACTTTCCAGGCATGATTTAATTATGCATTATTGCATCCTGTTTATAAAAGTTTGAGTTTTTAGCAAGCTGTTCAACGCCTTTACATGTGATTAAATAAATACCTTCATCTTATCATAAAGAACAGTTTAAATAGTGCATTTGGGTCAAAATATTTGTAAAAGTTCAGTGTAAAAATATAATGCTCTTGTCTTTCTCTTTAAAAACTGACTGCAACAGGTCCCATATGAACACTCCACTGTCCAAATAGTTACCTAGAGTTATTCAGATTTCATTTTCGATAAATTATGATTCACTGGTTGTATTATTAACATATAAATTTGTTTCAAATTGTTAAAAGTGTCATGTTTATGGGAGTATGTCGTGAGCGGAGAGCACTGAGAACAAGACACTGTCGAGAGCGGAGAGCATCGAGAACAAGACACGGTCGAGAACGGAGAGCATCGAGAACAAGACACGGTCGAGAACGGAGAGCATCGAGAACAAGACACGGTCGAGAACGGAGAGCATCGAGAGCAAGATACGGTCGAGAACGGAGAGCATCTAGAACAAGACAC